>BLBF01000059.1:2084224-2113269 GCA_015471245.1 Laticauda colubrina | reverse complement strand
AATAGAATAGAATAGAATAGAATAGAATAGAATAGAATAGAATAGAATAGTTGAGTGAAATAGAATAGTTGAGTAGAACAGAATAGAGAATAGAATAAGAATAGAATAGAATAGAGTTAAGAGTTGGAAGGGACCTTGGAGATCTTCTAGTCCAACCCCCTGCTTAGGCAGAAAACCCTATACCATTTCAGACTACAATTCTTCTTTCTGCCTTCTCTGCAGCCCATTCCTGAGTGATGAAGAAAACCGGAAACTTTTTGGGAAATGTAACAACCCCAATGGCCATGGCCACAACTATAAAGGTGAGAAGAGAGGGCCTCCGTCTCTAAAACCAAGAGAAACAGGGTGTGTGAGGCTTTCAACCTTTGGGATGAAAGCTCACTCATCCTATGAAAATTGCATTCCTGGGACAGACTTCATGTGTGCATGAGTGTGCAATTATTCATTATTCACACCTGCTGAAGCCCACTAGCTTTTATTCATTGCTGTCAAAACACCATCAGTAATGAATAGCATATGGCAAAGTACAACCATTGCCAATCAATTGCTAGAAGTGTTACCTGAACAATTTTGTTATGTTGGCTTGTTAATTGTCCATGGAGATTTTCAATCCTCCAGGTCATGGTTGTCCCAAAGATGCTTTTTTTAGGAGGCAACTGGATTTTCTGGTTTTTCTTTTGAAGATGTTTTGCTTCTCATCCCAGAAGCTTCTTCAGCTCTGACTGGATGGTGGGGAAGGGAAGGATTTATATTCCTTGCAGACAGTTGGTCATTTGTATTCTTTTAATCGTATATATGATGATCATGTGATCACTTTTTGTGATTTTCTGATAAGCAAAATCAATAAGGAAGCCAGATTTATTTTATAACTGTGCCACTAACTTAACAATTGCGATGATTCACAACATCTCTGGCAAGAAAAGGCGTAAAATGAGGCAAAACTTACTTAACAAATGTCTTGCTTAGCAACAGAAATTTTGTTATCACTTGTGGTCGTAAGTCAAGAACTACCTGTGTAATGGAAAGCAGGAAGCTTTGTTAAACTCCTGGTGGAAGTTATCCATCTGGTGTATTAATGTATTTATCTCCTTTGCTGATTATCTTAATGTGAAATCAATATCGCAATCTGATATTTCCTTCTTGCTCCTTTTTATTTTTTCTAGTGGAAGTGACTGTGCAAGGAGAGGTAAGTGAATTTTTTTCAGATTTTAAACATTTGTATTTTATTTTTATTTTTTCCTCAATAAGTTTATTAAGGATTGTATTATACAAGTGAAATGTATGCATTTACAGAATAAAGAAATAACATTTTAATTGTTTATATTAAAGTGCAGAAAAAGAAACAAATAAATAAATCTGCCTCTTTCACTCCCCAACAAGTTTAATTAACAGTAACAATTTAACACTAGCTTTTCAAATATAGCCAAAAATCTCTTCATTCCATATCTCACTCCACTTTCTATAAACTCATCTCCAGATCCTTATCTTTTTCTCTATTAAACAGCAAAAGGGTTATCAGAAATAACAAATATTACAAATCATAGCAATTACACACACTCTGAATCTTTCCTTTTGTATTTTCTTTTCTAGATCAATCCTCTTACAGGGATGGTGATCAATCTGACAGACCTCAAAGCCTACATGGAGGTAAGGAAGCTCTTTTCATCCCAGGGGTTGCCAGCAGAGATGAGCCATGTGTGTGGATTTCATGGGCCTTGGCCAAGCAGTTGGGGAATCCACTGTAGGAATTGAGGCACACCAGAAAGTACGGAGTGCAGCTTGATAACTTTAGCTTCTTCCTATGTGTGGATAGAGGACAAGAAGGGGAGATCATAACCCTATAAATGAAAGCAGCAAGATAGATTGTTTTCTTCTCTCTTAAGATCTCACTGGTGGGTGTAGAGAGGGAATTTTTTACCCAAGTAGGAAACACTCAAGAAAAGGCTACAGGTTTATTTCACTTCCCTGCAAAAATGCCAGAGGAGCTCTTGACTCATGCCATCAAATATTTATCTGCTGTGCGAGGCAGGTTGCCCAACGAGTCTGATTAACTTTGGAGTGTCTTTCAAGGAGCTAAATGTCTCCCATCTCTGCCTTCTAGCAAGCCATAATGGAACCTCTTGATCACAAGAATCTGGATAAAGACGTCCCCTACTTTGCAGGGGTTGTCAGGTAGGTAAATTCTCTATTCCCAGGCCTGTTTTCTAATCTTGAACTTGGGATACAGAGTGCTTTTGAGTTGTTGTTTTTTTTCTTCTCTTACAGGACTCTGAATTGCCTAAATTATTCAGGGACATTAAATGTAACTTCAGGGGGGGGGGGGGGGAAGCTTGGAAAGAATTGCTCTAATCCCCACCCTCACCCCCAGAAAGACTCCCTGCTGGATAAGGGGATTTGCCCTGCCAGTGGCAAGGAGATCTAGAAACTTGCCAGTGGCAAGGAGGTCTAGAAACTTGTGTTGTTGTTGTTTTTTTCCAAAATCAATGTTCTGCACTGTTGGGGGAAATCAAAACTGATTGTGTGCTTCGTTCTGCTGGTTCAGACATTCCCAACCTAACGAACTTGAAGGTGTTTTGAAGCTAGGATTTAGAATTCCAGCAACCTCAACACACTCACTGTGCAGGAATCTGCGGAAGGAAACACCATAGCTGCAGAAGGAGGTTTTTCCCTCTGGTGCAGCCACGGTGCAGGTGATAAAAAAAAATATCACTAACAAGACAATGCAACTAATTCTCAAAGAGTTTTTCCCTGCCCCTCCAGTACCACTGAAAACATTGCTGTGTTCATCTGGGACAGCCTCCAGACGTGCCTTCCTGCCGGAGCCCTTTATAAGGTCAAAGTACACGAAACCGAGAAGAACATGGTGGTTTACAAGGGAGAGGGAGCGCCTTCCGAGAAGTGAGACGCTTGGGGTGGCCTTTGCGCCGTGATTGAACAGCTCAAACTCGGCCAGTCTGTCGATCATCCATCCACCCATCCATGTATTGTTGGACTTGTGAGTGTAAACCTTGATCTGTTTGTTAAAGCATCACGTGCCTGAGTTGATACGAAACAGATGTTTTATGCAGCTGGGTGGCATCAGACTTCCCTGCCCTGCAAGCATTCCAGTGCGATCCGAGAGTGAAGCAAAATGGCGATTCCTCCTCCATTACTGTTTCATTCCCGTTTCAAGAGAAAGTCTCTGCTTTTTCTCCACGATTGAGTGTAAATCCCAAGATCCAGGGCTTCTTTTTTCTTTTTCTTTTTGGAATACAGGAGGGAGTTTGCCTGGTCCCAGGCATCTTGCAGGGAGTCCTTGGCTTGTGACCACGACGGAGCCCAACATTCTGTTGTGAAGTGAGACAATTTGTTAAGTGAATTTTGCCCCATTTTACAGGTTTTTTTCTTGCTTGCTTGCCACAGTTGGTAAGTGAATCACTGGAGTTGTTACATTAGTAACCTGGTTGTTAAGTGAATCTGGCTTCCCCATGGACTTTGCTGGTCAGATGGTCACAAGAGGGGATCACGTCACCCCAGGACTCTGCAACTGTCATAAATATGAGTCAGAGGCCACGTGTCTCAATTTTGCTCGTAAACGTGAAAAACTCATTTTTTTCAGTGTTGTAACTTTCAGAAGTCACATTTTTTCAGTGCCATTGTAACTTTGGTCACTAAATGAAGTGCTGTAAGTCGAGGAGTTCCTGTATTTCCCTTTCTTGACGACCTAGCTTTTAAAAAAAATTGGAGAGGCAGGGAATTTATTTGCTGCAGTAATTGAGCCAATTACTACAGTTAATCTCATTCCCATACTCTTTTTTTAATGCAAGTTATCGTGACTGTTCAGTGGCTAAGCCATGCCCCATTCTTTGTGAGCCCATGGACCACAGCACACCGGCCCCCTGCCTGCCTTCTCCACTGTCTCCTGGAATTTGCCCAGATTCATGGTCATTGTGTCAATGACACTCTCTACCCTTCTCATCCTCTGTCGTCCCATTCTCCTTGTGACTTCCCTCTTTCCCAAGATGAGGGTCTTATTTCATGCAAGAATATTAGTTTAAAAGTTCCGGCTCTCGGTTCTCCCACAAACCGAATAAACATCCCTCAACAAGTTTTTTTTCCCTGGTTTCATCTTGGGCTCGTCTGGATGTCCTGATTTTACCCCATTTTTAAAAAGGACATTCTCATCTGCTGAGGTTACATGTCCAGGTGATTTTTTGGGGGGGAAGCAGTAGGAAGATGTCTGCCTGCTGCCTTCTGGATTTTTATTTTTATTTTTTTAACTTCTAATCTGGGCAACAATCCTTGGACTTCCTGGCAGTGGCTCATCAATGTGCCAGCCAGGGCTGACTAATTTTGGGAGGAAGAGGGTGCAAAGAGTCACCATTGACCTGATGCAGCCCCCTTCAGAAGAGAATTATCGAGTATGTAAGCTCTCTCTAATCAAGTGTTGTATAAACATTATGGTTGAATGTGATTTCCGCTGGGATTTAATTTCCCTTGGTCAGTTGTCATTAAATGCCTGAATTTTGCACCTGAATTTTGAATTGTTTTTTTTTTGACAAAGCAGGAGTACCTAGTTATAGATGCGACAGCCAGGATTTTAGATCAGCCTTCCTCAAAACCCATCACTCCATTTGCCAAAATGGCTGGGAGGATTATCAGTATTGTACATATATTGTTCCATGGTGAAACATTCTGCTTTAAGTGTTGGGGTCATTAACTTAGGAGCCCTGGCCCCAAGTGCTGCTGGTATCCCTGGTTCCATGTGGGCTTTTGCTTCCAGCATCCCCTCTAGTTCCTCCTTCAGGCCCTGTTACTTCTCCAGCTTCTCACCCTCTTCCTTGCTGTCAATCAGCACCACTACACCTAACCCCACCATTGACGTCTGGTCCTTGTCTACCCCCACAATATTTGGTTGATGGATCTGGATCTGGGACTCCTATGGGACTCTCACCTTCTTACACTTTGCAATCTTCTGTGGGGTCTAGACTTAAGAGGATCTGAGCTCATATACCGTGCAGGTACCCATGTCCTCACTGCCACCCCTTCCTCAAAAAGCATCACAGATAACCAGTTCTCTCCCATTACACTTGGCAGTTATGGGGATATTCTTTGAGTGGCCAAGGCAGCAGCCTTGCATGCAGAAGTCCAGTCCTGCCCTGTTCACGGAGAGCTTCCAAGCGGCCTTTCCATACACTGTGGTTGTCCTTCTGCTGAAGCTGCTTTTACTTTACTTTTACTTTACTTTTACTTTTACCTTTTACTTTTACCTTTTACTTTTACCTTTTACTTTTACCTTTTACTTTTACCTTTTACTTTTCTTTACTGTCATTTGCACCTCGTACAACGAAATTAAATACCATCTTCAGGGTACATTATGACTTTGAAAATAAACACAAATACATCCTTCACATTCTACACATTGAATTGAAAACCCCGATATTGCATTAATGTTGCACAATACAGTAGAATTCAGTAGAGTTACTGTCCTGGGTAGAAGCTGTTTTTCAGCCTGTTTGTCCTTGTTTTTATTATTATCCTGTACCGTCTGCCAGATGGTAACAGTTCAGAAAAAGGGCATCCAGGATGAGGTGGATCTTCGAGGATGTTTTGAACTTTCTTAAGGCAGCAGGAGTTATAAATCTCTTCCAAAGAGGGGAGAGGGCAACCAATGATCTTTGGGCAATGACGTTAACCCTCTGGAGTGCTTTCCTATCTGCCACTGTGCAATTGGAAACCACACAGAGAAGCAGTAAATTAAGAAACTCTCTACAGTGCAGCGGTAGAAGGTCACCAGCAGTTTCCCATTCAGTTGTTGTTTTCTGAGAAGCCTCAGGTGGCATAAGCTCTGCTGGGCCCCTTTGACCAGGGCTGCAATGTGAGGCCCCCAGGTCAGGTTCTCTTTTAGGGTAACACCTGACCACTTGCTCCCCTCAGTTTCCACTGATAAGTAAGGGCTGGATGTCGGATCTGTTCCTTCTATAGTCCACTACAAGCTCCTTGGTCTCATTGGTGTTGAGGACCAAGTTATTGTCTCCAACCACAAAAGCAACCGTTAGTCCACCTCAGTAGGCAGACTCATCCCCCCCCACCAGATGTGGTGCTGATGGAGTAATTTCCCCCTCCTCTGGCTTGAGAAGATCAGTCACACTGCCAAATGGATGACAAGAATAGTTTTTATGGGCGGATAAGCAAGCGGGGTCAATTTTGCTTTGTAAAATCATTTTATTGCTTTACAAGGGGGCTAAAAAAAAATGCCCTTCACTTCATTCCGTTTAGGCTGAGATGGAACAAAATCTCATGAGCACAATACAAAGAAGGGGCTGGTCAGCCTCCTAGCGTTGGACAATGGTTATCAACATGAAAGGAAGGCAGGACATGGGGCATGTATGTGTGAGCATGGCTGTCTGTATAATAAGGCAGAGCTGTGTGGCTAAACAATGTATTAGGGGAGTAAATCTGCAGAAACACTGGGAAGTGGTCTTTTGGCCTTAAGCTCACAGCTGTTCCCCTCACCCCCATGTCTAGTCTAGAGAAAAGAAGGACTAGGGGTGACATGATAGCAGTATTCCAATATTTGAGGGGCTGCCACAAAATAAAGGAAGGGGTCAACTTATTTTCCAAAGCACCAGAAGGCAGGACAAGAAGCAATGGATGGAAACTGATCAAGGAGAGAAGCAACTTGGAACTAAGGAGAAATTGCCTGATAGAACACTTAACCTATGGAACAGCTTGTCTCTAGAAGTTGTGGGTGCTCCATCATTGGAGGTTTGGAGACTGGGCAGCCACTGAAATGGTATAGGGTCTCCTGCTTGAGCCGGGGGTTGGACTAGAAGACCTCCAAGGTCCCTTCCAGCTCTATTCTGATTGTTTGATCGATTGTCTGCCCAGCTCCTTTGGAATTCATAAGTTCCATTGCCCTTAACATGGTTGGTGTTTGGTTTTGTTTATCCAATACCCCTCAGCAAAAACTCTGGCCCACATAATCCTGGCATTATAAGACCATCCAATTAAATGTGCAGGACAGGTGTCTTACAGAAGGTTTGTGACAGAATTTTTACAAAGATGAGGGGTATTTCACCCCACCTCGCCCCATGCTTTGCAGCCTACTAGGTCTCAGTGCTCTGCACCTAGCCATCGAGCATGAGCCATGGTACATGTACAGATGCGGGTTAGCAAAAGCGGCTATTGAAGTTCCTTGAAGCAGTTAACTTCCACTTGGTGGGGTCTCCTTGGCGTTTGTCAGACTGTCAGACAGAAAAGACTTCATCAGTGATGAATAGACACATAGAGATAAAGCACATTTACGCCCCATTCAAAAGCCGAGAAAGAAACAGACAAGGTCACATCATTTCCAGCAACCAAGACCTAGATAAGCAGGGATGAACTCCAGACAAATGGAAAGATACTGTATGCAAAGAACTACCAAGGAGAAAAAGCAAACACCTAACAAAACTGGCAGGGTAAGCTACCATATATAAACAGAGCAAATTGTGAATTTCGCTGTATGTATACTGCGTATATGCATACAGTGACAATAAAGAATTCAATTCAAACCCCACACTTCCTTGCACTGATGATGCTACCTAATCAGGTAATGAAACTTCTGCAAGAAAACAAACCAGACAGAATCAAGAACTCCAAAGAATGCTTACAAATACTCCAGGAGTCTCACCTGTGCTCCCCATCTTTCATTGGCAAGGGGAGGTGGGTTAGTTGCCCTTAAAAACAACAAAGTTTTTGTCCGATTCATAGATCTTCACTTTATAGAGGCACCCCGCGGGAAGGATTCTTTCCATGCTGTTCCAGATGTACACGGCCAGATTTTCCGTCGAGCTGAAGAAGAGCAGAAGGATGGAGGAGAAAAGGGGGCTCAGAAGCTATTCAGTTGCTCTATGCCCCCCCCCCCCATTGCTTTTGGCTACTCTTTGGCCATGGGCATCAGGTCCACTATTCCCAAAGATGGCATCCCGTGGGTGTGAGCGGCTTGCTACCACTTGTGGCCTGTCGGCCGCCGGCCCCTCCCACAGTCAAATCAGGAGGAGGAGGAGGAGGAGGAGGTGTGGGAGTCAGGGCCAGCATCAAGGGGGAAGCTCCAGGTGGGAAGAGGGAATGGAGCTGGCAGAGAAAGAGAGAGAGAGGGAGGGAGGGAGGGAGAGAGAGAGAGAGAGAGAGAATGAGGCAGAACCTGGGCTTTTTGTCAGCCCTCAGATGGAGAGTCAATAGCACCTCGGTCTGGAGGTGGCTGATGAAGAAGAGGAGGAACAGCCGGGCCTAGTGTCTGATGCGTGGGTGGGTGTAGAAGGCAGAGGAAAGGAAAGCAGTGGAAATCTATGGGCCGGGCCTTGGGACGGAAGAGTCACCACTGCTGTGAAGCCCCACCCTAGCTCTGGGGATAAAAGGCAGGGGTGGAGATGAATCTGTGTGGCAGACAACTATTAATCTTCCAGCTGAGGTTTTTTAGCCTGAGAGAGAAACTTTTTGCTGGGGCTGCTGGGCCTCTTAAAGGAATTGTTGAGTTCACTTTAGAGGGTTTGTTGGCACAAAAGCAACAAAGTCACAAAAGTAGGTAACGTCCCTTTAATTCCTCCAACTTAGCCCCCAATCTCCAGTTGTCATCGACTGGAGAAAAAAACTTCCCCAAGAACAGTTTTTAAAGGGAAGAAATTCAGTCTGAACCCAAAGTACATCTAAATTATAAATAAAAACCAACACAAACCACAAGCTGCAGCAATTAACGAGACAGGGCAGGATAAGGAGTTGCAGAACTCAAAAGATAACGAAACACACACAGTTGGGAGGACGCCAGAACCCAGATAAGATAATGCACGCTTTTGCTTCCAGCAAGGTGCTGTGTGCAAACGCCCTTTATATCCTGCTTTCCCAGCTGCAGCTAATGAAGGGAATCAGGACCTTTTCCTCCCCCGTAACCCACGTTGCTCCCTTCTCTGTTCCTCCCTGGGTGCCCTAGGATGAAGAGGGGGTGACCCTGGGTCTTCCTCTGAATGCCCAGCCAGACTGTGCCCTTCCTCAGTTTCCTCCACATCCGCTGGAGCCACACTCCCACTCCCTGTCAGCTGTTCCTCCTCTCCCTTGGAGTCAGACTCCAACAGGGACATGAACAGGAGAGCTGGGTCAGAACCCCGCTCCATCTTTCCCCAGCTACTACCTTGTAACATTGGCAAAATAGTCCACATCCATGTCCAGGTTCTTGTGATCAAGAGGCTCGATGATGGCCATCTGAGGACAAAAGCATAAAAAGTGGCCTTTTGTTTTCCCCAAGGTGGACATTTTCCATGTTCAAGAGGCATTAAGTGCTAAAAATAATACAGGCGAGATAAAAATAAAGAAATTGGTGCCCAGAACATTAATTCAGATAGTCCTCGACTACAGTGGAGCCCCCAAAATTTCTGTTGTCAAGTGAGACATTTGTTAAGTGAGAGTTTGCCCCCTTTTACGACCTCTCTTGCCACAGTCGTTAAGTGAATCACTGCAGTTGTTAAGTTAGGAACCCCATTATTAAGTGAATCTGGCTTCCCCGTTGGCTTGTCAGAAGGACGCAAAAGGGGATCCTGTGACATAGGAAAACAGCAACGGTCATAACTATGAACCAAGCTTCTGAGTCATGTGATGATGGGGATACGGCAATGGTCGTAACTCTGGGAAAATGGTCACAAGTCACTTTTTATGGTGCCGTTAACTTTGAATGGTCACTAAATGAACTGCTGTAAGTCAAGCACTACCTAGAGATGGGGAAAGGAGAAAAACAAAAGCCTGGCTGTTGGATTCATGTTTTGCTTGTCGATTTCCCCCCAGACCAACTCTTTTTAAAGCCTGTTTCCCCCCCCCCCAGGAAATCATAGATCATAGAATAATAAGAGGTGGAAGAGACCTTGGAGGTCATCTAGTCCAACCCCCTGCTCGAGCAGGAGAGTCTGTTCCAAATATTATAAAACAGATGCTCCTGCACCCAGGGGGACCCCTGTCTCCTTCTGTTCCACCTTCACAAAAGCTTCCGACAGAAGCGTGCAAACAGAGGTTTCATTCCGGCACCGAATCATGTTAGTGTTCGTGGTTAACTAACCAGGCTAGAAAGTGGGAGGTCCCGAGTTCAAGTCCTGCCCCAGCCCATGAAAGCCAGCTGGCTGACTTCGGGCCAGTCCCCCCCCCCCCTCAACCCAACCCACCTCATAAGATTGTTGTCGTGGGGAAAAATAAGAGGAGGAAGGCACGTTGGATACGTTTGCAGGGTAAATATAATAATAATTTGTAAATATAATAATAACAAATGCGGGATACAAACAATAGTTACCTCCATGTATTCGTGCAGCTTGAAAATGTTCATCACCATGCCACTGATGGGGTCAATCTGCAGGGGAAAACGGTCTTTTAACAGAAAGAAAAAGATCCACGGGGAAACCAATATGCACAACCACCAACCCCAAAGTAACTGGAAAGGGAGCGTCTCTCAGAGGCTGTGAGCCACCCCACGGGGACTGCGTCTTAGCCACGCAGCTGGCTGTGTGCCTTCTCCCCAACTCTCTTCCATTTTTATTCCCACTTCCCCTTGTTCATCTTCCAGTTGGAGCATTTAAAGTCCTCGTTATGTGTGGGGAAAGAAGTTCCTTTCTCCCACTTTGGCTGGCTTTTTTTTTTTTTCATTTCCCCTAATGAAAAAAAGTAGACTTGCAAAGAACTTCCTTTGCTGTGATGATGATGATGATGATGATGCCACCCCCAGGGAGCATCCAAAAGAGAGGGCATGGCAGAACCACCATAGTTGGTGCCACGTACCATTAGATGCCAGTTCTTAGTGGGGGGAAAAAATACAAATGTCCTCGATTCCCCGCATAGGTGGGGGAAAGACATCAAGTGGCGAAAAGGCTGCGGCTGGAAAATCGAATTAAGCAGCCAAAGGATGCCAACCAAGGGGCAGAACCAAAGGATGCTGGAGCCAATGCTGCCCATCCTTAAGCCTCCCAAAAGGTGGAGAAATAGAAAACCTCTACTCACCTTTCCACGTATAGTGACCGTCACTGTGTGGCAGAGAAAGGGAGAGAAAAGAAAATACGTGTCAGTTGTTAGCTGCAATCCTGCTTTTGCACCTCAAGGTGGAAGCAAAATTTCAAAGAAGCCAGGCAGTGGCAAGAGATGGAATAGAGGAATTGCCGCTTTCCCAAGCCAGACCTGTCACCCTCACCTCCTCCCCCCCCCCCAGCTCCCCACCAGGGAAATGGGTTCAGGGATTCATGCCCCCAAAAGGCCAAGCTGTCTTCTGCTCCGGTCCTCAACCGTGTCCAGCACCTTGATAGTTGTGTCCGTGGGTGTGATTGCATTTCCCAAAGGTGATCATGTTTTCATCTTTGTTCAGATGTTTGCTGAAAGACAGTGAGGAGGAAAGGAGGAGAAAGAATAAACTGAGGAAGAGAAGCCAAGCCACATTTCAGTAGAAAGAGGGAACACAAAGATGCTTTTTTATTTCTACAAGAGGCAACTTGGACTCCCTGGTTCGTCTTTGAAGACGTTTCTCTTCTCATCCAAGAAGCTTCTTCAGCTCTGGCTGGATGGTGGAGAAGGATTTATACTTGCAGACAGCTAGTCATTTGCATCCTTTTTAGAGAGTGGTCGAGGCCACTTGGAGGTTTGTCTATGTCCACAGGATCATCTAAGTGGTGCAAATGGGTGTGGAATTGTTGAAAGAACTGTGTTGTGGAGTGGAGATAGATGTATCCCTCCCCCTCTATTGAGGATTCTCCAAGTGGCCTCAGTGGCTCTCTAAAAGGATGCAAATGACCAGCTGCTGCAGGGAGCATAAATCCTTCCCTTCCCCACCATCCAGTCAGAGCTGAAGAAGCTTCTTGGATGAGAAGAGAAACATCTTCAAAGAAAAACAAGGAAGTCCAGTTGCCTCCTGAAAAAAGCACCTTTGGGACAACCAGGATCTGGATGATGGAGAATCTCCACAGACAATTAGAAAGAGAGAAGGTAATTTGCAGTGAGAGATCTAATCCTTGCAGCTGACCCTAAAGCCAAGCCAGTAATACTTTTAAGTACTGAAGATGATCACTTTCTGGAAATGTCATTGACCGGCGGGTGGACAAAAAAACGTAGAATTTCAGATTTACCCAGTGTTTCTTCAGTAGCTTGGTTGGACTTCAACTCCCTGGAATTCTCTGGCCAGTTGAAGCCCACACATCTTAAAATTGCTCAGTGGAGAAACACTGACCGACTGGGATACTTGCAGGTGCTAGGGATCTCTGTGGACATTTGAAATAAATAAATAAAAAAAGATTTGGAATTTAGGAGGGGATAAAGAGCTCACCTTAGATCAGGGGTCTCCAACCTTGGCCACTTGAAGGCTTGTGGATTTCAACTCCCAGAATTCCTCAGCCAGTTTGCTTCAAGTCTTCAAGTTGCCAAGGTAGGAGACCCCTGCTTTAGATATCTTCTTGCAAGTTGTGTATTAAGCTTCCTGTAGCTTATTTCTTTTCAGGTGTTTGGGATCTCCCCACCTAGTTTTATTTCCTCGCTCAGTTAATCTGAATGGTCCTAGTTTGCAAATAATTTATGTTCTTCTCTATTTTCAGTGAAGACTGGTTGGATAACACTACTGCAAGCTGGATCTCTCATCCTACCTGTGTCCGTATGAGGTATATTTTATATATCTTTTCTAATCTAGAAAAGATTCTGGACAGGCTTGTTCATCTGAAAACCCTTTCTGGAAGTCTCTCTGTTCTTCCAGATTTCTCCTGCTTGGGAGTTGTCTTCTGAATAGGGTGAGCCTCTCCTCTCTCTGTGTGTTAAACTTTAGTTGGGATTGTCTTGCATTTTCCTTCATTGGACAAATATTCCTTATTTCTTCCCACCCAAGAGGCTAATATCTTTTTATTACTGGTCCCAGCTCCTGTGCCCCTAATAGCAAGCACAAACCAATGAACATACATATTTCCTTGGCCTTTAAAGACACCATCATTTGGCAACTGTTCCTCAGTTTCACACTGACTTAGAGGTAGCTCTTCCTTTCTTTTGCCTTCTTTCTGCTTTTCCTTAAGGCTCTCTCTGCACATAATGTTCCATTCAAGGTATTTTATAGGCATGACATCCTCTAGAGCAGAGGTGCCCACAATGTCAGGATGGCTGGCTGGGGAATTCTGGGAATTGAAGTCTACAGGTCTTTGTAGTCAATGTTGGAAACACCTGCCATAAAACATTCTGGCTGGGGGGAATTTTAGAGATTGAAGTCCACGATCTTAAAGCGGCCAAGGTTGACATCCCTGCCCAAGAGAATTTATTCCTTTCATTGACTTTCTTCATCCCTCTTGACTTTGCTCATTGACTATATCAGGCAGTGTATTCAGTCCTGATTTGATTGTTTCTAATTTACTGACTGAAGTCACTATTGGGTGGGTTTGCATATCAACCTGAGTCAGAAGCCTTTCATTCACCAGTCACAACATCTAGGCTTGTACAACATTGTCAGCCAAATCCCAACAAACACGTGGTGTTTAATGTTCTGCCCCAATTGGAAAACCACTAATTTTGTCCATGGAGCGAACTGCTGATGATTGAGGCATGACTCTTAAACATCTGCACGAAGCAGGTGGAGGAAAAAAATGGATTATTCTTTTGAATGTATACAGGCTCCCATCTCAAGCACAGGACACTACGAGACTACGGTGGCTGACAATGTTTAAAAAGAGCATAACAACAACACAACAGAATCACAAATGGCATAAATAAGTAACAGCACATTCTCAACAGTTAATCAGCCAAACGATGGACCCACCTACACTATCAAGATCCCCATCAGGCTTGATTACAAAACCAGGTCTTTAGGTTGGTTAATTTCATTGCTCCGGACCCACGTATCTCGTCTCCCTTTAAAGACTAAGTTACAACTTCAGGACTGAAATGAATTGAATACGTTGGCATACACCATAATCCATCGAAAGCTTCATCAGCCTATAAGGTACCAGAAGAAGACCCTTGGTTTCACGTAGATGTGCTGTAGCCCTCCCAGGAACTGGAGGAGAAAGGCAAGGGAGAGAATGGGACATAAAACCCATTCGCTTTTACGAAATGAATGTCACAAGTGGACCTCTTCTCCGAAGTTTGTGAAGGAGATAGTTAAATATAAATGGTATAGGATCCCCTAGAAGACCTCCAATGTCCTTTCCCAACCCTTCTCTTCGACGTTCTAAATAGTTGGACATTGCTATCCTTTGATAAAAGGTTTGCCTTTCATCTCTGCAGTGGTTCTTCGCCCAACTCCAGCACTGGGCAGTTTGGATGGGGGCCGAGAAACCAAGGCAGAAGTAACCTGTGTGCTATCTTCTCAAGGTTCACTTCTTCCCCACCCATTGTGGGCCTTTTGGTAATCCTTACCTGCTCAGTTTGTGGGCAGCTGCAAAAGTGATAGTGCGGGATAGGAAAATAATCTTGTCCTCCATCTTCCTTTCAGGAGCTCGGCTGACAGGAGAAACTCTGCCCCGGGGCTGGTTAAATAAGCCCACCAAACCTCATGTGACCAAGATCTGACTGTAAAAAGAACTGGTCTTAAGGAGCGTGATCTCTGGTTATGCCTTCCCCACATCCAGCAGTTAATTCAGCATATCTCCTGGTCTCCCAATGCTGGGTGAGAGACAACTTTTATCTTAAACTTGGAAATTAGCTAAGGTTTGCCAAAGGCAAGACGAGTTTGGCTGAATTCCTGCTGCATGCCAACCTCTTGTTCAACGCGAAGTGTTTTAAAAAGCCCTGCGAGGCTCATCTTTGGGCTGAAATGTTTGAAAAAGGAGACAGTGTTTGGGTTTTCTGCACGTAGTCAAGGGCTTCCTTCTCGGATGGGATCATGCGCCTTGGTGCTGTCGGAGCATTCTGCATGCACAAAGAAGAGGTTTATTACGCTAGTAATGCCAACAGATGAATATGAATGATTAGATGGGGCACTACAAGAAGTTGTTTATTCCTGATGGGCCTTCATTGCTTTGTATGGAAAGATTATAAAATCAGCTTTACATTAGACCACTGTATCTGCATTTTTTTTCTGTAGCCATGAAAGGGTTAGGGCATGAAACATTCTTAACAGCGTTTTGCAGTTTCCTAGGCAACCAGAACATAAGAAAACCAAGTGCGTGGAAAACTTGGAGGAAGGAAAAATACTCTTCAATATTTCTCACTCAGATGAATAGTTTGTCCATATCTCCAGCACCCAGTATTGGCCTTGGAAAAAGTCCCGCTCCATAATCTCTTCTGAGAAAGCTTCATATCACCAGGAAAGCTAGGCACCACCAACTGAAGGAGATTCATGGAGGAACTTAGTTAGCTCATAGAGACTGCCCAATTACCTAGATCTGAGCTAGTTTTGAATTGGAAAAAACAATCTCCCTTAGTCTAAGGATCTCTTGTGGCATTGTTAGCAAAATGGTCTACTCTAGAAGAAGTGACAGGGAGTATCCTTTTAATCTGAAAGACACAAATAGCCATAACAATAGCACTTAGACTTATGTACCATTCCATAATGCTTTACAGAACCCTCTGAGACGTTTACAGAGTCTGCCTATTGCCGCCAACAATTTTACCAAACTCGGAAGGATGGAAACTTTTGTCAACTTTTGACCAGTCAGGATCGAACTATTGGCAATGGGCAGAATTACCTTGCAACACTGCATTCTAGCCACTGAGCCACCACGGCTGGAAGAGAACTGGACCAGTCCTACCACCGGGCAGTTTCCTCAAGCAACAGATTGGGCATGGAAATAATAAACCTTGGAAGTTTCATTTTTGCCTAAGGTGACAAGTTATCGGTCAAATTAAAAAACCTGGAGAGGTTCATTCTGTCTGTGCTGAAGCTCTGGATCATTGTTGGCCAGACAAGAACATGTGGATAGTCTACAACAGGGTCGAGCACAATCTTGGTGGCTTGTTTTCAAGGACTCCCCAAACAAGTCTTCTAAATATTTCCTCCTCCTCCGTCTTCCTCTTTCTCTCAGTCTCATGCTTATTTGGTGTTCGTTGTGCACAAAATGCTCTCAGGTCCCAGTCATTGAAACCCAAGTCCCTTGATTTCCAGCCTGAAAGCACAACCACACATCAGCTGTTTTCTTTAGAAAGGACAACCTCAGCCATGCCTTCTGTTGAAAAAAGTAGGTTTGCTGCAGTCAGACAGGTATTTTTATGCTCACGGCATAAAAGGATCACTTGGTGGAAAGTCTACTGTCTCATCCCAGGAGCAATACCCCTCCCACACCCAGTTTTCATGAAATTCATCTCCTTTTATTGGGGTTGGCCTTGTGAAGATCTTTGGGTCCTGAGAAGACAAGAACCTCTCATTCAAGGCCCCTTCCATTGGACAAAACGATAAGCCCCAGGCTTGGAGGAGCGGACGGGAAAACAGAAGGAGTTAGCAGAGACGTCCAAGGGAGCTGCTGTAATTAAAGAAAATAATATGCCCAGTTTTTCTTTTACTTGGGATCTTCTTCTAAACTTCATGATCTAGAGAGAAAAACAGTGAAATTATGACTTAGGGATTTGCTGATTAGTTTGTTGTTACGGAGATGGCTATTCTATAACAAGTATGCACAAGTAAAAAGTCAAGGTGAGAACTGGACTACTTTCATTCTGCTGCGCTGAAAAGAGTTGGAAGTTCATGCTCTCTTTTCTCCTTCTCTTACCCCAGGCTTCTTCCCTTGTTTCCCTTGTATCATCATTTTCATTTTTTATTTCATACTTGGCGTTCTGATGTGGCAGGGCTGCGTGGTCCCAGTTAGTGATATGCCAACGAGAGGTATGTGAGTCACTACTCAGAGCAGATTCTCCTCAGGGACAGGACTGAAATATAGGTTGTGGATGGGTGGGCTTTTGGGAACACATCCTGGGAACCACCCCACCAGCTTGGAATACTTTGAGAGAAGGAAGCGATGTGGCAACCAGCCTTCCGGCCCCATCACCTCCCTCTTTTCCATCTGCATTGCAAGCAAGAAGCAGGTGGCTCTTGAAAATTTCAGGAAGGATCTCTTTGGGCTTGAAGGTGCACCTGGAGGCCCATCAAGACAATCAAGCTCACAACAAAATGCTTATCTTTTGTGCCGTTATCAGTTGGGTGCTTCCAGTTGGGGAGTTCCTCACCACATCGACATTTCTATCTTTTCCATCTCAGCCAGTTTTCTGAGGAGAGGAATTCATGATGGCAGCAATGATAACTGTCATCAACATCCACTGGAGGACTAGAATTTGAGAAAAGTTCCAGGTAGGAGATAAACAATTTAATTTTGTCAGGAGCTCACATTCACCTCTCCTTTCCCTCCCCACCCCTCAAAGAAAAATGATTTTTATTAAGTCGCTGAAGGAGAATGGGAGATAAATGACACAGACATGTTTGCACTTTTAAAGAACATGCTGTACCGAGAAAGCTTGATATTAAAGCAAGCAGGGCTGGAACTGGAAAAGGCAGTCTGTAGTATAATTGGGAATGATGCTGTCTGAAAATGGCCAGGAACCGGTTGTTGGTTCTTCTTTGGCCAGTGAAAGTAGACTCTTACAAAATAATAATTGATTTATTCCAGGGACTATGCGGAAGAATTTCATTCTGGTTGTTTTTTTTCCATGCCCTTGTTACAGTCTTGAACGTTACTTATTAAACACATTTATATGGCTGCCCACCACAGAAAGTGATTTACAACACAAGCAGTGTCATGAGGGCCCAAGGACGTGGTGGGTGGTGGAGTATTGGGTAGCCGGGTGGATAAAAAAGCCTCTTTAACATTAGCCAGAGACCCCTTCATGAAGACACAAGATTAAAAAAATAGAAAGATGGATAGGGAGTTCTGTCTGGGTTTAGGAGAACTCATCATGGGGCCATTCACCATGGGATGAGAGTGACACTGATATCGAAGAAATGACGGAATAGAATCATTAAATAAAGGATGCAGAAGGAAGGACAAAATGAAACGTGAATAATAAAAATCAAAATAACCGTTTGATTATTTTAAGTAATTAAATTGAATTTTGAATTGTCCCACAGTGAGTTTGTTGTGGTGAGTTGCCCATTCCATTCTGCCTTTCCTACCAAGGGAAGTCAAATGCTTGAAAAAGCAGAAGAACCTGTTGTGCTAATGGAGAAAGAAGGGAATGTTGAGCAACCAGACTGGTCTCACTCCCAAGTCCTGGAGAAACTTCTGGATGAAGGCGTCTAGGACCCCTGTTCCAACCATTAGAGACAACGGTCTTCTTCAGTTCCGAGTTGAAGTTAAAACTAAAGGCCCCATTTGCTCAAACACCTGGAAACAACCCCCCCAAAAACTCTTATTGATTAAAGATTATATAGAATCTACAATCACTTCATGGACACACATCCAGAATCCACTCAGGGGAAACCTACTAGACCAGAGATCTCCAAAGTTGGCAACTTTAAGACTTGTGGACTTCAACTTGTAGACTTCAAGTTGAAGTCCACAAGTCTTAAAGTTGTCAAGTTTGTGGATGCCTGGACTAGACGTTTGAGCTAGGCTGAAAGCCAACTCTGAGAATCCCCATTCCTGAACCTTGCTCCTTCCCAGCTTGGGAGCGTGTTGCAACTCGGCTGAATCCCAGTGATGATGTGTGTTTCTTGGGGTATGAGTGATTGCTGGTGAAGAGAGAGAGAGAGAGAGCTTCATGATGGGAGGATGAGGGTGGAGGAAGGGTTTGAAGTCATATTTGAGCAACTCGGGAGAGGGAATGGAGCAAGGAGGAGAAACAGCAGAGGAAGAGGATTAGCAGCTGGCAATCCTGGGATCTAGCCAGTCTAGGAGCTGTTTGTTTGTGTGTTAGTGTTGACCTAGATTTTGCAATACGGCTTCGCTATTTACCTTTTTGGTCACACTCCCCATTGTGAGAAAGAGGCCAAACCTCTGGAGGGAAACTCGTGCATTCATTTTGCTCCTTTGCCTCGACAGGGATGGGGGGGGGGGGCGGGAATCCCTGCCTCTCCATGCCTGAAATCGAGCAGCTTCCTGTGGTTTAGAAAGCAAGTAATGAACCCCGCTTCTCATTCCCATCTGGCAGCAGTGAATTCTACATTAGCACAAACCAGCAGTGTTGGGGATGAGTCTTGGTTGAAGGCACACACTGCAGATTGAGGGGCATCGCTATTTTTGCCCACCCCCACCCCTGCCTACCAGGAGGTAGCTTTGCAGGAGGCATCTCTGCAAAGGCAGAACTATAAGGAGCAGTTGGGAAAAAAAGCTGGGAGCAATCCCTGGGTATCTTGGCATGTTGACAGGTCCCCCCTAGAGCAGACTTTGGACACAGGAAAGGATGGAGGCAGGGGTGGGATTCTACCGGTTCGCATCTATTCACTAGAACATTCTAAGCAGTTTGGAGATCCGGTTGTTAGAGGAAATTACTGGCCTGATCCTGTAAGGAAGGCAGGAAGGAAACATTCTGGTGTTGCTTACAGAAACTGCCTCTCCATTAACCCTTATTGCATTCTTGGCAGGACGAGATTTCCTGTCTCAGGAACCTCTCTGGAGTTTTTTTCCCTCCTTTGCTGGTACTTTGCTTGTGTGGAGGGACCATTCAAAGTTACAGTGGCACTGAAAAAAGTGACTTATGACCATTTTTCACACTGACAACTGTTGCTGCATCCCCAGTCATGAGAGGCCAGGCGAGGAGGTGCATGCCTCAATGTGATTGATATTGAGTTGCCCACGCCTATCCAGTAACATGATCACCAAGCCATGTCCACCCAGTCACATGATCACCAAGCCACACCCGCCACCTAAGCCACACCCAAAGAACCGGTTGTTACAAATTTGAATCCCATCCCTGGATGGAGGGAACCACTAAAGAGAGAATTAGAATATAGAACATGGAATAACAAAGTCGGAAAGGACCTTGGAGGTCTTCTAGTCCAACCTCTTGTTCAGGCAAGAAATCTTATACCATTTCAGACAAAAGCTTGTCCAATCTCTTCTTTAAAACCTCCAGTGATGAAAACACACCCACAACTTCTGGAGCCACATCCTTCCACGGATTGATTGTCCTCACTGTCAGGAAATGTCTCTTTCATTCTAGGCTGCTTCTCTCCTTGATTAGTGTCCATCCGTTGCTTCTTGTCTTGCCTTCTGGTGCTTTGGAAAATAGGTTGCCCCCCCTGTTCTTTGTGGCAGCCCCCCTCAAATACTGGAATATACTGCTGTCATGTAACACCTAGTCCTTCTTCTAATTAAATACCCAAATCCTGCAACTGTCCTTTGTATATTTTAGTCCTCAGCCTCCTAACCATTCTTGTTGCTCTTCTCTGCACTCTTTCTGGAGTCTCAGTGTCTTTTTTACATGGTGGTGACCAGATTTGGGATGCAGGAGAAAGATACTCCTCTTAAGCCTGCCTCTTTCGGGTATAAATGGAGCCAAGAGAAACTTGGTTAGGTGTTCAAACTGTTATCTTTCCTTGCCCCAATACGGAATAGATTCTTGCAATCCTTGCTCTGCCAGTTCCTTGGCCTTCCCTGGTTTGAAGGGATGGCATAATCTTGGTAGCCTGTTCAAGTTTCTCTCTGCTTCACCTGCTGCTAAATGAAACCAAGGCAGGGTTACTTTGACTTTCTTTCTCATTCTTCCCTCTTTCTCAAGACTTATCGCTTCCCCCTTCTTTGCCTCATCCCTGAAACTAATCTAGAAATTCTTCTTCTCTCTGCTCAAAAGCTGTGATTGCTTTTGCTCACTTTGTTGGAACTCTGAGCTGCAAACGTGCCGTCTCTGATTTTGATCTGCGAGCAGAAAGCCAGTGGGGACAGACACACAATAGAACGACAACTAATGTGGGATATGGTTTAAACCCAGTGCGTGCTCACAAGAACCTTCTCTTACTTGGGTAAACAAATCAGAGCTTACTCTCTGTGCATCTCCTTCTTAAGAGAAAACAAATCAAAAAGTCAATTCCCTTAAAAGGACTGTGTGTACAAAGACTAATTGGTTGGTATTAACCTTGCTTGTTGCCTCTTTTTTTTGGTCAGTAAGCATGCAGAAACCGAGTTAATGCTGGAAGCAGATCCAGTGTGTTGCGCAAATGCAGCCATGCTTAAGGAAGAAAGACTGGTGCTCCTTCTCCCACAGTCTCCACCACATAGACAAGACCTCCATCCATGCTACTGCTTCTCTGAAGTGCTGATAGCCTCATTATACCCCCTCCCCAAATTCTCCCCCAAAAGAAGTGGCTGGAATTGCATCCCATTGATGTCAAGCAGCATGAAGCAACCATCCCTTCTTATCCTTCTTTTACAAGAGCCTTTTACAAAGGGTCTGCCCACCCTTTGGTGGATCACAGCTGTATCCAGACTCAGTGGGTTTGATTCATGAAGACTGGTTGGTAATGTTTCTTTCCAGAATGGGAGGCTCTTCAGTTGGCGAGATCTGGATTGGCAGCACACATTAATACAATTGAGTCAGGTGTCCAGAGGTGTTTCACGAGAAGAGTCCTCCACTCCTCCACTCGCAATAGAACACCTGATGCTACCAGGCTTGAGATTTTGGACCTGGACAACCTAGAACTACGCCGCCTGCTGTCTGACCTAAGCTTAGTACACAAAATTGTCTGCTGCAACGTCCTACCTGTCAATGGCTACTTCAGCTTCAACTGCAACAACACTCGTGCAAACAGTAGATACAAACTCAAAGTAAACCGCTCCAAACTCGATTGCAGAAAATACGACTTCAGCAATAGAGTGGTCAGCACCTATAACTCACTCCTTGATTCTGTAGTTACAAACCCCCAAACACTTTAACCTTAAACTGTCTACCATGGATCTCACTCCATTCCTAAGAGGTCTGTAAGGCTGCTTGCATGAGTGCACCAGCGTGCCTACCGTCCCTTCCCTACTGTTCCCATGTATTCCTACTCATTTTATTTTATATATACTTATATCTATTTGCTGTTCAGCTTTCTTCGGGTATTATCCCACATCATTGTTGTGCTTTTAAAGTTGTAGCAACGTTTCAGCAGAATCTCATCTGCCATCATCAGGCTTCTGTATAAAAAAACTTTTTAAAAAGTTTTTTTACTTAAAGTTAAGTTCACTTAAAGTAAACTTAAAGTTTAAGTAAACTTAAAGTTTACTTAAAGTAAAGTTTAAGTTTTTTAAAAAACTGTATAAAAAAACTGTTTAAAAAACTTATATCTGTTTATACGTATATGTTTATATCTTATGTTCATACTTGTTTTCTCATACATGCTTGACAAACTAAATAAATGAAATAAAATAAATAAATTTTGGAGGACAAAGGAGCAGAGGCTCACTTAGGCTACACTAGAGGATTGTGGAAGGGCCAGTCTTGATGCATCGGCCACCCACCATCCATGGAGCCAAAGCAGGAGGTGGAATGACCCACCTGGAGAAGCCATCTCTGGGGGCATTGATCTTCTGGCCACTGTTCCACGTTCTTGCTCTCCCTGTCCTTCGGGCACTCTTTGTTGTCTTAAGATACACAACACCCCCGGTATATATGGATTCGGGGCCTCCATTCCGATCATGTGCGCCGAGCAAGGGGAACTTGGCCCTCTTACGGCTTCCCAGAATTCATACCTGAACACTATAAATAGAAAAGGAAGGATTTAAACATTTATGTCTTGCTTTCTGGGAAAAAGTCACATTCATGAGCGCTCATCTGGAGAAATATAAATCAGGGAAAGGGAAAAAAAAGAGAGAGAGAAGATCAGAGAAGGAAAGGAGCAGCATGAAAGCCAAAGCATGAAAAGAACGGCAACCCGGTGTGAACTCCAGCATGGAGGCCCTTTGCAGAGTTTTGGGACGACCTGCCTCTTCTGCTAACGTGTCCATTTCGTGTCTTTGAGAAGTGGGCTCTTCAATTGCAGCACCCAGGGACGTTTCCCTAGCAAAGTGACAACAAGAGGAAATATGGCAAGAGAAACAGGCTGCTCGTGTTTTGTTATCTTGGCTGCTGCACATTTGGGTTCTTAGTGCCGGGGTGCTTGAAAAAGCCATAGTTGTTGATGTTCAGTTCACTGGCGAGTGACTAATTGGAGCCAGCTGACTACGAAGAAGGCCTCCCAAATCAAACATGGGTGCTTCAGAGAAGATATTATGGGCTGCTGCTTTTGGCAGGGATCGTTTGGTGCGGAAGGGGTCAATTTGGTTCCCCCAATGAGATGTTTCTGACTTGCATTTCACACAGGGGCACACGGTTTAGAACAAAACAGCCTGGCCCAATCAGGAGCTTTTTGGTGTGTTGAAAGGCATTTCCCAGAATTCCCCAGCCAGCACGGCCAAAGGGGGTTGAAGGATGATAGGAAATAAGCTCTAGCACAGTGTTTTTCAGACTTGGCCACTTTAAGATGCGTGGACTTCAACTCCCAGAACTTGACATCCAGCCATGCCGACTGGGGAATTCTGGGAGTTGAAGTCCAGGTCTTAAAGTGGCCCAGATTGAGAAATTTAGTGGCAGCTTCTGGGGTGAGGTTCTAAAGCCCCTCCGTCATCCATCGAAAAACGTTGCATATGAAAATTGGAAGCCAAACCATCAGACCGCCTCCTCTAAACTCTACCTCTGCTGTTTCCAAATGTATTTCTCAAACTATTTACAAGCCTTATCAATGTTTTGCAGAGTGGACCTTGGACAACTAGCAGAAAAGAGCAAAGGCAAATCCCAGCCAGAGAACAATTTCCAAATTAGACTAGGAGCAAAAAAAGGGGAAAAGTTTCTCATTGCATTTAAAGACTCTTGGAGAGGTGTCCTTGTTTACTGAAAGATGTATTAAAAGTTTTAAAAACTTGATTGGACAAATTTGTGGCCGAAGTGATTCAGCAGCTTATCCTCTGGGCAGGGATGGGCTGATCGTGGAAGAGGGTTATCATTATGCTTTGTGGCAGGAGATGGTCAAAAAAATGGGACATGTGAGCCTCTTACTCTGGAATGAGGCTTTGGAACCCTTTAAAGACTAACTTCAATGTACAGTCAAGCATCGAACAAAGAAGTGCTTTGTCATTTATAAAAGCTGGGGAATTCTGGGATTTGAAGTCCACATCTCTAACAGTGGCCAATTTTGAGAAGCCCTGATCTCAAGCATGGTGGTATGAATGCTAGCACTCTCCAAATCAAGGCAATTGCTTCAAAGGAAATGATGCACAGGATGGGAGACTTAGGGGTCCTTGATGCGGTCTGAACTTGGTTGTTTTCTTGCAGATGTTTCATAACTAGGTAACATAGTCAGTATTAGAAGGGAGTGGGGTTTGCAAAGAGGAGGAGGAGAAGGAGGATGAAGGCTGTGGGGTCCTTGGTGTTCTCTGAGTTTGGGTATTTTCTTGCAGATGTTTCATTACCCAACTAGGTAACATCATTGGTATTAGAAGGGAGTGGGGTTTGCAAAGAGGAGGAGGAGGAAGAGGAGTAGTAGAAGGGGGACAAAGATTTTAGGGTCCTTGGTGCTGTCTGACCTTGGTTGTTTTCTTGTACATGTTTCATTACCCAATTAGGTAACATCATCAGTATTAGAAGGGAGTGGGGTTTGCAAAGAGGAGGAAGAGGAGAAGGAGGACGAAGGCTGTGGGGTCCTTGGTGGTCTCTGAGCTTGGGTATTTTCTTGCAGATGTTTCATTACCCAATTAGGTAACCATCATCAGTGCTAGAAGGGAGTGGGATTTGCTCTGAGTTTATATTCTAGTGGTTTGTCCTGTCAGTGATAGTTGGGTGATTTTAGAGGTTATTTGGTTGCACTGTGTACTGTTGGCTTGTTTGGCAGTTTCTCATTTGGGGGTATTGGTTACTTGATTGTTATTTGATTGTTATTGTTATTTGATTGTTACTTGATGTTAATCTTGGGGTTAATCTAGGTTCATCTGATTGCTGGTGGAGAATTGCTTTGGTCTTTTTGTCCCCTTTTTGACTTGTTGAGTATCTCTTTTGCATCGCCTATAGATATTGGTTATGTCTCTGTGCCTGTTGAAGTCTAACTGGTCAGAGTGATTGGCTTCTAGACATTCTCCAGCGTTTTGGCACTGGACTTGGTCTCGGGTGGTCTCAATTTCAAGCTATAGTTAAGTCTGTCCATAGGTTGCAAAATTAAAGAGCTTTCATCAGGCCTTCGGACTGCTAGTTGGTTGTTCATGGGTGCCAGTTTTCTGCCTGTTTGTTCTACGCAGTGGCAGTGGCAGAATTTAAATGAATTATATATCCAGATTCAGTTTCAGAAGCAGAAAAACTCCTTTGTGTCCTGGAGCAGAACCAGGGGCTTCCTCTCCATTGATGAGCTGCTGACATGAAAGCAAGGGCATTTGGGGTAAATTTGCATCCCACAAGTCATTGCAGTTATGGAAGCCTTCATTAAAATGGATCCTGTGTTTGGCCAGGCAATAAAATACAGTTGTTATTCGGCAAGATTAGATGCATGTCAACATCGAGTGGGTGGACCAGGGATTCTGGCTGAAACTGGCTTGCCAGAGTCATTAGCAAAAAAAAAAAAAAAAAGCAGGGAGCCCAGCCTCGGGGGAGAAAGAAAAGCCGTCAAAAGTCATTTCTGTGCATTTGAACGGAGGGTGTGGGGTGGGGGGACAGAATTCGTTAGTTCTGATTGTTTTTCTGCGTGACCTTGAGAAATCGACAGTGTGGGTAAAATTGGGCTCCAGATGCATTCTTTTTCTAACCAACTGGTTTGGTTGGACTTTTGGAACCAGGATTCTCTAGCTCAGAGATCTCCAAACTTGGCAACTTTAAGACTTGTGGACTTCAGTTCTGGGAGTTGAAGTCGACAAATCTCAAATTTGCCAAGTTTGGGGACTCCTGCTCTAGGTGTTTAGGTTACTTGAAGGATGGCTCATGAGAAGCGCAGGCTAACACAATTGGAGATCATCAGGTGGGAATTAGGTGTAGGTCAAGGTTTTCCAATCTTGGCCATTGTAAATTATGTGGATTTCAACTCCCAGAATTCCCCAGCCAGCGCTGAAGTCCACACATCTTAAAAAGTTGCAAGGTTGGAAAACACTGCAGTGGATTGTAAATAAGATGAGAACTTAAGTTGTGGAGGATCCAATGTTCAGCTAGAGAAGGTCCCAAGTTCTGGCTAACCATCAGTTTCCTTTGCTGGTGTGGGAATTCTGGGAGTTGAAGTCCACACAACTTTGAGTTGCCACTGCTGAGAAACACTCCCCTAGAGACTGAAGTTGGTCGTACCATCACTCCCTGAACCTCCCAACACCAGAGACCACAATTGCACCAGATCTTATGAATATATTTTATTGGCTTCGGAAAGCACAGTGGAGTTTCAAAATACATTTCCCAAAAGATACGGTATGTACAACAACAGCAAACAAATTCAGTAACACGCACAGAACTTTTGAAAGTCCAACATCAGGACTCGGAGCTTCCAAAATCCTTCTTCTCTTCTGTTTCTTCTTACCTGCTCCATTTTTATTTTTTTTTAAATCTCAAGACAGACTTCGGACACATAATAGTAATAGTAGCAGCGAGCAGCTCCCCAAGTTATTTTTGGAAAAAAGAAAAAGACCATTTTCTTTTGAAACACAGGAGAATGCCTTACCAGCAGGGGATTTAAATAGCAAAAAGGGTAGGGACAAAAAAAGAGAGAGAATCTTTCCAGTCTCAGAGTTGTAAAGTCCAGATGGTCGGTTAGACCAGAGATGAAAAGAGAGACAATTTAGCTTGAGAATTTTTCAAATGTGTATTTTGGTTGGCAGTCAAGCACAGCGGTCCAGGACAAGCCTTCGAGCAGTTGTGTTGTCCCATTGGTCTGTTACAAAATGCTTCGGTCAGCATCTTCGCAGGACTGGTGGTGGGGGGAAGAATATCGGTTCCAGTTTGTGACCGTGATTTCACCCATTTAGTATGATTATCCAGGCCTCAAATGCCCTCGTATGCCTCCCATCCCTCCCCAAAATCAAATCCTGGAATTCTCCTTTCAATGGAGAATAGAAACATTCTTTGGAAGAGGAAGCTCTGGAGGGGAGAGGTCTTACTTTTTAAAGAGCGTTTTTGCCTAGATTGTAGTTGCACATTTAAAACAACAGATGCCTCTTAGCATGTTTTGGTCCCGGAACGGTCTTTGTGTTAGGTGAATACACAATCTGTCTCAGGGAAGCTGAACTGGGACAGCCATTGGTTGACATTTGAGTTCATTGCTATGTCTTGAAGCCACAGACAGGATGCAAACACAACAGAGGCTGGATTCCCCCACCCTCTCCCAATTTCTATACAGTAGGATAAGGGTGTCAAACTCAAGGCCCGTGGGTTGGATCCATCCCACGAAGTGCTTCAATCTGGTCTGCAGGACCACCCTGGAAACAGTGAAGGACCAGCCTGTGGTGACTCTGCCAGCAAAAAGGGAGCTCATCAGGGCTGCACATGGCTCCCCCGAGCTTCGTTTTCACTGGCAGAGAGTTGGAAGCCATTGCAACTGGAAACGGAGCTCGGGAAGGCCACGTGTGTCCCTCCCAAGCTCCGTTTCGTTGCAGGAAGCTGTCGCAGCCGGAAGCGGAGCTCAGGGGCCCATTTTCACTGGCAGAGCACTTGGGCCACTACAGGCAACTCCAACACAAGTGACGTTGAGCTGGCCACGTCCACCGTGGGGCCCCTGAGGTCAAATACAACGCTGATGCATCCCTCAATGCAATCGTGTTTGATACCCCTGCAGTAGGACCTTTCTCTTTGGATTGAGGCAAGACAGATGCCGAAGTGGGTTCTGGTATCGGCCTCTGAGTTTAGCACAAAAGAGAGATTGGGAAGGGAGCCGGGGAAGGAAGGGGGATTTTGCAGGAGGGATATTTGGTTCCCAAGAAAATCAGTCCATTAGTTCTCAAATTCTGGTTGTACGCAAACATGGACAGGTGCTCCTGATAACCTGGGGCCAGAGCTTAAGCCAGGAGCTTGTATCCCAGAGAGATGGAAAGAAGCTGCAGCATGGCGAGAAGGCATGAGCTGGCTTGGGTCACCGAGACCGAACTGTGTGGACCTTTGATGGATGGATGGGAAGGTGCTAAATTATGGTGGAAGAAGGTAGAGTTGATGTGGTGGTGACCATCACTAGGGTGGCTCAGAAGAGTCCGATCGCCGGTGCTGCTGGTTGGCCGGGAGACAGAAGATGATGACATTGAGCTGACCCCATCTGGAAGGAAAAACGGAAGCCAGATTAGATGAGCCCTTTTGCTGATGGAGGAATGGGGAGTCCTACTGTGGTTCCTGTGATGCCAACCCAAGCAGCTTTAAAAAACCCCCACGAAGGGCATCAGTTTGAGGTGAGATGGAAGCTCTGTCTGGTTTTTAGGTGCTCTGGAGCTTCAGTTGCAACCCTACTCCTGCCATCTTGACTATTTTGATGGCCTTTTAAAAATGTACCTGCCTCCCAAGCTTTCTCAGGGAAGGATAGCAACAGGGCACATCTTTTGTCTACTCTCCTGAGCATCTCTGGAGTTTGAGGCCGGATGCTAAGAGGATGTGGCTTACAGCCGCTGTCATGTTCGGTCTGCTTCCACTGAATTACACTCTAGCTTTGCTCAGTGCTTTGAATCCCCCCCCCCCCCAAACCAAACCATTGTTGCAAAATATTCCCAAGCTATTTTTCCCAGGAACATGCTAAAATTACCTTTTGCCAGAGTCCTGGTCTGGAGCAGGGTGGTTCCGTTGGCAAAAGTGATAAAGGCTCTGTTTGGAAACAGACAAGCAGAAAAGGACATGGCTTGAGAAAAGGAGAGAAACTGGAAACTTCCCTAGGAAGTTGATTCCTTTTTTTATTTTCTTTTTGCGCAGAATTTAGGAAAGCAAGAAGCACCGTTTAATTTCATTTTCAAATGTCTGGCTTTCTATCATGGTACCAGAATGAGGCAGAATAGTTTAGGAGAGCAAGCTTGATCCTGACCAATGTTCAGTTATTTGTGGAATTCTTACAAGACATTGCCTGGTGATCGGAACCACGGCATTAAAATGCTGATTAATCATAAGAGGAAGGAAACAATTCCATAGCTGGCAGATGGTTTAAACAAGTCTTGGATGGATGGAAAGAAGGAAGGAAGGAAAGAAGGAAGGAAGGAAGGAAGGAAGGAAGGAAGGAAGGAAGGAAGGAA
>BLBF01000059.1:2055906-2080640 GCA_015471245.1 Laticauda colubrina | reverse complement strand
ATATATATATATATATATATATATATATACATATATATATATAATCTCATATATATCACAGTTTATGAATATTCTGTATTTTCTAGAGAGGAAAACTGGAACTGGCTTGAAATTTCCATGACATCACCGCAGTTCACATGTGGGCTGGATGAATGCCAGGCGTCAGCCGTACAACCAATGATCAGCTACGTGTTGAAACCTGCCCTTAAAACCAGGTTTGGGCTTTGATGGATGCAAAAGATAAAAGCCCAAATATGACGGCAGACTTTTGGATCTGTGGGCCGCTGGATTGGCAGGCAGCAACTCCCGGGACTCATAGAGTAGCCATGACTTCCTCCCAGGTGTCAATTTAATCCCCTTCTGGCTGTCCCTTGAGGCGGGCCATTGGTGTTTGCTCTCTCTCCAGTCCGTTTCTGCAATCTGCCAAGAACCAGTTCATGACACACCGCTGAGACTCTGCTCTGTGCCATGGCAACCAAGCCCGGAGGTGGATTGCGGCATCTCAGGTGAGGCAAGGGTGGACGAAGACTCCTTGCCTGCTCTTGGTGGAAACCCTGCTGCTTCAACATTCCTGCTCTTGAGTAGGCTGGGATTTGACTTCCTGACTTCCTGTGCTTATGTGGGCCTGAGTTTGTTTTGCTCCACTGAAGGGGATTCAGTGGAGGCCCAGACAACAGCCAGCCCAGGAGGCTTCATGGAGGGAAGGTCTTGAGATCCAAGGGGAGGTAAATTGATAGTCCCACCTGCTCCAGGAAAGAACAAAGCATCAACTCCCTTGTTTTCAGCAATCCGCTTGTTCCCCCAGGCTGCTAGAAGAATCCTGGGGGTAAGCTATAGGTTGGAGAAGAAGTGGTAGACCTGCACAAGTTCGCTTTCCTTCATTTCTGTGCGACTTCTGTTGGACCGTGTCTTGGCTAGCTAGTCCAGGGGATAACTACTTATTTATTTATTTGTAAAATGTACTGGTTTCCCATCTTACCACAAGATAACTTATCAGCTATTTGAACAGAACAGAATAAGAAAAACCAGTCTTCAAAGAAAAACCAGAAGGTCCAGTTGCCTCTTAGGAAAAAGGAAAAAAACAACAACCCCCTTTGGGACAACAGAATAAGAGACTATCAGAGTTGGAAGGGATCTTAGACAGAGGGAGTATTCAGCAGGTTCTGACCAGTTCTGGAGAACCGGTAGTAGAAATTTTGAGTAGTTTGGACAACCAGTAGCAGAAATATTGAGTAGTTTGGAATACCACCTCTGACTGGCCCCACCAATTCTCCCCATCTATTCTCTGCCTCCTGAGTCCCAGCTGATTGGCTGGGTCTTCTTTTGTTGCCCTGTACAGGAGAACAGAGCTGGAAAGCAGGTTAGTGGGGTGAGGAGAGAATGGGGCGTATCCTTCCCATGCCAAGCCACACCCACAGAACTGGTAGCAAAAAAATGTGAATCCCACCGCTGACTTTAGAGATCTTCTAATCCAACGCTCTGCTCAAGCATGAAACCTTGTGCTATTTCAGACAGCTGGTTGTTTCATCTCTTCTTAGAAACCTCCAGTGATGGGGCACCCACAACTTCTGGAGGCGAGTTATTCCCCTGGTTAATTGTTCTGACTGCCAGGAAATTCCTCCTGAGTTCTAGGTTGCTTCTCTCCCTGATTAGCCTCCATCCGTGTTTCTTGTCCTGCCCTCAGGTGCTTTGGAGAATAGCTTGACTTCTTCTTCTTTGTAGCAACCTCTTGGATGCATAGGAGTTTCTTCTACACCAGGATGCCAATGTGATGATTTTTTCCAACCTTGTTCTTTTAGTATTTGGACAAAATAAGAGCAGTAGAACTAGACTGACAAGATCAAAGGAAAGTCATGCCTTTGTAGAGTCCAAGTGGCTAATCAACCAGTAACACAATCCGACATAAATTCCTTGGGTTTTAGACAGAACTTGTGTTAAGCGCAGCCTGCAATTGCATTTGATGTAAAGACACAATATAGTAGGGATATGTGGATGGATGGCCTGAGCACAGAATATCTGGGAATGTCGTATCTCCTATCACCAATGAAAGGAAGAGATGCCTGTTCTGGCAGAGAAGGAAATCATCCATTTGTAATACTTCCTTGAGAGCCACCCTTCATTCCAAGTTCAGCTGCTCAGAGACATTCTCCTCCTCCTTCATAGTCCCCATTAGCTGATGAACGGACAGGGAGACAAAATCTACCTGCCTTCAAATGGCCCAGGTTGAGAAACATTGCATTAAACTAATTATTGATTGACTGATTGAGGGCTGGGCGTGATCCTTAAATGATAGGGAAGTAGAAACCTGCCAGATGCTCTCGTTTGTCCATGCCTCCCCCGCCTAATTGCTGGGAGACTCAACTTGGAGGAGGTGGAACAGGTTGGCGAAAGAGGGCAGGCTAGACCAGGCTCCTGGCACCAGGCAAAGGAGGCAGCTGCGATTCCGATCCAGTTCTCAGGGCAGTTTTGTTGGGTCCTGATGTTGCAGCCGCTGCCCCACCCCTCATGGAATTGGAAAGTGCTTGGAGCAAGAGGGGAGGCTGGGGCAGGCAGGCAGGCAGGAGGGGAGGGGAATTGGAAAGGAAGTGTTCCGACCAAGGTTTCCTGAGACCGTAATTAAGCACACGCTTAGTTAAAACATCTCTTGTTTTATTTCAACGCTGGGAATTATCTTCATTCCCAGCCAGTAATGAGTCCCAAACAGTCCCTTGAGATAAGCACCCACCTTTCTCTCCTTTGAATTTCTGCCAACAACTAGAGTGCCAAATGAACTATGAAAAAACCAACCAAAGTACAAAGTCCACACGGAGCTTCAAGGATTAATCCGAACAGAATGAACGACTTTGCTTCCTGCAAAGGTTTCATCACCTTTGCCTGTCCTTTATATCATATGGGAGGGGCAATCACCTCCAAGCCTTACTTTCGAGCCACCCCTTTTGTCTCAGTTGCTCTTGCCTTCTAGCAGCTCAGTGCAAATGTGCACTGGGAACAGGCTTCCTTGGATCTTCTGCCTCGCTGCTGCCAGACTTCGGAGGCTCTGAAGGCAGCACCCAACTCCCAGATGGTCCTGGCCCCATCTCTGCATCAGATGCAGGACCATCTAATTCTGTTCTGGATGAAACCGAGCAGAATTAGATGAGAGATTGGAAGAAGTTCCCCTGCTCTGTATCCATGGGGATGGAAAGATTCCCCTTGTTGCTATTGCAATTCTGATATGCAAACTATTAAACAACAACAACAACAACAACAACAACTACCACCACCACCACCACCACCTCCTCCTCCTCCTGCTCCTCCTCCTCCTCCTCCTCCTCCTCCTCCTCCTCCTCCTCCTCCTCCTCCTCCTCCTCCTTCCCCTCCTTCTCCTCCTCCTCCTCCTTCTTCTTCTGCCATATCCACCATCCTATTTTGATCAACAGCCACACAAAAAATGGGCTTCTGAGTTTTGTCCAAAGCAGTCCCTTAGATTTTGAAGCCACAATATTCTTCTTCTGCCTGGACCTCATCTACTTTCAATCTTTCCTTGAGAGGATTAAGTGAAGGATGCTGTATTTTTCTGGGTGTCGCATCGCATGTCCAGAATATTCTAACTTTCACTTTTTTAATGGTTTCGATGATTTATCTTGGCTTTCCCAGGCGGCTAATCCCCTCCTCGTTTCTGATTCTGTCAACCCAGCTTGTACGTAACAGCCATCTTGTAAATCCACATTTCAAATGCTTCTAGTCTCTTGCAAGTGACTTTCTATCGGAGACCAACCCTCTGCTCCGTAGAGCAGGATAGAAAAGATGTAGCATCTGACCAGCCTGATTTTCAATCTTAGGCTTAATGTCCTGACTGCAGAAGACTATTAAACATATTGTGCAAAATTGCCCAAATGTGCGTTTTCTGATTTCCTAGGACAGAGGTCTTCAAACTTGACAGCTTTAAGACTTGTGGACTTCAACTCCCAGAATTCTTCTTCCAGTCATGTTAGCTCAGGAATTCTGGGAGTTGAAGTCCACAAGTCTTGAACTTGCCAAGTTTGAAGACCCTTGCCCTAGAAGATTTGCATGAAGCAACGGCTGAGGCGATCTCCTGGATAGTTGAACTGAACATCCAGTTATGAGGCCACTGCCATATCCCCCTAGAAATGTTGTGTATAATTGTGTGGATTGTGTGTATATGTTTCCTCCTGACGTGTACTCACCACAAACTAAACAATAAGTCAAGAAAGGCAATGAAGAATGAAAAAATGTATTGGCTTCGAGTGCACAGAGAAGACCCATATCAAGGTCCAAATGTTGAGTTCCTCTGAACCTTTACAGGGCCCTTCTTTTCTCTCCAAGTCAAGGACTTGATGCCAGCCTTGTGCCAGCTGATGCCATGCTGAAGCTCAGTGTGGAGTGGGTGGGGGAAGGAGGAGGAGGAAGGATCCTGTGGACCAAACAGAGTCTTTAAAGGAGAGATAACAGCAACATTATTCCGAAGGAGAAATAAATTCACTCATTATCCCTTCATGGTGATGGCTCTACTTCTAATTGATGAGCATATTTAGAACCTGCTTTGTAGATCCTGTCAGAGAGGTGCCCAACCCACTGACAATAATCGTCTTAATTAACGATTAGAGTAAGAGCAATGGAAGAATTCCCCCAGAAGAATGTCTGCTGAAGAAGCAATTGTGTTCCCTCATCAATTCTCTTTTATTTCCAACAGTATTTTTGGGCCGAACAATTCAGGTTAAAAACACTTCCAGCCTCCACATCTGCATCTGAATTAGAATTCTTTTGTTAACGTTTTCCTTCTCCACTAGATGTGATCTGGAGGGCATGAAGCTGAAGTTTCATCTGCTTCACTAAATTAGAACTGGGTAATTTTGAGAGGGGAGGGGAAGGTAAAATTAAGTAAGAAGGATGCACCAGGAAATCCCAAGGCTATATGCATTTGTCAAATTCCCTAATATACTTTAATTGTAGGACTTTTTATTCCACATCCTAGTTGTATTATTGACTTATTACTAAGTTTTATCTGTTGTTCTCCCCTAGCAATAGCTCTTCTGTGAATTATAGCAATTCTTGCCTTTAGCAAAGATGAACCTGAATGTAGAGTTTTTAAACTTTTTCCAACAGCAGACCACGCATGGGTTTTTAATGTTGCCTGGTTGAATCCTTTTTTAAGTTTGAAATTTCATGGGCTGTGCCATAATCAAGATAGTTGTACTGACAGAAGAGAAAATTTTTGTTATTCAAGGTTGAATTATGGGGTTGTTGCTGCTCTCTGAGCTTGAATGTTTTCTTGCAGATGTTTCATTACCAAACTACGAACAACATTAGCATTGGTGACGTCATCTAGTTGGGTAACGAAATGTCTGCAAGAAAATAACCAAGTTCAGAGAGTATCAAGGATCTCACAAGATGGAAAAGCTGAGAAGATAGTCCCAATTACCTACAACAGACCATATGACTCATATTCCACTTGTGTTCTCTAAAATGGATCAGGGCAAGAGAACACAATTCTTCAGCCCAAGATGTTGTCTGTTCTTCCAGAGCAGAGGTCTCCAAACTTGGCAACTTTAAGGCTTGTGGACTTCAACTCCCAGAATTCTTTGTGAAATGATTTGTGAGGGCACCTAAGTAGGAAAATCTCAAAATTTTCTGAAACCTCCAGATCAACTTCATTTCCTTTTGCTGTTTTCTTTGCCATCTGCTGGGTATTCAGTTTACTGCAATGCAATTTTAATTATTTAGGGCAGAGCTTTTCAAATGTGACAATTTTAAGATGTCTGGATCTCAACTTTAAATCTTAAAAGTTGTCAGGTTTGAAAAATGCTGATTGAAGGAGAGAGAGAATGCAGAAGTTGTTGGTTTGGGGAAGCACAATGCTGATCATGACCCAAATCCCTTGTGTTAAATTTTGCAGCGGGATTCTTTCAAATTTGAAACTTGTACTTCCATCAGTGAACAAGCAACAGAATGCTGAAAGACATTGATAGAGTACAGTTTCAACAATGCTGTACATTTAAAGGTGTATTTGAGTCCCCCCTGCTCCTCCAGCTTACTTTATTTCTGGCTGATTCTAGGAACAAACCTTGAAGGCTTTCAGTAAGACAATGAACCAACCACAGAAGGGATCCTTGTTGCTAAAATAGGGAGCTTCTTCCACAATACTATCAGAAATACTGACGTGTCCTATAATTTGGTTGACAAGGCTGTTGTGTCAACAATGACACTTGATAGTGGAATGTTTGTGTGCACAATGGCATGGAGTTTGGAAGAGAAATTGTTCAAGAATCTGAAGAAGATGCTCCTTCTTCAAGTCAACCTTGACACCTACTAAACTGGATAGCCAACCATCTCCTTGCTAACAGTATGGAAGAGTTTGCCTTGGTTTTCTTATGGATGTGATCTTGACTTCCCAGCCTCGTCTCATTTTATTTATTACTGATTTATGTCTCAATTGATTAAAATTCCAAAACCACTTGACAGTTGAAGCTGTATGGGCTGCACATATAACATACTAAAAAAAGCACATGAAATAAAAATCTACCAGTAAAATGCAAAACAACAACCATACCATACAAATAATAGATGGTTTCAATACAATCCTTCAAAAAAAGTAAAACAATGTGAGTTAAAATGCCATTGAAATAACTAGAAATCAGTCGAAGCATTACTACTGGGGGGAGTCTCTGTAACTGTGAAACAGCTACATTTGTGGGATTTTCTTGTAGTTTCTCACCTAAGTAGAAACCAGGGCGAGCTGTGTTTGGCTTCTGATGAGATAGAGAGATACCCAATCCTAAATCCCTAGCTTTCAACATAAGGCAGCCTATTATCTTAAAATATAAAGGAACAACTCCAGACAATTTTCATGGAACAATATCAAAGTGATTCGTCTTTGATTTATTTAATGGTCTTTTATTTAACTTCCCAGTCCAGCCCACCACTCTGGCATCCTCTCCTGCTCTAACTCGATCAGCCCCTGCTTAGCTTTCTTGGAAGCAACTGAGGATGTTGGCTCCAAGAAAAACATCCCAGAAGAAGGGATGACATGGGTAGCATTGCAAAGAAAAGACAAGGCGGTACAGGAGCGATCGCCAGGAGATCAGCTGTTGCTCTGTTTGAACACCATACTTTAAGGAAAAAAAAAAAAAAAAGGAGGCCAACTCATGGGGAATCACCTCTAGAACATTTGTTTTTCCTTTTGACCAGTTCAGCCTTGTTGTCAATGAAGGTTTGCAGCCATGGCAACTGCAGTTCAATGAAGGAAAAGCCGAGGATCAAATTGAAGGGTGGGGTATAGAAATGGGGGGGTATAGAAATGGGGGGGAAACTGTATAATGGGAGAGATGGAGCCTTGGCATCTTGGTTTGAAAACCTGACAATGAATCACCCATAGTTCCCACCCCTGTCTGTTGTCACAGCTGGTTTGATAATGGTCCCTGAGCAAGCACCAACGGAGGCAGGAACCTGCCCGGTTCTCTGATATGCTAGAATGGGTAGAGGATGCCAAGTAGAGGCTGCAGGGATGCTGCTCCATTGCCATGGCAACCCCTTCTCGTGATGCAGCCACTAAAGCATCACAGAGCCTGCCAAGAGAAAGAGAGAGAGAGAGAGAGACCCACAAAGAAAACCCTGAACAGAAAACCACAGCTCTGGAAATGCTGGTGCAGCTGACTTCATTCTTTCCACTTAAATCTGCTTATTGCAGGTAGGAGTGTCTCATGTTCATCAAGGCAAACCTTAGGAACATTCCTGCCTCGCAGCCTAGAAGAAGTTGATAATAACCGAGAGAATGACGAGCAGCTTTATCACAAGGCCCTGCTTTTTCCCCAGGATGGGAGTTATGCAAATAGTTGAATTTCTGGACTGAAATGTATTCTTCCTTGAAGGCATCTCAAGTCTGCATGTCCGCTGAACTGCCATGTTGGAAATCAAATTGAAAAAAAAAAAAAGAAATGGTTACAACTGGGATCAGAGTCAGTGTAGAATTCCCCTCCATGAGTCAAACAAGCTCTGGAGTCATTCGGCTGCCAGTCAACACCCATCTCGTGTGGTCCACCTCAGTTTTATAGTGCTGTCATTGGGTGCAAGCTAAGTAGTTGACACAGACCATTCCTAGTCTTATCTTACTTACTCCTCGTTCTGCTTGAACCAGTCAATCTGTTTTTTTTGGGGGGTAGGGGTAGATTAATTCTGTAAAAGCAATGGATTGGGTGGAACATGGGAAGATGAAATGCTAGACCTAGACAACCTAGAACTACAACGCCTTTGGTCCGATCTAAGTATAGTATCTAAAATCATACATTGCAATGTCCTACCTGTCAATGAATGCTTCAGCTTCAACCATAACAACACAAGAGCAAACAATAGATACAAACTCAAGGTTAATCGCACCAAACTTGATGGCAGGAAATACAACTTCAGCAATAACAGAGGGGTCAATGTCTGGAAACCTCTCCCTGACTCTGTGGTTTCTTCCCCAAACCCCAAAAACTTTAACCTGAGACACTCCTATTGACCTCACCCCTTTTCTAAGAGGTCTATAGGGGGTGTGCATAGTGCACCAATGTGCCTACCATCCCTGTCCTATTGTTTCTTTTTTATTTGTATTCATTTCATGTATTCATAACCATACTTATACTTTTTATTTTATAATTGCTTGACAAAATAAATAAATAAATAAATAAAATAAAGATACAAAATGCACAGAACATTGGTTAACATAGTTCTGAAGAAGCTTCTTGGATGAGAAGAGAAACTTTTTCAAAGGGAAAAAAACCCAGGCAAGTCCAGTTGGTTTTTTTGGAAAAACACCTTGGGGAGAATCATGACCTGGACAATTGAGAATCTCCATAGATATTGGTTAACGTAGGAATAAAGGGAAGAAATGGACTTTTAATTGACTGCAAGAATGATTTATATCCTAAGTTGGTCCTAAATTATTCCTGATGGGAAGCTTCTCCAAGGCTTTGAGATCCCTCAGAGCAGCCCTTGGCCACCAATATCCTCAAATCCTTCCTCCTGTTCTCTCTTGCTGATGGAATAAAATCTGGGAAGAGATGTTTCCCCTCTTTGATGGGCTGTTCCATCACTCAAGGGTCACCCAGGCAGAAGGTGGTTTTAGCTAATTCTTATCCCACTTGCTGACCTCTCCCAAACTAAGATGGAACTGCTGAGTAAATGAACACAACTGCACTTCCAATGCATGTCACGACACCTGTGTGCAATTAATCAAGTGTGTGCGTGTGAAGACCCAGGATTAATTACACATCAAATTTGTATTAAAATAACGAGAAGGAGGTTATTCATAGCGTTTAGCAAACTGTCGGCTATTATTCATTCTTAGGGATGACACTGTTTAGCAAAGAAAAAGAAAGGGAGTGAAGGAAGGAAGGAAGATAAAGGCTGAGGGAGGGAGCAAGGGAGGGAGGAAAGGAGGAGGGAAAGGAAGGAAGAAGGGGAAGGGAGGAAAGAGGAAAAGGAAAAAGGAAAGATGAAAAAGAGGAAGGGAATGACTCAATTTATTGAGTTCAGTTTCAATATTTCCGTCTCTATCTCCTCAGCTTTTATAGATAGGCCATTGCAATTGTTTTAAGGCTAGTAATGGCCTAAGTAACAGGAATTAGAGAAAGGCCAGCTTTTAATTTGGAAATCAAATGGAAATTTGATGGATTTCCTGAACCGAATCTGTTTACCAAACCCAGTGGGGTTTTAATGAATCCAGTGATTGAGTTTGGATTGATCCATGCATCCAAGCCAAACAAGGCCAGTTCCTGTATCAAGTTATCTGTCCAAATTAGATCAACCAAATCCCATCTTCATTTCACAACTCCAGTTTGAACATTCAGAGAACATAAAATATGTTCTTCAGGGCAGAATACTGGCACAACTAAATAGGACCTTGAGAAGACATAACATTAAAAAAAAAAAAAAAACCCATCACATATTTATTTTTTACAACAGGGAAACGCAACTCCTGCTCCCCTCCAAGTTTCCAAAGGAAAGTTTCTACATTTTGCTGCACTGTGTCATTGCCAGTTTTGATCAATAGCCTTGTGAGAAGGTCGTGAAAAGTTTCCCCAGACCAGCATCCGTCATGAGTTATGAACGCAAGTCTTTCAAAGTTTAGCCCTTCAAATTCTCTTGGTTCCCCCCTTGATCTCCCCTCATGGCCTGCTGGACCCCAGAGCTTGCCTCCTTTGGGGTTCGTTTTCCACCATAGGGTTTATTCCTCCTTCTCCCCTGAACCTGCCTGTATCTGGCAAGGTCGAAATCTAACAAGGTTAAAAGTCTTTTTTGGATCTTGGCCCCCAATTCCTAGATCTTGTACCTCAACTCCACATGGGGGTGTTCCATTAGATAAAATCCCACCTCCGTCCCTGCATGCATCTACTTTCCTTTCATCTACTTTGTTGTTATTGTTCTCATTTTAATGCTTGATGCTTTAATGTTTATATCTTCTTAATTACACATATTATTTATGACACCATAAGGTGCCCGGAGTTGCTTGATAGTGAGAAGAGCGCCATATACATTAAATAAATAAATAAACAAAACAAATCCCCTTCTGCGGAGCTCTCTGCAATAATGCAGTTTCTTCAGGATGCTTTCTTATTCATGGTCTTCTTCCCTTTGCAACAGAAAAAAAACCGTAATGCTATTATCAAAAGTCGATTTCCTCTTGTCTTTCCGCATTAACTGGATGGGATGAACAAAGGAAAAGATGGCACCCAGGATCACAACCTAAGCTCACCCTCCCACCATTGCTTTTTATGTGCTCGGCATAAAACAGGTTGTGTTTACCTTAATTTTACCAAAACATTTCACTTGCTTGAATATTTTACTCGCAAAAGCAATGGTGGCAGTGGAGGGGTTTCTGCCTACAGGCCTAGCTGGGATGGAAGCTACAGGGCATCACTCCTTTGCACACATGTCTTCTGGCTGTGAGCCTAGTTCAGAATAGCACAGTAACAGAGTTGGAAGGGATCTTGGAGATCTTTTAGTCTAACCCTCTTCCCAAGCAGGAGACTTATACTATTTCAGGCTACAGAAACCATTTGCACCACCACCTGAAGACACAGATAAACCTCCAAGTGGCCTCAATGGCCCTCCAAAAGGATGCAAGGAGTATAAATCCTTCCCTTCCCCACCATCCTGTCAGAGCTGAAGACGCTTCTTGGATCAGAAGAGAAACATCTTCAAAAGGGAAACCAGAAGGTCCAGTTGCCTCCTGAAAAAGCACCTTTGGGACAACCAGAACCTGGAGGATGGAGAATCTCATAGACTTTTACCATTTCAGACCAAGGATGGTCCAATCTCTTCTTGAAAAGCCTCCTGTGATGGAAGACCCCACAACCTCTGGAGATAAGTTGCTCCATTGATTAATTGTTCTTACTGTTAGGAAATTCCTCCTTAGTTTCAGGTTGCTTCTCTCCTTGATTAGTTTACATCCATTTCTAAAAGAACATATCTGCAAAGGAGTACAAGAATAATTTTGGTTGAATAATCTTTGCCATTTGCTTCTGTTAGTTGTTTATTTATTTGATTCCTTTACAGTTGTACTCTCCAATATCATCTGCAATTTTTGCTTCAGAGAAAAGGGGACCCCTGTTTTCTTTTACAGACATTTTTTTTTTGTTTAGTTTCCCTCCTCCTTCCTTGTTTCTCTCTCTGTATCATGGTTTTTTTTCTCCTTCCATCCTGGCTTCCACCAGCTTCTCTGGGGTTTGCATACCCCGTGCAATTCCCCCCTCCCCCCACCCATCCCCCAGGATTTATAGGAAGTTTTACCATAAATTGCACCAAAGTTGTGGAATTTATATTGTTCAAGGCAACCCATGAAATAAATCACCCTATAATTTATATCGATGAACTCTGATCATGGAGTCAGGGAGATATCACTGGAAAATCAATCTGCAAGGTTCATAAAAGCAGAGGCTGACCTGAGTCCTGTAGTATTTCAGCAGGAGGGGAAAAAATAAAATATGAGGGCAATTTACACGAGGAAGGAAGACCACTGCCTGAAGCTGATGCCCCAAGGAATAACCATACTTCCCTTTTATTATAATAACAACAACAACAATAATAATAATAATAACAACAACAATAACAATAATAATAAATATTAATTAATTGATTAATAAAAATATTAATAATTAATATTAATATTATTTCCACCTGCTGCAACAGATGCATATCGGTGGGAGACAGAAATGAAAGAAAATGAAGCAATTCTGCCTTCTCCCCAGGTAACCTTCCTGACTTTTCTTTGAGGGCCCCTCTTCTCCACCAACTTCTGCCTTAGTTGCACCTTCTGTGTCGCAAAACCTCCACTCTGTGTTTGTATGTTGTCCTGTGCGAACCAAACACATATGCTGTGAGCATCTGCCTTGTGGATCGTCTCAAATTTCAACCTCCAATCTCGGTTGCTATTCGCATTTGAGGATCTCACCTTGCAGATATTTGCTGGACCCGCCAAAGGATGCTTTTCAGTTTCTATTTCTAACTCCCCAGGATGCTCCTTTTCCTCCTCTCCATGCCATTGACATGCCGGTAGCCATTTTGGCTTCCTTTTGCATATCAGATGCTTTTCTCTCCAGCTTTCTTGGATCTCTGAGGAGGAAGCAAGGATCTTGAGCTCCTTAGTTAGCCCTTGACTGTCCAGTTTGATGGACCTTTTCTTTGTCCATCAAGCAGGCCCTAGCTGGGGAAAGATGGCTGCTGGGAATATGGGCCAGGGGAGCTTTGGTCATGAGGTCCCACACAGAACTTCTTTGGACAGAAGCAGTGGTGGGGTTCAAATTTTTTTTATTACCAGTTCTGTGGGCATTAGTTGGTGGGCGTTGCTTGGTGGGTGTGGCAAGGGAAGGTTGCTGCAAAATCCCCACTCCCTCCCCACCTGCTTTCCAGCTCCGTTCTCCTGTGCAGGGCAAAGAAAGGAGACCCAGCCAATCAGCTGGGACTCGATGGGAGGCAGAGAAGAGAAGGGGTTGGCGGGGCCAGTCAGAGGTGGGATTGGCCGGTTCTCCGAGCTACTCAAAATTTCCACTACCGGTGGTTCTCCAGAACTGGCTGAATACCACCTCTGCAGTGAAGGCATCTGAGTGATATTGTGGCCATCACCTTCCTGCTCGCTGTGAGAAGGCAAGTGTGGTTTCATTGCCCTCTGGACATGGAGCACCCTCAGGAAAGGAGAGTGCCTGCCTTGGCTTCATCTTGTTATCATCTCCCCATCCATCCCGTACCTGCTGAGTAGGAGGGAACTTGGCCTCTCCTTGGCCAAGTTACAATTCCAGGTGGCTGCAGCAAGGAATTGATCTTTCCAGACTTGGCAACTTTAAGGCTTGTGGACTTCAACTGCCAGAGTTCTTCAGCAAACCTTTTAGTCCAAGACCTCCAAAGTCTCTTCCAGCCATATGATTTTTATCCCAAAGGTGCTTCTTCAAATAACAACTGGACTTTGTGTTTCCTTGAAGACATTTAGCTCCTTAGAAGCTTCTGGGATGAGAAGCAGAAAGTCTTCTACGAAAAACAAAGTCCAGTTGCCTCTTCAAGAATCATCTTTGGGAACAACCATGATCTGGATGACTGAGAGTCTCCACAGACCTATGATGCTATGTTCTATTTTCTCTCTCTCTGGCTCACCCAGTTTCACTTCTCCCTGGGAAACAGAGCTGAAGGAAGACCTCACAAGCATCAAAGCAAGAAACCTCCCACCTCCCAAGTCCTACAAGACTGGATGGCTTCTGTCTACAAAGAATCCATTGTGGTGTTGCCGCTAAGAGCAGCTAAGTTTGCCCAAAGAAAAGGGAGCCCATCATCTCTCCTGCAGATAATGTAGTTTGAGCCTTTCTCTCTCCTGGTTTCTTCCTGCCAGCTTGATTGCTGGAGAGGTAGATGATGTAAACCCTTCTCAAATTAGAATTTGCTTGTGCTTTGAGTCTGGTCAAAAGAGCCTTGTAACAGAATATTCAGGATATTCAGCATCCTGTAGCAAGTTCATCTTCTCTACCTCCGATTTCTGAACAGTGGGTGAAGATGGGTTGTTACTTTTTTTAGGGGGGGGGGGAGGATTGTGTTTAAACCTTGCACCAGTGGCATCCAAGTCAGCCTAAGGAGAAACAAGGTGTAAATGGGGTGCTTGTTGGATACCACAATATCTCTTCCCATCCATCCGTGGGAACTCTAATTGCAATGAAATGAAATAAAATTGTTCAGAGTTTTTTGCAGCAATAATTCAGCACCAGAAAAATAAACACAGGTGGCTGGTGCTTCATTTAACACAATGTTCTTTATAAACATAATAAGTAGATTTCACAAACCAGTTGTAGAGTTCTCCAACATGAAGCAAACTCAGACAGAAACATGTTGCAAGTTCAGAGCAGAGCTCCAATCTTCAACAAGCAAGTTAGTTTCTCTTTTACTTTAGTTCAGCAGGCAAGCAAGAGGAGAGAAGCAGTTTCATTTTCAATAGACAGACTCAGAGCTCAACATGGCTTCACAGCTGCAGAGGTTAACATAGAGCCACTCCTAGGCTACTTCTAGTTTCAGTTTCCAAATAATCCTCATTGGCTGACTTAGTTGCTATGTCTGACCTTGTTACCATGCTCTGTTCCACTTCATGAATATCCTCTGACAAAAGCCACGTCCAGCCTTGAGAAGTTGAATTTGGAAGCCTCCTTTTTAATGCAGTCCATTGGTTTGGCTTTTAATTGAATCTCTGATTCAAAGCTTTGAACCCCCCCCCTCCCTTTTTTTTCTGAATATTATGGGGTGCTTCTAGGGTTTGGGGTCCTGGCTGAGGTGTCCTCCCTTCCTTTCTCCTCCTGGCCTTTTCTTTCTTCCCCAAACACTTTCTCCTCCCCACAACTTTCTTCAAGGCGCACATGGGGCTGAATGTGAAGGCATTTTAGTTATTTGCTTGGCTGGCTGGGGAATTCTGGGAGTTGAAGTCCACAAGTCTTAAAGTCACCAAGTTTGAGGAGTTCTGTTCTACCCCATAGCTGGACAATATACCACACTATTTGTCTCTTGAAAAACACAATCCCTACAAACAGTGAATTGCCTTCCGGCAGGAATTGTTGGATTAAAAACACTGTTCCTGCTAGGCATTTTTAATATTTATTTAATCAGCCTCCCTGGTGAGAGTTTCTTTCTGGTGAATTAACGTGCGTATTAAGAACATCTACAATAAAGGCGCTTCCGCCACATCAAAAATGTTACATCCATTTCTCCTTGCAGCCCCTCAGATTAATTTCATGAGTCTAGGTGAGAAACGTTTGGAAATGAACTGCAAATATACCCATTCTTTTGGGAAGGAAGATCCCCATGGAAACAGCCATAACAGAAACGGCTCTACGGTTATTGAAGAGAGCCAAAACTTAGTGCAATTAACTTAAAGCATTAGGTGGGATGATCGCTTGATTAAGCCAAGCAAATGAAAAAGAAAACCAAATATATAAATCATGTTGAGCTCCCCTAAAATTATTCTCCCCCTCCCCCAACCAGGCATGTGTGTCTACACATGCATACAATGTTCTCCTTGGATTTTTAAGCACAAAGCCAGGTTCTGTTTTGGGAAATGCGATCCTTGGGAAATCAACCCTTGTGGTGCTCTAAATGAATGCAAACAAACCAGAAAGTTCACGTAGTACAAAGTGCTAATTTAGCTCCTTGTTTGGAACAGCTAGCAAACCTCTCTTATTCCAAACCGTTCTACCCCTGGGTCATTAAAAAGGGTGTCAGGAAGCACGAACAGAATAAAGCTGCCCCGTTTTTTTTAAACTTTGAAAACATTTTGCTCCTCATCCAGAAGCGAAGAAGCTTCTTAAATGAGAAGTGAAATGTCTTCAAAGAAAAAAAAGCAAAGAAATTCCAGTTGCCTTTTGAAGAGCCCCTTTGGGACGTCGAGGTTCAATATTCCAACCGGAGGAAGCCAACCAGATTCTCTGCAGTGCTCACAAGCGGGGGGGAAGAGAGAGAGAGAGAGAGACTGTTTTAAAATAAAATAAAATGGAAATATTTCTCTCTCTCTCTCTTTCTCCTGATGTTGTTCCTCTGGAAATAGTGTTTGGAGGTGGGTTGCTCCTAATCTGGAGATAATATTGAGCCTTCATGACTGATTGCCTTGCTAGACCTGTCTTCCAGGACTGGATCTAATCCTCTTTAAAAGCCTTCCAAGTTAGCAGCCACATCCCATTTTATGTTAATGATTCCACTGGTTAATTATGTATGATGGAAAGAAATTATTTTGCCTGTCCTAAATCTTTGGATCAGTGTCATAAGCGGAAGCAACGGAGAATTTATTTTATTTATTGATTTATTTAATTTTGTCAAGCGATTATAAGATAACAGGTATAAGTATAAACATGGTTATGAATATATGAAATGGATATACATATAAGAAAAATAAAAGAAATGATAGGACAGGGATGGTAGGCACATTGGTGCGCTGATGCAGCCCCCCTACATACCTCTTAGGAAAGGGGTGAGGTCAATGGTAGACAGTCTAAAATTAAAGTTTTTGGGGTTTGGGGGAGAAACCACAGTGATCCCCAACCTTTTATGTACCAGGGACCAGTTTCATGCAGAAACACTTTTTCAAGGACCGGCAAAATCAATTCTTCCCCAATAGTAAAGGGCTTCTTAGCTTTAGCTAATATAAAATATATATTTTAATCACAATTATTCATTCTTTGCGGACCAGTACAAAATGATCCACAGACTGGTACCGGTCCAGGGCCTGGTGGTTGGGGACCCCTGAAGTAGAGGATTCCAGACATTGACCACCCTGTGGCTGAAGTCGTATTTTCTGCAGTCAAGTTTGGTACAGTTTACCTTGAGTTTGTATCTATTGTTTGCTCTTGTGTTGTTATGGTTGAAGCTGAAGTATCCATTGACAGGTGAGACATTGCAATGTATGATTTTATATGCTACACTTAGATCAGACCGAAGGCAGCGTAATGCTAGGTTGTCTAGGTCTAGAATTTCGAGTCTGGTGGCATGAGGTCTTCTGCAATGAGTAGAGGAGTGGAGAAATCTTCTTGTGAAATATTTCTGGACTTTCTCAACTGTATTAATATCAGATCCATAATTTGGGTTCCAGACTGATGAGCTGTATTTGAGTATTGGTTTAGCCAATGTTTTGTTTGCTCCAAATGTTTTGTGTGATATTACCAGAGAAAAAGCTACGGAGGATTAGGTTAACGACTCTTAATGCCTTTTTGGCTCTGTAGTGACAGTGGGCTCTGGCACTTAGGTCATTAGAGATGAGAAGTCCAAGGTCCTTGGCAGAGTTTGGAGCTTTCCATGGCCTTCTGGGTTTTTTTTCTTTTCCCAACAGTCCTGGGGTTCGTACCTCCTTACATGTACTAACCTCAGGAACATCAAGATGGTTTTGGCTTTTGTTATGAAATACAATATTTTGCAAGAACAAAGCTTACCCCTCCTCAAGGAATTGGATTAATTAGGAAGACACTGATGAAAAATACTGCTCACTTCCAGTCGAGTTCCTGTGGCAGTTGGATTGGCCTTGCAAACGAGAGGGATTTAGCATGATAGCTTCCATGGAAACTTCAGAGAGGCCAGGCTTGAGCTTCTGGCTGGAATAATTTTTCTCTTCCCTTCCCTCCTCCTCTCCTCTCCTCTCCTCTCCTCTCCTCTCCTCTCCTCTCCTCTCCTCTCCTCTCCTCTCCTCTTTCCTCCTCCTTCTCTTCCACTTCTCTTCGCTTTCTCTTCTCTTCCCTTCCTCTCCCCTCTTCTCTCTCCTGTTCCTTCTCCTCTCCTCTCCTCCTTGCCTTTTATTTATATGCCACCTATCTCACCATCAAGCAACTCCAAGTGGCTTACAACATCACAAAAACAAGAATATGGAATGTTAAAACATGGAATGCTCAAAGTTAACTCCCCTCCCCTCCCGGCGCCCCTTTTCTTCCTTGCCCAGTTGGAGAAAGGAGTCTGGGACGGGTTCCTCTCCTTGCTTCTAAACCCTGGAGTTGGACCAAGGCCCCAACCTACCAAAGGGCAAGCGTGCAGCAGGAAGCCCTCGTAAGCTGCAAAAGGATCTGCAAGGAAGTGGTGAAGGAGGGAAAGGAGAGAGTTTGCCTAGAGGATTCCCCCCCCCCCCAACCCTTTTAAGCCCCCCTCCACAGCCCAACAGTTGTCAGGGAACTGAAGAGCCATTTCTCTTATTAACTTTTCAGAGCCAGCCCTGCCAGGGAAATGCTGCAGAGGAGACATAAATTATGCATGAAAGGCATCAGGCTACCATCCAAGTGACTTGCAGCAGACCATGGGCTGCAGCAGGAGACGCTTTTAAGTGGGAGGGGGGAAGCAAAGTTGATCTCCTTCCTTGCTTTTTTTGCTCCCCCCTCCCCTGCTGTTTAATAACACCCCCCCCCCCAGCAATACTGAGCTTTTACCCTGAACACCAGAAGCCACCCATGGAGTTACAGCCCTTTGATTCCAGAAGTTGCTGTTGATGCATGCTCAGGAGCAGGGATCACCAACCTTTTGGATCACAGGGACCACCAAACTCCTAATTTTAAATACCACAAACCAGAGACCCTGGGAAAATCCCAAAAAAAGTCTGCAGCAAAATTTCCAGCCTCGTTTTCCTTCCGATCGATCATTGTTTATTTGGGATCACAGGATACCATCTCTAGCTCCGTTCTCAGAGAGGGAGAGAGGGAGGGAGAGACTTTTGGCTTCGTGCAAGGAAAGCAGCAGAAGCAGCAGAAGTCTTTCTATCTCTCCCCAAACTCCACCAGAAATGAGTCTTTGTGAGACTTGTCATGTCAGTGCAGCCTCTTGGAGCAGGAGGCCTTGCAGGGTCCCAAAGACTCATTTCTGGAGGAATTTGGGGGAGAGAAAGAAAGACTTCTGCTGCTTTCCTTGTGTGCAACCAAAAGCAGAAGAAGAAAGAAGCAGAAAGAAGCAGCCTGGTGGCCAGGCCAGGCATGTGGGGCGAGGGGGGCAAGTCTCCCCCTCCATCCCCCTCCCCTCACTACCTCATCTTGTTCACAATGCAAGTAACACAAGCCTTGTGTTCCCGTGCAGCCTGGATTAATTGCTTTGGGGAGGGGTGACATTTCTCTGTGGACCACCAACATTTTCTCACGGACCACCAGTGGCCCCCGGCCCACCGGTTGGCAGCCACTGCTCAGGAGAACATGCATTCTGTGTTCACAGTTCTGTGAGGAGGGTGCACACATTATGGACATGTTCTGAGTCTCTCTGCCATTGTTCTCACAACAGGGAGGGGGGAGGTTGAAACTCTTGAGCTAGAGAGTTGGCTTCTCCTTGCAGGAGGCTGAGCTCATGTCCCTCCAGAACCTGCTACCAGAATAACAGAATTGGAAGGGGCCTTGGAGGTCTTCTAGTCCAACTCCTTGCTCAGGAAACTTGCCATCCCACTACTCAGAAAATCCAATATCACTGCGTGCAGCCAAACCACTTGTCTGATCTCATCTTAAAAACCTCCAATGTTGAAGTATTCACAACTTCTGGAGGCAACTTGTTCCACTGATTAATTGTTCTAATGTCAGGAAATTTCTCCTTGGTTCTATGTTGCTTTTCTCCTTGATTAGCTTCCGTCCATTGTTTCTTGCCTGCCTTGAAGTGCTTTGGAAAATAGCTTGACTCCCTCTTCTTTGTGGCAGCCCTTGAGATATCGGAAGACTGCTATCATGTCTTCCCTAGCCCTTCTTTTAATCAAACTAGACATACCCAATTCCAGCAACCATTCTTTATAGGTTTTAGCATATCTCCCAATTCTCTTTGTTGCTCTTCTCTGCACTCTTTCTAGAGCCTCAACATATTTTTTACATCATGGTGACCAAAACTGGATGCGGTATTCCAAGTGTGGTCTTATCAAACCATTATAAAAGTGGTATTAATATTTCATGTGATCATGATTCTGTCCCTCTGTTGATGCAGCCTAGAACTGTGTTGGCTTTTTGGGCAGCTGCAGCACACGGCTGGCTCATAGTTAAGTGTTTGTCCAGTAGCTGAGTGGATCAGCATTTTGAGTGATCCAGGAGTATCCCAGTCATGGCCTCATTCAAGCCAATGGTTTGTGGGTTTCAACATTGTCTACCCAAGAGCTAGTCCGGAGTTTGTAAGGATTCCACTTAGGAATGGAAAACCGAGTCATCCTCACTAAGCTGTCATCTTGCCCTCCATTGACCCAACACTCCTAGATTAATGCCTTCTTCTCAGGCCCCACCAACCGCCTGGCTCTTCAATTGTTTGAGTCTCCTTCTTTGGCAACTCCAATTCCTTACCCCAAATTACTGAGATGATAGAAGGCATCATTCCTTGTTACCAGCAAGTGTGGAATATTTGTGGAATAGTCATCAGATCCAGAAAAGATGCAATGAATGATGGAACAAAAAGAAGGAAATTCTACAGTTCTTTGAAATTACAACCAGGGAATGGAGAAGATCTCATTCCTGTCCAGCTTTTGATCTGAAGGAGAAAGGACTGTAGTCTAAGCTCCAACAAGAACAGCAGCTGCAGTAGATATATGGAAGGCGAAGAATCCTGAGTAAGTCCAATGTCCTGGAAATCCAGATTGGGAAGGACTGAGGACCCACACTCTTGCCTTTGTTTTTTCCAGGAAAAAATAATCACAGTGCCCTTTCTTTTTGGGGGGACACCTGATGCTTCCTTGTGTGTCACACCTCCCTTGTCAAAAACAATTTTCTTCTGCTCTGTGAGAGCATCACGGCTCTTTGATAAGTTGGTTTCCAAGGCAACCTTTCCAAAGATGAACATTGCTGGGAGACTAACAGAGAATGTCTCAATTTGTCCCTAGGAGTTGAGGATCACAATGGTTTCCATCGTGTTTCCATCGATGGCCTGGGCTTCCCTGGAGATGGGGCCTCTTCTCAGCCGAGTAAATAACAAAGAAAAGACACTGGGTAGCCTCTTTTCATAGGCAAAACAAAGATGCTCATGCCACAAGGATACCTAGGGTGGCTTTGCCAACCCTTTGTGGTTGGGCTGATGTGAAACTGAGCCCTCATTTCTCCTGGAGCAACCCTAACCCTACCTTCAATTATCTTTAAGTCTAATGTTAACTAGCACATGGAGACATCAAATCACAAATTTGCATCCTTCTTTTCCTCATCAGAGGCCTCTTTTCAAAGGATAGTGGTCCAGAAAATGTTTTAGACGGGGGCCTCCAATTTAAGCAACTTTAAGACTTGTGGACTTCAACTCCCAGAATTCCTGAGCTCACATGACTGGAGGAGGAACTCTGGGAGTTGAAGTCCACAAGTCTTAAAGTTGCTAAGGTTGGAGATCCCTGTTTTAGACAACCCTACCATTATGGGATGGCTTCAAAGGGCAAGAAGGAAACCTTGCAAAGGGAGAGGAATAATTCAGGGTAGTCCCAAAGCATCTCAGTTGTTTGCTGAACGCAGAATAGCCTAAAGTTCTTCCAATTTCATTCAAGTTCCACTTACATTGTTAGATTTTGTATTTACTGTTTTCCATTGCTGTATGGCAAGAGACTGTAAATACCACTGTTGGCCTAAGAGGAAGATGGATGAGGTATGGATGGATGAGACCTTTTAGCTAAGCAGGGATGTCCAGAGGGAAGAACCAATGGCCTTTTCACACAAGAAGAAAACAGATGCTTCCATTGGAAATTAATTTCACATCTTTAAGGAGGGCAGATTTCTGCTAAGCGGTGATGAATATTTTAATGTCCAATTTGTTTGTGTATTTCTTTATTCTGAGTTTCTAGGAACTTAAATGTGTTGTTGTTGCTAGAAGCAAAAACTCATCTAGTAAAAAAAATTCCTGTGGACAAAGTGCCACTTAAGGAGCAAACTTTCAGTTATTTTATATCTCTAGCCTGACTTTCTCATTTCTCAGTTGACTCCCTGGGTCATGTATATTCTGCTTTAAGCCCTTTCCACTGCTTTCTCTTTGCTGATCCTCTCTCTCAATCTGTCCACCCCAAATTACATCTTCCTTAAATACAACTGAACAAGAAAGGCTGAACGATTTTCTTTGATAGCTCATGAATCAGGAGGAGCTTGCTCCAGGGAAGACAAAGCCACTGTGGGAGGCCACACAATCTAGTACTCTGCCAGCCCTAATTCTCTCCCTCTCTCCCTCCCTCATCCTACCAAGCTTTGAAAAGATGCAGAAATCACAAAGCATGAAGGACTGATTGATCGGACTCCCTATGGCAGGTGGCCTTGTCTTGTGTCCCGAAAGGCAACTCACCAAAATTCTTAACTAAAAATGGAGATTACCGTTTCCCCGAAAATATGACCTACCCTGAAAGTAAGTCCTAGCTTGATTTTTACACATGCTCCCTACCCCCCAATATAAGCCCCAATTAAGACCCCATCCACTCCAGAGTGCACAGGTAAAAATTAAACTAGAGTGGGGATGGGGGGGTGGGGGTGGAGCTGCCCTACTACTTACCTTTGGATAGTTGTAGCCAGGCCTCACATACCCCGGCACCTGCCTTGCCAGCCCATTTCTTCTGTAGCTGGCAAGGCTTTCTGAAGGCCTCTGTAGCTGATAACAAAGCCCCGGATCGATCCAGAGTTATTAGCTGTTACTAGCAGCGAAAAGGAGGCTGGGGGCGATGTGCACACATCACCGGTAGCAGGTGTGGATGGCTGAGGTCTCGGAGAGTGAGGACCCAGATGAGGGGCTTGCGTGTGATGCAGGGATGGGGCCAGGACCATCAGGGAGTGGAGTGCTGCTTTTGGGGGTTGTAGAGGCTGGCAGTAGTGATGAAGAGGTTCCCGAGGAGCCTGTGCCCAGTGCGTGTGCGCACAGGGCTGCTAGAAGGAAAGAACACCTGCAGCAACACAGGCGACTAGGGAGTAAGGCTGCAAGGTAATGGCCCCTCCCATAAGGGATAAAAGCCAGCTGAGAAACCAGAATTCTTTGCAGGAAGCAAAGAAGTTTTTGCACTCAAACCTTGTGGATGTTCAGAATATCTTGCTTGGTTTTTGGAGACTCTTTGTGTTTGAAATATTTATCAGTAACTTTATGTAGTTTTCTTGGCAGCCTTGCACCACCTTGGCAAGGCTCGTTCTTATCAGAGACAATTAGTTTGAAAGAGCCTTTTAATTGGGAAGGAACAGAATTTGTAAAGAATCATTAAAAGGTTTTGCTGTTACTCCTGTTTCCTGTTTGTTTCCTTGGGACAAGGTTTGAGTCAGAACAACAGGTAAGGTTAGTGAGTGGATGATGTTCCTAAAAATAAGACCTGGTGCCTTTTTTGGTGGCAATATATATATGTTTTCTTAGGTTTTCGCGGGTACTTACATGTGTGCTGTTTAGCTTCCTTCGGGTATTATCCCACGTCATTGTAGTTCTGTTAAAGTTGTAGCAACGTTTCAGCAGAATCTCATCTGCCATCCTCAGGCTTCTGTATAGAATATATATATATATATATATTCTATATATATATATATATATATATATGAATGACAGGGTCTTATTTTCGGAGAAACATGGTAGGCATTGGTTTTTTGCTCATCAGCAGAAAATTACACGAAGCAGCAGTGGTGGAATCATTGAAGGGAATGTTTTTCTTCTGTAGGATCTACCTACTTCCTCCAAGGAACTCAGGGTGACCATTTTTTTCCTCCAGAGAATTGTAACTGCAATCAGGATTTCAGGCTGGAACTCTACTGCCAAGGTCTGTGGCTGCTGGAGCTACAAAAGGGGATGTTTTGTTTTTTGTGATATCAGAACAAGATGTAAATGAGTGAACTGATGAGTAAAAGACTTCTGGTTACAGAAGAAACTTGGGGAGGGATTTATTTCTAAGAAAGGCCTCAGGAACATTAATTTTCTTGGCTCTTGCCAACTTGATCCATCATTTTTAATGTGACAACCCGCAGCAGGGCTTTCTTGTGGGAGACTAGCAGTCATCAGCCAGGTTACTTTATCATAAGATATTTTCTTTTTTATGCAGGGAGACCAAAGAGGAAGAAAGGAAGGAAGGAACAGAGGAAGATAAATCCCAGGGCCAAGGACAAAAAGAGCATTAGAAATGACAGGTGAAATCCATTCCAATCGAATTAGGCGGCAGGTGCTGTGGGATCCTTTTGGAGATACAGGGTGAAATGATTGGGGCCTCCTGAAAATAATTAAGCTCTTTCCCTCCGTCGGGCATTGCAGGAAATCCAATATTCGGTCTAATGGGTCTTGATGAATTAGATCTGGCATGCCTTCATTCATCCCTTCTCAAACCAGGTTGCACAAGCTTCCATCTCCCCAGCAGGGTTACTACCCTGTTGCAGAGCAGCTACGACAGCTGGGAGTGGGGGCGGGAGAGGGTGGAGGAAGGTTTAAACCTCGTGACCCCAGGGCCGGTGCATGCTCCAGGGTGCCAAAACCACAAGGGCGAAGAGGAACTCCAACTCTTAATCTGAGTGTGCATTTCACCTTGTGCAGACACAGAGGCCACCCGAGATGTTTATCTATTATAAATAGCTCATGTTCCTTCAGGCAAAAGTGAAAAATCCCTCCTGCTTCTGGAACTGGTGCACCAGGAGGTTCTCTCTATGGCTCTGAGCAATACCAAGCATGATTTGAAGTCCCTGATCTTCCATCTTCAGGGCAGCAACTGGGATCCATTGATTTGCTGCTTGTGGACACTGAAATTTGTATTATACTGAAATGATAGATCTGTATTATACTGAGATGATAGATAGATAGATAGATAGATAGATAGATAGATAGATAGATAGATAGATAGATAGATAGATAGA
>BLBF01000059.1:1998025-2023303 GCA_015471245.1 Laticauda colubrina | reverse complement strand
TTCCTTCCTTCCTTCCTTCCTTCCTTCCTTCCTTCCTTCCTTCCTTCTTCCCTCCATCCCTCCCTTCTTCCCTCCATCCCTCCCTTTCAATATTTATCCTTACTTTGAGTGTGAACACATGCTTTCTGCTACATTTTTGAAGTACCCACCCTTAATGAGATATTTATCCTTCCAAATCTGATATAAATTAAACACACACACATACACAAGCACATACACAGCAGAGCGAATTCCTGCTGCAGTGAGACAGCCAGGCTGTTTAATATTGCCAAAATGATCCAATTCTTTGCCTTATTACTCAGGTCTAAAAAAAGCCACTGATATTTCCCGTATGTTCTCTTGAACACCCTTTCTGAGTTCCCACATTTTCCAGCTTTCAAGTGTTAAGAATCCTTCTCAGCTAAACCCTGGTTTTTGGCAGCTGGGGGGGGGGGAGTAAATGGGGGGAAGGAGATATCCCTCCCAGATGAGGCCTCTGACAGACAAAGTGCTGGGCAAAACAAGTTGTGGGACCCTCTTGCCAGGATTGGCTTCGAGGCAGATTAGCTAACAAAACTGAAATTCAACCTTGTTTGCAACATCTTTACCGGACAGGTGACAGAATGGGGGGTATTTCTTTCCCCCAAAACAGACCATGGAGGACCTGCCCCAAGAAAGATCTGAATCTTGTGAAGGTGGACTTTCTTGGGCTCCTAGTTCAGGTTTGGGAATTCTGTTGATGAGGAGGAGGTTATCCATTCAATCATGTCCAACTCTTGGCCATTCTCTGGGCCAGGTTTCTCCATATCTTCCAATTTTGTACTGCTTCTTTGAGTTGTTCTATGCCCTGGTTGGTGTCAGCTTTGATGGTGTCCACCCACCAATTTCTTTGGTGGCCTGGTTTCCTTTTACACTAACCCAAACATAATTGCTTTCTCTGGTGAATTCCCCTGCATGACTGAGATGTGATTTGTGATTTTGTTTCGGAATTCTACTGGCAGCTATCTGATCATATTCCAGATGTTTCTCTGAATATATTCTGGGGTTGAAGATCTAAAAATATCTGCCTATGAATTCCTTGACAACAACAACTCAATGAACTGTGGCAGCTCCACCTTGATAGGACCATCACCAGACTTTAATTCTCAGGTCTTGTTCCCTTCTTCTGTCAGCTTTTGACAGGGACTCAGCCAACCTGTAGAAGGCAACCATTTGAAGAAGCTGATGTGTATTCATGAACTAGTTTTTCTTCATCCATTTCAAATTTTTTTACCGACCACTCAGACATCTTTTTAGTTTCCTTGTCTCTTATCTTCTAAGCTTCTGCTTTGCCCCAGAGCTGCCTTCCAGGGGAATGCGAGTCTCTAAGCATTGTTGCTGGCGGGCAACAATCTTCTGCAAAGTTCTTCACCTCCACAGCTGACAGAAATCCTTTCTAATTTGCCTTTTGGAAACAGTTACGAATAATACAGCTCTCAATTTCCATTTAAATGGAGCCATTCACCTCAGTGAGGCTAAGCATAATCCTTAGCTCAGTGTATTTCTTAGCCACTCAAGCCAAATACAGCCAAACACCTATTATGGTGGCCTCCAAATTGGGAAAAGGGGAACTTCGGCATGTGATCAGCTTGTAGAAGTCCACAGTGTGGGTTGGTTAAGAGTCCAGCTATCTCATGAGCTGATCCATCCATCCTTTCTCAAAGCCAAGAAAGAGCCATGAGGAGCAGAGCAATGGAGATAAGAACCAGCAAAAGATCAGTCAGACTTCAGATCAAACCTGCAACAAACTATTTTCAGGATGAACTGTTGTCCCACATGGCATACATCTACATGAGCAGTTAAACATTCAAATGATGTGCAAAGTTCAGTTCCCTTACCATTGTCCCAAGAGTGCTTTTTCCAAAAGGAAACTAGATTTCCTTGGTTTTTTTACTTGAAAACTTTTAGCTTTTCAACCATGAAGCTTCATCAGAAGAACTGAAGAGAACTGAAGAAGCTTCTTGGATGAGAAGTGAAATGTTTTCAAGGAAAAACCAAGGAAGTCCAGTTGCCTTTTGGAAAAGCACCTTGGAGACAGGCATGGCCTGGATGATTGAGACTCTCCTTAGATGTTCCTTTACCTTTTTATCTCAAGAAAGACCATGGTCAGGCAAGAAAATCAGATACCCTTCAGATCTGTTGGGGTTACAACTCCCAGAATTTCCAACGGGCCATTGAAATTTGGAAGGTCCACTTTGAACACATCTGTAGCTGCAAGTTTGGAGAAGGAGGGATGAGATAGAGCCAAGGGTGCTTGTTGTGTTCATAAGATCAGGCCTATCTCATCATTCATGTAGTTATCACCATCAATCTTGATACCCTGCAGTGTCTATGGGAAAGATGCAGATGGGACCTTTCTCAGTGGTTGTGCCAAGGCCTCGGAGCTCTTCCTTGAGGAAGCCCTGCCAACTCTTCTCTCCAACAGCCTGCAAAGGGTTTCTGTTTTGGTCAGTGGAAATAATTTAGGGATGCTTCATCTGTTAATCAGTTGCTACTTTTAGCTCGCATTTGTCCTTTCCCTCTGCTCTCTTTTTAAACATTCCTTCCCCCAAAGGGCCTTTTTTTTTTTTTAGCAGTGCTATCATTTTCTCCACCGTTTAGGAGTTAATTTCAGGGTGGAGGAGTGTAGATTGGGCCAATAAAAGCCTACACCATGTTGTGGTTTGAACCAAGGATCTCCAACCTTGGCAACTTTAAGACTTGTGGATTTTGACTCTCAGCTTTGCTGGCTGAGGAATTCTGGGAGTTGAAGTCCACAAGTCTTAATGTTATCAAGGTTGGAGACCCCTGGTTTAAACTGTGGGAAGGAAGCACTGATACCAGGATGAAGGATGAAGTCACGTGCCCCATTCTAGTTGGTCGTTGCCAATGCTGAGCTTGCAAGGAAAACAAAAAGAAGAAGAAGCATTTCACTGTCCTGTTTTCTTCTGTTTTTGGAAAGGTGACATCTGCAGCTACTTGACCTCCCCCCCCCCCCTGTCATTTTTATCTGAGATGAGGGTGCCCCTTTGCTCCTTGATGTTTCATCAGCTCTTTGCTTTGCCAGAGCAATTGGAAAGTCAGAGAATCACAAATAACTTAGATGACACCCGGAATAAATAAAAGATACAGAAGAACCATGGAGAAGCTGGAAAGATCTCATTGTTGGTGAAGAATAGTGGAGTGTTCAATTGCCAAAGCTTGCTCTGGTCTTCTTTTAGATAACCCAACTCTTAGTATAAGGACATCAATGTTGGAGGAAATAAATTTTAAGGAGGATTTCTCTAAAATCAAAATTGGGCAGGTAGGGCTCCCTTGAAGTCAGGGCTGAAAATTCTCTTTGCCCTTTTTCTCTTTTGTCAAAATATCACAACTCACAACCCCTCAGCCTTTCCCCCCCACCAGCCTCAAACTTTGCTCTTTTTAGCAATGCAAGGAAGCATCTCTATCTCTTCATCTCACCACACTCAGGGGTTGCACATCAAACCCTTCAGAACTTTCCAGATGCTCCTTTCCAAAATAGAATTGTAATTGAAAGGTCTGCCTGTTGGGTTCGGAGTTTGTTTTTTATTTCGGTCAAAAAGCATTTGAACTTTGGCAACGGTTCCTCTGGCCATAATTGCTGGTTTGGGTTGCGTGGAGAAGTTGGCCCAACTTCTATGATTTGGTGGGTTCTCTAATTACATCAGGTTTGCAGGTCACTGAACAAGCTGTAGAAAGGAGGAGGGACATCTCCTCCTCAAAAGTGGATTGTGTTATTTCGATTTTTGGGGCTGAAAATGCATTGTCTAGCTTGCAGCTTGTTTTAACCATAGATCTAATAGAGCTAAGGAGAGTTCTCATCATGTCGGATCTGATTTTTTTTAAAAAAGAATGAGAAATGAGCATTGTATTTTCAGCTTATTTTAGGGGTTCAGTGGAGGTAGAACAACAAAGGAGGGCATTTCATGCTGAGATGCTTCCTTTGCCAAAGAAGGACTCTTGAGGCAAGTCACTAATCTGGAATCTCAGGATCTGCAGAGACAATTCCGATCTCTCTTGCAGACCATTTGTGATGGTTGAGAAGATTGACGCCTGCCATCCTTCCAGATGGATCAGGATAAACCCACTGGACATGGATGAAATAAACGGCAGTTGATTAATGATGCAATTGATTGGTCGTGTTTATTAGCAGGATTCTGCAATAGAGTTGACTGCCAGCTGCAGTAATGATTTTAAGTGTAAATTCTCAAAGCTCTGGAGAACAGCCAATAGCCAGGACTATTTTCCCTCAGCTTCTAGTCTACCTCGGGGCAAAGCTTTGCTGATTTCCCAGACAGCTTTGAATAAGTGTTGCACATTCTGGTTACCCACTGGATGTTTTTTCTATTTTTCTATTCTACTGGCTGGTCATTCCCTCCCCTCCAGAAAGTATCGTACAACCAACAGATTTGGTGATCCACTTCATGCTCTTGAAGCCAGAATGAATTCAAAGGCAGTTGTGTTGGCCAATACAGTTTCCAATGGCCTCAGGAATCTTAAAATGACCAGCTTGTAGCTAAGCTGCCCCTTAAAATAGATGCTATTCTTTGCAACTGATGCAACAATACCCTAAATCACCCAACTCTTAAAAATGAGGTAGGTGCTCCTTGTCAAATTTTGAAGACGGGATCCAGTCCAGGTCAAGAGGGTGGATCCTTTGCTTTGTGATTGAAGGTTGCCCATTAGAAAACTCCTGAGTAAAGATTGTCTTTGTATCGGGAATAAAACCCTCTGAGCTGATCCCAGATCATCCGATGGATAAGAATCCCTTGGAACATGGACATGCGCAGGCATGTATCCAGTTGGCCGTGGGACAGAAATCCATTAGGTGGGCTGGTATGCCAAGTTGGATCTCAGCACGGCTAATGGATGATCACCAGCCACAGCAAATTGGCCCTGGAGGTTCGTGCTCTGAGCACTTGGGTGAGTAACCATTAAGCAATGTGGGCCTTTAGCCAAGCCGATGCCAAGTGGAGGGTGGCCAGTGACTTCAGGAGGCCTCTAAGGAGCAGCTGACAGCCTCAAATTGGCCAGAGCTTAATCCCTGTTCATTTATAATGCAAATAGGTTTAGACCTGCCCACTTCCCAAAAGGCCACAGCTAAGGAAGTATCGATTTCAGTTCCTTAGTGAAGAATACATTGAATATCTAATTTTTTTTAAATTGCCCCCTCAATCTGTTCCAACAGGTCAAGGATAGGTTGTCAAGATCTGTGTTCTACAAATTTAACTTCTGCTTAACTGACATTGGCATCCACCCCCAGGCAAGCCAGGAGTGGAAAGAACATAGGACATGGAAGGGACCCTGGAGGTCTTCTAGTCTGACCCCCCCCCCCAAGGCCAGAATCTTTATACTGTCTTGGACAGAGGTGATCGTGACACACATGTGCAAAATTCATTCTCTCCTGTTATATCTGCCTATGTTGATCAGAGGAGAAATGCTCAGTTGTCTGTTATACGATAAACTGCTATCTAATTATTGTTTATCTTTTTCTTTTGATAATTTTGTAGATCCTGGGAGATGGGTGGCATTGGCATGCATGTCACAACAAGAGGCTGAAAATCAGTTTGCTGCAGTTGTTTAATGGAAACCCTTTGATTGATAGATGGATATATGGGTGTACTTATGCTTGTGTAGACACACATTGGCTGTCTTCATTTAATGACCACAGTTGGAACTGGCATATCAAGCGAAGTGGTTGCTTGGTGAACCATCTGCTATGCTTCTGGTCTTCAGCTTTCCTTTGCTTTACAGACAAGTGAAGATTGTTGGTGCCAGAATTGATCGCCGTGTTTTAAACAGATTAACAGAGTTGGAAGGGACCTTGTAGGTCATCTAGTCCAAACCTCCACCCAAGCAGGAGACCCCACATCATTTCTGACAGATGGCAGTCCAGTCTTTTCTTGAAAGCTTCCAGAGATGAAGCTCCCACAACTTCCTAAGGCAACTTCTGCTCCATTGGTTGTTTGTTCTCCCTGTCAGAAAGTTTCTCCTTAGTTCCAGGTTGAATCTCTCCTTGACCAGTTTCCATCCATTGTTCCTTGTGTGGCCTTCAGGTGCCTTGGAGAATAGCTTGACCCTCCTCCTCCTCTCTGTGGCAGCCCCTCAAATATGGGAAGATGCTCTCCTGTCTCCCCTGGTCCTTCTCTTCCCTAGACGAGCCAGGCCCAGTTCCTGCAACCGTTCATTGTATGTTTTACTCTCCAGTCCCCTCATCATCCTGGTTGCTCTTCTCTGCACTCTTTCTGGAGTCCCAACCTTTTTTCTTATAGTGTGATGACCAAAACTGGATGCAATATTCTAAGTGTGGTCTTCCTAAGGCTTTATAGAGTGGTATTAGTATCTCCCTTGATCTTGATTCTGTTAATGCAGCTTAGGATTGCATTTGTGTTTTTGGCTGCTGTCACACACTGTTGGTTCATCACAATGGCGAATGGTCACTAAACCAGATGGTTGCTGAACAAGGACCCCCACAAAGCCATCTGTTTGCTTGTACATCGATCTCAGGGTATGGTTTATGCCTGTCAAAGAGAACCGTTGTCTTCCTCGCCTGCCTTCCCGGCTGCTTTGGCTGCTTGCCGGCTTGCCAGGACACCAGGCTAGGTGGAGGGCGGTGTAAGTGGAAGTCACAGAAGAGAAGATTATTGGCTGGGTTGTTGTGAAGGGGGGGGGCTGGCTGATATTGTTTGCAGGGATTAGTTTGTCTGCTGAACAGAATGTTCTTGCTTCATAATTTTGTTTGTGCTTGGGAAGGAAAACAAATCCCCATGCCCTGCTTTGGTCTCTTTCTAGATACATCAGTTTCCCCACTTTGCGATACAGCAGCAAACTGTTTTTTCCTTTGCTTGAGAAGGAAGGAATAGCAATTTTTTTCTTCTGAGAATGCCAATGGTTTGGAGGAAAATAAAATTGTACCTTCATGCAGGTGTCCCCAACGCCCGGGCCAGCATTGGGCTATGCATGCCAGAAACTGGGAGGTGCAAACAAATGAGGTCCCATCTGCGAGATGGAGGCAGCACGTGAAATCACATCTTCTCCGGTCCACAGAAAAAACGCTCCCCATGGAACCGATCCCTGGTGACAAAAAGGTTGGGGGCCACTGCCTTAATGCCACCACCTTTGGGTTTGTTGGAGGACAGAACCCCATCATGCTGTAAAGAGAGTGGCTCACATTTAAGAGTGGATTATGGAAACCGTAGTCCTGTGCATCTGATTTGTGCAATAGAGCCTGGATTGACCAGGAGAAATAGGATCTCAGCAAATTCTTTAGGCATTGGATGTACAAGGGGTCCTTGGTGCTCTCTGAGCTTGGTTGTTTTCTTGCAGATGTTTCATTAATCAAAGTAGGTAATATCAGTGGTAGAAGGGGAGGGGGCTTGAGGGGAGGAGGAGGAGGAGGAGGAGGAGGAGAAGGAGATGGCGACTATGGGATCCTTAGGGCTCTCTGAGCTTCGTTGTTTTCTTGCAGACATTTCATGATCCAACTAGGAAACATCATCAGTGCTAGAAAAGAGTAGATTGTGGGAGGAAGAGGAGGAGGAGGAGGAGCGAGAGGAGGAGGAGGACTGTTCCTGGTGCTCTGAACTTGGTTGTTTTCTTGCAGATGTTTCATTACCCAAACAACAAAACATCACAACTGCATTCTGCAAGAAAACAACCAAACTCAGAGCAGTAAGGACTCCTCATTTCAACCCTGAGCTACAAAGAATTCTCTTTTATTGGTACTAGATATATTTCTACGTGAATTGGCCTATGGTAATTTACAGCCTGCCATAAGGACCGCCATCTTATTTTAGCTAATAGATAATGCAGCTAATCTGTATTGTTCTGAATTCTGTGATAGAGCTTCCTCTCAAATGCTGCATATAGTTGATAAAGTTATTTAAAAGTATTCATATAAATGATTAATGCACAGGGAAAGTGGCATGGTCGTATGCAAAAGCACCTCAATGCAAATTGCCTGTGCTGAGCTGCATACAGAATGAGTGTGAGTTTGTTTTAAACATTCACAATCTAAAGAAGGGGGGAAAAAAGATAGAACATAGTTAGCTCTGAGCACAATGGCTATAGAGAGAGCTGTCCATCTTGACACCAGTTGGAATACAGATTTGAGCAAAATGGCTGGGATAGGAAGAGTACAACCCTATCCACTTGTTTTGCATAAATATGGGCCCTTGCCCGACTTGGAGAAATCAGATGTTCCCAGATCATATGAGAAATGTCCAGATACCCCTTTTAGGAGCTAGAAGAACTTCTGGTTGATATTTGATTTATGAAAGTGAGAATCAAATACATCTGGAGGACCCAAAAACTGCACTGTATGCAGTAGGAACAGGATACTTAAGAATTCTGGGTAGAAAGGGGACTTCCGGTGGTGACGTGGGGATGAACAGAGGTACTGAAGTCTGCCTGCAGTGCCCGAAGCCCATAGAGAAGGGGAGACTCGAGGTGCGACGTGGGGGAAGGCAACCCCCCCCCCCCGTATTGAAGAGAGACCCTCTAGAGCCCAACAATCAAGAGGCTGTCATTCATTAATGGCAGCCCCAAAGTCCAGACAACCAGCTGTAGGAGGATGCAAGTGAGTGACAGATTGTGGTGGATAATCGAGAAGAGATCGTGCAAGTGAGATTGCGATTGTTATAGAGTGTGAAAGAAGATTCGTAAATAACAGCAGAGAGCCTGATCGGAGCCTTGAGAAAGTGGCGAGGAAGCGGAGGCAAGATCGAGTGGAAAGTGACGGGGTCACAAGAGACGTCTGGGAGAGGATGAGGATTGCTATGAGTGAACTGAGAAGATCTGGAAAGGCTAGAGAGGCTCGCTTGAACACTAATTTAAAAAAAAAAAACTTTAGTATTTGGAGGGGCCAACAACTGCACTGAATGCAGTAGGAACGGGACACTTAACAATTCTGAGTAGTAAAACAAGAAGAGATAGGATCAAGAATGAAAGAATGTTACAAAGATACGAGTCAGGGACCGGTTCCTAACAAGTAGGCTGATGTGAATAATGGAATAACGGATGGAAACCAAGGAGAGATTCAACCTAGAAATAAGGAGAAATTTCCTGTCAGTGAGAACAATCAACCCATGGAACAACAGAAGTTGTGGGAGCTTCATCACTGGAAGCTTTCAAGAAGAGACTGGACTGCCACCTGCCAGAAATGCAGTAGGGTCTCCTGCTTGGGCGAGTGGGTTGCACTAGATGACCTACAAGGTCCCTTCCACCTCTGTTCGTCTGTTATCTGTGATTTGGTCATAAAGAAAGAATAAATGAGGGCTGAACCACACAAGGAAAAATGAAAGATAGAGAAAGTTACAGTTGGACGGACTTGAAAGAGTCTTCAAAACAGAGAGCTGAAAAGGTTTAAAGAAAAAAAAAGCAGCGTATGAAATAATATTAGGATGTAATCGTAACAGGGGCAATCTGCAAGGGTGAACGGCAAGGATAGAACTATGTGGAGAGATACAATGAATGGATTATAATAAGTTGTGAGAGAGAAAACCAACCTTTCTTTTGGTTTGTATAAACAGAGCTTGAAGTTGTGAAGCTCTCTTGTGTCTAAATTTGAATACAGCATTCACTTAATGACTGCACTTGCTATGCAGCTCTTCTAATACCTTTTGATTGGCACCACGAAATTATTAATTGCAGTCTCTCTGCCAACACACAGCTGAGCAGGACCTTCAATCCACCCTAAATTTCTCTGCAGAATGTCAGCTTCGCATTTGTAGGGATTTTGTATCTTCGACTTTGCTAGGAATATGTTCAAAGCAGAGCTGGCATTCAGCCGGTTCTGACAGGTTCTGCAGAACCAGTAGTGGAAATGTTGAGTAGTTTGGAGAACCATCAAATCCCTCCTCTGACTGGCCCCTCCAACCCCATCTCTTCTCTGCCTCCCACTGAACCTCAGCTGATTGGCTGGGTTCTTTGGTTGCCCTGCACAGGAGAACAGAGCTGGAAAGCAGGTTAGTGGGGTGGGGAGAGAAGGGAAGGGGGATTTTGCAGTATTCTTCCCCTGCCACGGCCACCAAGCTACGGCCACTGATAGCACTAGATGACTTCGCCAGGGCTCGCTGCCTTAGAAGAGTGAGGAAAATTCTCAGGGATGACTCACATCCCAGTCAGCACTTCTTCACTCTCCTACCACCAGGAAGGAGATAGAGAAGCATAATCAGCCACACGAACAGGCTGAAGAACAGTTTGTACCCGTGGGCTGTCAGACTCCTGAATGGAAAATAACTGCATGTCAACATAATAAGATAGACTTGTGGGGCGGCGCATTGTGCCACAAGGTCACATGGTATAATAAGATTGGGACTGGGTTAGGGACTTCTGTCCTCACTGTGAGTTGTGTTGGGGGGGGGGGGTGCATGAAGAGAAGAGGCTCAGTCAATCTCGCTGTACACATGTTGCACTCTGACAATAAAGGTAATAATAACCAAGCCATGCCCACAGAACCAGAAGGAAAAAAAAATTGAACACTGATTCAAAGTTTTCCTGGGAAAGGGAAGAAGCCATTCTTAGCAGAGGCTGGGGACATCTGGAGATTGAAGTCCATGCAATCAGGAAAGGTTGCTGTAGCCTAATGAAATAAACAGAGATACAGAGTGGATCATCTTCTAACCAGACTGAGGTTCCTTCTGGGCTTGTCTGTTGACTGCCTGCATTTCCAACCATAACAAAGAGAATGAATTTCAATACCAAATCGTGGCATAAATCAGGGGCTCTAATAAAGGAAGGATCATCTCCCCTTTGGCGCTTACAGCCTTCAGATGCCAAAGGAAATATCACTTTTCTTTTTAATATCCAGTAGACCCAACATTTAATTGAGTTTGGCACTTGCGCCATGCCCGAAGCCAAACACCTGGGTTGCCCTCCCTATGAGGCTGTGTTGTTTATGCCCCAGTGACTGAAATAGATCCTTTTGCTCCAAAATGTTGATTTCTAAAAGGTCACAGGAGCCCCGTGCCACACGAGGTGAACTTCTTCAGTCGATCTCAGTTTAGATTTCATAAGACGAGAAGACATGTTGGAGGCGAGGGAGGCAAGGATCCTTCCTGTACCTGACTTTGGAACTGTAATCATTATAGCCATGAAGGATCAGCTAGGATTTTCCCAGACAGCCTTTCAGGCTGCCTTGGGCATTCCCTGGGGTGAACTTCTGCATTCAGCTCAGTTCCTAAAATAACATTCCTTTTTAGAAAGGTCATTGGTTCCATCTCAGTCTAAATGCTTCTGGGATCTCATTGCTGTCTCTGTACGACTCCTTCGCTGCTATGATGGAAACCTGCTTGCTTCTCTTATGAAAATCTAGGAATCGTTCTACTAGATCAGGTCAAATTCACCTTAGTCCAGTGGAGTCCTTGCTGCTCTCTGAGCTTAGTGGTTTTCTTGCAGATGTTTCATGATCCAACTAGGTAACATCATCAATGCGAGAAGGGGGTGGGGTTGAATTGTGGAGAAAGGAGAAGGGGGGAGGAGAAGAGGAAGAGGAAGAAGAGGAGGAAAAGGACTGTGAAGTCCTTGGTGCTCTTTGAGCTTGGTGGTTTTCTTGCAGATGTTTCATTATCCAACTATCAGTGCTAGAAGGGAATGGGATGCACAGAATGGAAGAGAAGGGAGAAGGGATGATAGAGAAGGGAGGAAAAGGGAGGAGGAAGAGGAGAAGGGGGAAGACTCTGGGCTCTTTGGTGCTCCCTGAGCTTGGTTGTTTTCTTGCAGACATTTCATGACCCAAGTACTGCAAATAGCCTCATCCAGTGCTAGAATGGAGGGGGATTTGCTTGTGTTTATATACAATGACTTGGGTTGTCACGATTGTGGAGCATGTTCTTGGTGGTTCAAATATTCTCTTCTATTAGTGTCATCTGAGTGCACTCACTGTTTTCCACGGAGGACCATGCAATTCCTCCTAGGTGCTCATGAATAGCACCGAGGAGATGGAGATGTTTTCATCTTCTGTCATTGATCTTCTCTTCCTCCATCCATAAAATAATGCTGAATTTTCAGGACTCATAACCAGTAGAGAGTCTCCACTCTTGACACCTTTAGGACTTCTGGACTTCAACGAGCAGAATTCCTCAGCCAGGCTGGTTGAAGAATTCTGGTTGTTGAAGTCCACAAATCCTAAAGTTGCCAAAAGTTGGAGTCTGCTGCAAAACCAAAGGAAGATACAACGTTGACCTTTGGGCTTAGATTTCTAAATATTTCCAGCCATTTCTAGAACAACAAAGTCATTGTAAGTCTTCAAATCCTAAAATCAAAATTTCTTTTTTTTTTTTTTCAGATTGGAGCACAACATCCGGAAAGAGTTTCCAAGTGGCAACAAATTCTTCTCTTTAATTAAATCAGTTGATGTTGCCATCTCGGCCAACTCCATCTCCTTGACCATCCATTGTTCCATGGTGGGAATTATGAGACCTACATTCTGAGTGCCTGGGAACATGATTCCTCCTGTGTTACATCTTCTTTAGACCTGCTGTGCCCCCCCCCCCCCGCGGAATCTAGTCATTTAGCTTGTCCCTTCACCTCCAGCCTCAGGGATGCTTATATTTGTGGTTCTGAACTGTGTGTGTGAGAGACAGCAAGAGACAAAGGTAAACAGGACTCGAGAGCTGGAAGGAGACCCTGTCCTTTCATTAAGAGAACCCTGCTGTATACAAGGCGGTTTCATTCTGGTTGCAGCCAAAGGGACAGCATTAGATTGTCAAATAATTGCTAGATTGCTGGGAAGGGACGCCAGGACAGGAGTAGTTGGCAGAAAAAATGGGCTCCAGCAAGCAACCCTTTCTGGGTCAAAGGCACTTTTTGGAAATGAAGACAAATGACTGCCTATTTAGCAGGATTGAAGCCTCGTCTATAGTAAAACAAGCAAAACAGAACTAAAGGCTATGGAGAAGAAGAGCAACCCTAAACACAGTTTTGGGAAGAGCAGCTGGAGATGAAGGGACAAGCTAAATTACAGAGTGGATGAGCCGTGGTGGCGCAGTGGTTAGAAATGCAGCACTGCAGGCTAATTCTGCTGATTGTCAGGAGTTTGATCCTGACCGGCTCAAGGTTGACTCAGCTTTCCATTCTTTTGAGGTTGCTAAAATGAGGACCCAGATGGTTGGGGGCAAGAGGCTCACTCTGTAAACCTCTTAGAGAGGGCTGTGAAGTACTATGAAGCAATATAAAAGTCTAAGTGCTATTGCTATTAGACCTTGGGAAATAGCCTAAATCTTGGTCAACCAAGATAGCTTGGAACTCCAACTCCCAGAATTCTTTGCTAGCTTGGTGAAAGGCAAATGGCTTACACTTCAGAAACTCTTGGATGTGTAGATACCGTAGACTCTTTTGAAAGTGGGAACCTGACCAATTTCAGCAAAATATAGACATTTATTTTGTAATTTAAGGATAGGTTTTTTTAACACTTGGAATTTTGTATTCAGTTGGATGTGATTTGTAGGTGGATGTTATGCAAGATTCATAATCTGCCACTTCTGTGAGCTGAAGTGCTCCATGAATGTCATCAGGAGGCCAGGATATCTTGCATGTCAGGACTTTGTGATTGTGAATGAGGTAATTTGGGTCAATCACAATTTGCATTTTCACCCGATGGCATCACTGATGCTTGTGATCTCATCCTGCTTGACATTTGATCTGGAACCAAAGCTAATGTTCATTATTTTGCAGATTCTTTGGAAGGACGGTTTCACTTGAGATATTCCAGAATAAGTCTTTAAAAAGCAATCAAAGCTACTATTATTTTGCAGACCCTTTAGAAGGACTGTTTTGTGATAGGTTCCAGAATTAGTCTAAAGAAATCCAACAGCTCAATTTGATTTGGAAGTTGACTGATTCCAATGCTTGCTTCTACTCCCAGCCCAATTGTGAAGCAAATTAAATTCTGCCACACGCTCACATACTTTGCAGGGAGCAGAAAAATATCCTTCATCCTCTTTCCAGACCTGCTCCTTTAGCCTTCATCTATGGGCCTCTTTGTCTACTGCTCAACCTTGGGCCTGAATCTTTTCTTTCTTCCATTTTTAGCCTGACTTAAACTGGAGTTGTTTGCAGCCATAGTAAGAAGTCTCTCCTTCTCATCCTTACATCGAACACAACTTGATGCAGGTAATTTAATTTTTTCCAGGGTCATGAGAATGTTGCCAGCAATACATCAAGTAAAGGAAGGGAAGTTTTTTTTTTAAGTCAACAGCAAGTTGAGGAAGTGGATTTCAATCTAACTTGGACTGAAATCACAGGTATGATACTAACAGGAAAGAATAGTTGTAGCCTAGTGTTAAACTGAATACTGACGGGACAAGAGATCTGTTTTAGGAGCAGCTCTTCTGTCTTTATTAAACAGCAAAATCTGTATTTTTGCTAGGGCAAGAAGAGTCTAATGTAGAAATATCTTCTTCAAGAGCTTATGGTGAGAGTTTGCAACATCAGCTTTTGCCTCTTACGTACTTTTCCTGATCTGTTTATAAAAATGCACTACCATCATCAACACAGACATTTAATTTTCTTGCTTTGCTGAGATCAGTGAACTGTTTGAAGGAGAAGAAAAAGAAAGAAAGAAAGAAACAGAGCTGCTTAGCAGGAGAAACCAAAGGATGGATTTATAGTTAGCTTATTTGTGATCTGCCAGGGGAAAGAGAAAGGTTGGCTGTGAATGCCCCAGCTAGAAACCAAAGTGGGCGAAGTTTTGCCTTCTCTTGCAGTGGGTGCCCCAGCCCCCTTAAAAACATGGGAGCTTTCCCACATCTTCTAGGGGGGATTCATTGGGTGGACAGGGATTCCTGCCATCTTTTGTATCCCAAATTAGCCTTGTTGCTAATTGGAGGCTTCTACAGGCTTCTGCGGGATTTTATTTTTCACGTTCTGTGCAACTGTGATGCAGACCTAGCTTCAGAGCCTGAAAAAGTCTAGGTAGATCCTTCAGGGTAGATGTAACCTGAGCAGGTGGGAATGTCTCAGTTAAACTTTGACACAATTCTTCTTCTTCTTCTTCTTCTTCTTCTTCTTCTTCTTCTTCTTCTTCTTCTTCTTCTTCTTCTTCTTCTTCTTCTTCTTTTTCTTCTTCTTCTTCTTCCTCTTCCTCTTCCTCTTCCTCTTCCTCTTCTTCTTCTTCTTCTTCCTCCTCCTCCTCCTCCTCCTCCTCCATCATCATCATCATCATCATCATCATCATCATCATCATCATCATATTTTTATTGTGCTTTTTTCACCTTTACATATCTCAATCACATCTTTAACAGTACTGTGGCATCACTGTTACAAATATGGATCTTTATAATTTCTATTCATTTATAGACTTTTATATGCATTTTTCTTATCTTACTATTCTTATTCCTACTATTTACCCATTCATACCATTTATCTCATTTATCTCATTTATCTGCATGGTACTCTGACTCTTCTTTGCCTTTTAATTCTAGATACAATCCTTCTTCTTGATGGTCCTTCTCCTGGGTTTCTAGTCTTGGTCTGACCACTCCTTCTTCTCCTGGACCCCTTATCTTAAGTTTGGCTTCTTCTCTATATTCCAATCCCATTTCTCTGCCAGGTTCTTGAAAGTAAAAGCAGGTCTAGAAATGTTGATAGACTGAAATCAAGAGAAGGGAGATTTGGGTTGAATATCAGACAAGTTTAATGAATGTCTCCACTGCCTGGGGATTGGATTAGATGACCTAGTACCTCCTAAGGTCATTCATTTAATGATGGATAATTATTGTGTCTGTTGCTCGGCACAGCCAGTGAATGTGTTGAAAAGTTCAACCAAGGCTTCTCTGTGATGTTGATTTCTTCAGCAGGCAATCTTCTGTTACACTTATAAACCCTTCAGAAAAGAAACACCCCAAATTGCTTTGGCCTCTTAAACACTATTAACTCCATGGCGGCATACACACTTCCTTGGACAATTATTAAAGTATGATCTGTAGTAAAGTGCATATTAACTCATGAATGAATGTGACTATGGGTGTGTAGATTAAACAATCGGGTCAGAAGAAAATGAAAAGCAGAATATCCAATCCGTGATAATTACATTATAAATAATGGTCATTCACAGAAGAGTTGTGTGTTGCATATTTTTTGCTGATTACACGCTACCAATATATTAAGTGCATTGTATTAATACAATTAATCTCGTGTGTGGATATTGTACAACGAAACAAATGCTTGTCAGCAGAGTTAATTCTAATACACATACAAACCTGTTTGGTAGCAAATTGTTCCCTCCCGTAGCTCTCCCTGCCAAGCAATTAACAACACCATTAAAAGCAAAGGCGTTTTCCCTGCACTAAAATTAATGGCAAGCGCAAATTAAAAAGGAGAAGGTTCACCAATATTCCCAGCCCTGGGCAAAGTCAGGGCTTTTATTATATTTTTAATTTCTCAATTCTCTCTCTCTTTCTCATTTTCTCTATCTGGTCTCTGGTGTGGGACAATAGGAAAGGATCTCTTTGTGTATGTCTGACAATGGAGCCATGGAGAGGTAATCCAATGGCGTTTCTCCGGCCAGGCTGAAAAATTGTGATTATTTTTCCCTACTGGCTTCGTAGAGCATTGGCTGCCAACCTTTCTCTCAAGGGAACTGTCCCAGGCAATGAAGAGATGGTAGTCCCATGAGTGCATCGCCAGACGAACCCTGAGAGATGCCATCTTCATTGGAGCTTTCTCAGGCTAACCCCACCAACAGAAATCTCTTTCCACCATCTTCATCCTCCCCCAAAGAAACCAACTCAAAAGGACTCTCAGGAGAAAGTGGAAAGAAATTCTCAAGAATGTTGAAGGTAAGACAGAAGCTAGAAGCCTCTTTCACAATGGAAGGAAACCTCTGAGAAATTACGCGGGAGAGCTTGGCTCAACTGTGGGATGAGATAGTCCATTCGGCCTCTGGTCTCCTGGATCATTAAGTTGAGAGAAGGGCAGAGAAAAAAATATCCTGTCAGGACAATTCCCGCCGACCTTGGGATGGATTCTCATGGCCCCAGAGAACGTGACCTCTGTCCTTTGGGTAATTGGACTCATTATGCCATCCTGGCCTTCACATCGGGAAACTTATGGCATGTAATTTACTATCAATACCCAAACTGCGACATTCCCATCCATCCATCCCATCCATCCCATCCCATCTGTTTTTTCTTCTCTGCTTCCAGTTGTCTCTTTTTCTGTGCTGCCTTTTGGCCCTGAAGATGAGCGGTAAAATAGGGTGGTTTGCATTGTGGGAAAACCACAGAATTTTGACTTTTTTAGAGGTCAACAAAAAAAAACTCTGGTCAACAATCACTCTTGTCACCTCAATATTTCTGCTTAGGTAAAGTGTCTCTTGCAAGTTCTGATGATTGGGGCTACTTCTCCAAAGTCCAAGTTTTGTCTACCACGAAACAGAATTATATCTTATTTTTTTTAAAAAAAACTAGCTTATTTTTAAAATGTTATTTGTCCACGAGAGCTGATGATTCTTGAAATATATATATGTATACACACACACACACACACATACACGCACACACACACACACACACAAAGCTCTTTACCCATGCTTTGTTACGAAACTATGTGATCGGGCTTCGTTTTGGGGGAGAAAAATAAGAGGGAAAAATTGTGCCTCTGTTTATCAGCATCCATCAGTATTCATCTAGCTAGCATCCTGTCAGTGTGTGAGAGAGTTGAGGGCTGTTTGGAAACTGAAACAGTAATTTCTCTGTGAGCAAGAGACAGCAAGGAGCCTGGGCGTGGCTAAGCTCAACTGTTCTGTACTAAAGCTGCTTGGTGCTGGGAAACTGAACCTCCTCTCCTCTGCTTGTGTTTTGCATTTGGAAGAGATTTCTTTTCAGGTGGGGAGGGGGAATACAACTCCATAGCATCAGATAATAATAACAATAATAACAATAATAACAATAATAACAATAATAACAATAATAATAATAATAATAATAATAATAATAATAATAATAATAATATAGGAAATACTCTAAATGTTCTGATGGTCATTTTGAAAAATGCCAAATTTCAAGTTTGTAGGCTTTTCAGTTCTGGAGACTTCCTGATGATCCATGAGTGGTATTTTGCTTTTATATACATATCAGTTTATGATATATATGACATCATAAACTTTCAGTTTATGAACTATCCACTAGTGGATTGTCTTTTGGGAAGACTTGTATTGTTTTGAGTTACTTCTGGTCAAGGACCACCGTGACCCACCTCATCTCGGTGCTTCAAAAGAAAACCACGGATGGCTTGGAGAACATGAGTTGGATGTCAAGTGCAGCAGGGAGACGAATTAATCCGATGTGAACCACGTCTTCCAGCTCCAGCAAAACCATTGCGCCGCCCTCCCCTCTATACTCCCTGGCTAGATCACACCGTGACCTGGCACGTTTTGTTTTACAGAAGGGAGAGAAACCCAGCTTCCAACACAACCTTTGGAGATTAGAAACATTTGTTTGGCACATCATTTGGTGACACAAAGAAGGCCTGACAGCTTCATTATGGGGTTTTACAAACTCTTACTCCGTATTGAAATCCCATCGCCGGCTTAATTTAGCCTTTCCTCCAAGCCTTCTTTTGTGGCTTTGTTGTGTAGTGGGGGGGAGAGAAAGCCAGGAAGAAGAAGGAGAAGACGGGTGGAATGAACTTGACTCAAGGCTGTGATTGTCAAGCCTCGTTGTGTGTCGCGTGTGGGAAGGAGATATGCTAAGTACACAGACAAGTAAGATTGCAGCCTCTGCTGTGTGTCATAACTCACTTCTCTTATAGTCTGGGCTTTACATCATCCTTGGGGGGAAAAAGAGGCTTTTTCTACAAAAGCCAACCCACAAATCAAATACTAATAAATCACACAGCCATAACTACACAAATGCTGTCCTCTCAGACACATCTCCAGTTCAACACAGAAGTAAATACAACTTCTGGCTTGGCCCCAAATGAGAGAGGTTTGGGTGCATCTTCCCCCCCCCCCCCCAGCCGTAAGATGATGGGAAGAGGGAAAAACAAGAAAGAAAGTAAATGCTTTCCAAGGGCCAACAAGAGTCATGAAAGTTCTTCTTCTTGCCCTCTTTCCAAGGAGTTGTCATCCAAATGGGTTTAATTAAAAAACTCATTGCTGGGAGGAAGGGCGAAAATGGAAGTTTCAGCTAAGTTAGCTTGATTTGAGCATCGGTGAACTTGCTTCTATTTTTACCTGTGAATTTTTCTGAGCTAGACACTTGGATAATAGCTGCTCATCAATGCTCTGAAATGAGATGATTTGCATAAGGCAAAAGAACAATGGTCCCTTTTTAAAAAGTTTCTATGGCCATCAGTGGAACAGGCAATGCAGCCACAGAGAAACATTAACTGGGGAGGTCTAAGCAGTTGAGGAGGGAATGTTGATCAAGAACATTTTTTTGTGAATCAGCCTCTTTTGCAAGTAATATTTCATCCAGGTAGAAGGAAAGAGAAGAGGAGGACCAGCAGAAGGTGGGATGGGCTCAGTCCCCAGTAGTGATGGTGACATCATTTGAACACCTGAATGACTAGGTTGGAGACAGATTGTCATGGAGAAAATCTGTCTATGAGGTCACTAGGAATCAGCAACCTGATGGCACATCATCTATTGATCCATCCATCCATCCATCTGCCCATCCACCCACCCCTCCACCTGCCCATTAGTCCATCCATCCATCCATCAATTGATTTGTCCATCAACCCAGAATTTTTTCCATCTTCAAGATCAGATACCTGTTTGTGCAGCTTACTTTGTTCCATGTTGTCACATCCAACACATTTAGAAGACTCATGGAATATGCCTCAACCTGTTCTAGCTTTTTATTTCAAAAACTTCAGTTTTAACTGGTGAGAATGGTTTCAAAGTTCAGTTGGGTCAATATACAGGTAGATTTTCTCCTTCTCTAAGTGGGAGACTGGAGCAGTTGGGTGTCCTTGAAAAGCCATGATGTTGTGGAGATCATACACTCTAGTAGAAAATTCCTTCACCAAGGAGGAGCTGAGGCTGATGCTAGGAAACCATGAACTAGCTTTGAACTTTCTCAAGATGGTAAAGGAATTTGCAGACAGGAAATTAAGTGCTTCTAAAAAAGCTTTCTCCAAGTGCAGGTGAATTATTAATTTTAAAACTTTGTTTCTGGTAGATCTGATTTATGAACCTCACCTCCCTCCCTCACAACCCAACACTGCAGCAACTGAAGCCCACAACTGCAGTGCCATCAGTTGGAAAAAGCAGACAGCTTTCCTAGCACCTTCCGAGGTGTCAGGAAGACTCAACTTACCAGCCTGTGCTCATTTTTTTTTTTTTTTAACTCAGCCAAGATCCTGCCAGTGCTCAGTCCTTTCAATTTAAGAGCCAAAAGAACCCAGAATGTCAAAAAACATAAATCTGAAATCAATCTGCAGATGAATGTTCCAGGCATCCTGTACGGTAACTCAAGGTTCTACTATTTTGTCATGCCTCTGTCTTCGGTGTGACCCTCGTTTTAATGGAGGTCAGGTTTATTAACCTACAGAAATGAGCAACAAAGAGAAAGAGAAAGATACCAAACCTACAGAAGCTACCCAGGAACTTAATGGTAAAGTTCAGTGGAGATTTAAGTCTTTTATTTATTTTTTAATTCACTCCGGCAGCTACTCAACTCCATAGTGACTCTGGGAGAGTTACAGATAAAAATTAAAAGTCAACAAAAGACATCAAGAGGGGAAAAAAACAGACAGATTGGTTCAAATATTTTCTCTGGTAGTAGTTTAGACTTTCTGCTTGAAATGGGCTACTTTGGGGACCGCAAATACCTGGGCTCACAGGTATAACCTTTTTCTTTCTGGCAAGACATTTTGGGACCTAATTGGATGACATTTGCTGGAGGAGAACCATGTTAGTTTATGACAGCCAAAAATCAGAGGCTCACAGAAAGCTGATGTTTTTTTTTTTTTAGTATTTTTTCTTAGCCTGAAAAGGGGCTGGAGATGATTCTTCACATGTCTCTAAAGGAGAATATTTGCAGCTCAGGGTTGAGATATGGGCTCCTTGGTGCTCTTTGAGCTTGGTTTTCTTGCAGATGTTTCATCAATGAACTAGATAGTAACATCAGTGCTAGAAGGCCTAAGGACTTACCCTAGTTACCTAATGAAATGAAACATCTGCAAGAAAACCACCAAGCTCAGAGAGCACCAAGAAGCTCTCAGGTCTTCACTTGGTATAGGGTATAAATGGTATAGGGCTTCCTGCTTGAGCAAGAGGTTGAACTAGACGAACTCAAAGGTGTATTCCAACTCTGTCATTCTGTTTAAACTTCTCTAAACAGCCATGTTGTTCCCTTCTCCCCATTCCATGAAGGATTAAATCCCAAACCATTTTCCATTTTGTGCATTTTTAGGGTCTCCGGTGAGTTGCTCTCTCTCTTTTCATCCCATGACAATTTCTTTCGATCCTGGTTTATGTTTAGCTCACTTAAAATCACGGAATGCCACTTGAGCAAGTTAGCCTTCAAGATATAATATAAGAAGTTTGCTCAAGATTGAAGGCCACGATCTCAAATGACTATTATTTGTCAGGAAATTGTTAACAACCCCTGAGCAATTTCCCTTTCAGGTAAGAGAGTAGGCGACGGGTGACAGCAGGTAGGATAGCATATCAAACCTGGGGGAATAACAACCAGGTGGAGAAGGAACTTGTCTTTTCTTAGCAACTCAGAGAATTCTCCTCCCACATCCATTATTTCCTTGGAGAGATGCCACTTCTCTGTTTGGCATGGAGGGGATCTTGATATCAATGGGCAAACTTCTCTTGAGTTTTCTAGTCTGGTGAAATTTGGCCAGTTTGAGACCTTCCAAGAGAATCTATTAAATCCTGCCAAGATTTTTGTATACAAAGTTGTTTAAAAAGAAATCAAAACCAGAAAACACCTAACACAACCCCTTCAGCACAAATTTACTTGAAATAAGGCACGATGTTTGCAAAATTCATCCACTTTTGCCCCGCAGAAAAAGCTACATTATTAGTTGATTTACAATGATAATTGGAGTCAGTAAATTTTCCCTTCCTGCATGGAGATTCAGATTCAACCTTCAGGATTATTCAATTCTTCAGGATTATTCAATTTAAAATGTAGAATTTATTTGTGGTTGGTCCATTTCTGCCCTGAAGATATATGGTGGATGACTGTTGGCCTGAATAGCTCATGCTACATTCAGGCTGTGCTCCAAATTGTAGTCTCAGGTGAATCTCGGTTTGAAAAATGCACACTGCTTGCAATTCCCCAACAATCTCATATTTGCAACTTTACAAGAGAAAAGGTTCTTACTGGACAGCTGCTGGAAATCCTATTGGATGCTGTTAACATCTGTCTTTCTTCCCAAACCCTGGGAATAGCCAAGAGTATAAGAAGCTATAAGAGGTCTAGCATTTATTCTAGGAAATCTATGAAAAGGTGTTGGAGAATCTTCAAGTGGTATCTTGAATGATTGTGCTACAACCAGGGGTGGGATTCAATTTTTTAAAAAACAGGTTCTATGGGCATGGCTTAGTTGGTGGGTGTGGCTTGGTGGTAATGTGACTGGCTAGGCATGGCCAACTCAACATCACTCACATCGAGGCACGCATCTCTTCACCTGGCCTCTCGTGACTGGGGATACTGCAATAGTCATAGTGTGAAAAATGGTCATAAGTCACTTTTTTCTGTGCCATTGTAACTTTGAATAGTCCTTCCACACAAGCAAAGTACCAGCAAAGGAGGGAAAAAAACTCCAGAGAAATCCCAGAGACAGGAAGTCTAGTTCTGCCAAGAATGTTAACGGAGAGGCAGTTTCTGTAAGCAACCCCAGAATGTTTCCTTCCTGCCTTCCTTACAGGATTAGCCCTGTAATTTCTTCTAACAACCGGATCTCCAAACTGCTTAGAATGTGAACAACCGGTTCTAATGAATAGGTGTGAACCGGTAGAATCCCATCCCTGGCTACAACATTCCTGGTTTATTAGTTGTTTCTCAACATTGGCAACTCTAAGGTATGTGGACTCCCAGAATTCCCCAGACATCCCAGGCATGAAAAAAGGCTGGGGGACTTTGGGTCAATCACCAGGAGATGGTGAGTTCTAGTCCCATCTGAAGCATTAAAGCTGGTAGGCTGATTTTGAGCCAATCACCAGGAGAGGGTGAGTTCTAGTCCCGCCTTAGGCATGAAAGTTGACTGGGTGAATTTGGGCCAATCTCTAAGAGATGGTGAGTTCTAGTTTCACCTTTGGCATGGTGGCTGACTGGGTGACTTTAAGCCAGTCAGTTTCTCTCACCCCAACCCACCTTAAAGGGTTGTTGTCATGGGGAAAATAGGAGCGGGGCAGAAATATAAGGAATGTTTGCTCTGCCTTGGGTTACTTATCAAGTAATAAAGGTGGGATAAATATCCAATAAATAATAAATTCAGGGATTTGGCCCCATTTTAAAATAAAATTGAGGAGGGGATGCCTAAATTTTCCCTCACCCCCATTTCAGAGGTCAGGATATCTCAAAGGCCTCCCAAGAAGAATTGCAATTATCCACAGTTGGCTGGAAGGCACATTCCCTGGAGGAGGTGGGCGGCATTTTAGGAAGCAAGCTAACCTAAATATATATATTTAAATATATTGTTCTGGGAATCTGGAAACTTTTTCAAGCCATGCAAAGGCATGAAAAGCACAATATTATTTGTGGGGAAGGGAATGTGTGTGGAAGAAGATAGTTTACATACCATGGGAAAATTGCCCATCTGTTTTTCTCCAAAATAAACCCGAGGAATAATGGAGGCTAACGTCTCCAAATAGATTGTATATTTACACAATGGAAGAATCCTCTCTTCTCCATGCCACCCTTTATTTTTCATTCAATCAAGAATGTCTGGTTTCAAGACCAGATGATTTCAAAGCTTCCTTTGCATTAAAAATAGCCCGGTTCTTTGGAGAATGATGGGCTTCCTGGTGCAATTAGTGGGCCATTTTAAGAACAGCCTGCTGGAAGAGATGGGCCAGGAATATATTCTGCTTATATTCATAGTTTCAGCATCTGAAAGTTAGGGGGGAAAAGATATACACGTTTGTCTCTTTTGCAGACTTGGGAGCATGAAATTCCACAACGAGCAAATTCACAGACCTAGATACTGGCTGTTGCAATTTGAATGTAGTGTTAATAAAACATTTCTACAGCTCTCCACAAATAATTGTATTCATAGCAAAAAAAAAACAACACAAACAAACAACAACCTGTCACAAGGCAGAGAGATTGAAAAACTGGAAACCCTCTTTTAGCGATTAGGATGAATGCAGTCAAACAAGCCCTTTTCTGGGTTATGCTGGGAGCCAAGTCCCTCTCATTTCAAGGATACATTGATAGGATGATAACTGCTTTAGCAATCCTAACGCCTGTAGGCTCTCCCTCTACTAAGGCTTCTGAACACCACAAGAGATCCAAGTCGCTCCAGGCTCTGCCGGGGGCTGAAATGATTGACATCTCCTTCTGGTTCGCCAACTTGAGCTGCACTGGAGCTTTCCAAGGTGCTGCTGGTTTCTCTGGAGCATTTTTATGGACAGACAAGGGTCTTCTGCTCAGCTGGTTTCACCCAACCCTGCTTAAGTGGACTTGATTTTCCCTTGGCCGAACCTGGAGTTCTGCCAAGCCTTCCCTACTTCCCCATGGAACAGCTACTAGCATCGAATTAAGGGTGGCGTCCTCTACATCACGTGGAAGGGTTTTCCTATAGTGTAGTCAGAAGAAGAAGAGAAGAGAGACTGGCTCTCATGAAAGCTTTGGTCAGGTGAAGTCGGATGGCTTGGCTTTAGAGGAATAAAAGGCTTATGTAATTTAAAATATTAACCTCTTTTGGACTTACTGTTGATTGATTGTGGGGCTCTTGGTGTTCTCGGGAGTTTTGGTGGTTTTCCTGCAGACATTTCATGACCCAGCTAGGGAACACCATCAGTTCTCTGATGTACACATAATGAAACATCTGCAAGAAAACCACCAAGCTCAGAGAGACCCAAGGATCCCACAGACTTCCTCCTCCTCCTTCTCCTCTACTCCACAACCCCCCTCCTTTCTAGCAGTGAGGATGTTACTTAGTTGAGTCATGAAATGTTTGCAAGAAAACCACCAAGGTCGGAGACACCCTGGACCCTGCTAGTCCCTTCTTCTCCTTCTCCTTCCTTCCTCCTCCTCCCCCTTTTCCTCCTCCTCCCTCCTCCCTCTTCCCTCTTCCTCCTCCTCCTCTCTTCTTCTTCTTCTTCTTCTTCTTCTTCTTCTTCTTCTTCTT
>BLBF01000059.1:1974122-1985037 GCA_015471245.1 Laticauda colubrina | reverse complement strand
TGTTGTGGTGTGTTTCTGATGTTGTCTCTGCTTCTTCTTCTGGGTCTGCCTTCTACCTTCTTTTATCTCGGTGGAGATATTGTGGGCATCTCTGAGTCTTGTCCACCTGGACTGCCCCAACTGATGGTGCTTCTGTGCTGACTCCAGCCGCTTCCAATTTTTGTAGGGTAGTCACCTTCAACTTACAAGCTTTCGTTCAGCAACCATTCAAAGGGACAACCTCAGTGAAAAAAAGGGACTCGTGTCCTCGCACTTATGATAACCACAGCATCCCTAAGGTCACATGATCAAAATTCAGACCCTTGGCAACCAGCATGGATCTATGATGGTTGCCATGACCTCATCCCCATTTGCAACATTCACAGCCATGTTCCAAACAGGCAAAGCCAATGTTAGAAGATGGATTTGCTTCATGACTATGCGCTTCGCTTAACAACTATGTTGATTTGCTTAACAATCATGATGAAAAAAGGAAAATAAAAGCAGGCATGATTCATTTAACAACTGCCTTGCTTAGCAACTGGTCTCAATTGTGGTTCTAAGTCGAGTATACATTTCCCACATGGACACCCTTCCATTGCGATGACTAATTTTCATCTCGTACCTTTTCAGCCAAGAAATCCCACCTTGCAGTGGCTTCATTTCATCAGAGTTGGGAACAGTCACTTTTTGGCTTTGCTTAAGCAGCATCTGTTTCCATTCAAGGCCCTCCAGGGGAAGGAAAGGAGGCCTCAAGAGAGAATGTCTGGAATGCATTGTGATCAGTGCCCAATTGCAATCCAGAAGAATCTCTGTCCATCCTAAATGTTTTTTTTTTTTTTTTGTGAAGGATTTGGGGAGAAACGGCTTGTCATCTTGGCTGCAAGACTCAACTGGATTTGCAAGGAGGAAAGAGGGAGAGGAAGGAAGAGAAGGAAGGAAGAAAGGACACCACCACCTTCTGGGTTGCTTGGCTCGGTCTGCATCAGTGTTCCATGACCTCCCTGAGTTTAAGGTGGGTGGACTTCAACTCCCAGAATTCCCCAGCCAACAACGCCACCCATCTTAAACTTCTTGACTTTGAGGAACACTTCAACATCGTAATGCCTCAGTTCTGGGAGTTGAAGTCCAGCCACCTTAAACTTGTGGAGGTTGGGAAACACTGGCATACAGAGGAATTATTAATGTAGCTTGTGGCATGTGCTGCTGTGAGCAATTCTGAAAAGCCATCTTTGTATTGATTTTGCAAGTTAATAGATCTGGGTTCCTATAGAGACTTTCAAATCATCTTCCCAGCAGATCTCCAAAATGGAGAGACACAAGGAATGGGAGGGAAGGAGTGAGATGAAATCTACAAGCCCATCTCCTCCTGGCTTGCCTCCAAAACTTGCACTCAAGAAATGTCTGTTCTCTGAAGAAAGTGGATTGCGATGGTATTGCATAACAAACAGAGTCTTTCTTGCATCTTCTCAGAACCATCTCCAGCAGAGCAGAGATAGAGGCCAGATTCACACAAACACTGAACCCTTCATTAGACATGAGTGAATGGATAAGAGCATCATTGGACTTGGATCTCTACAGTTGCAGGATTATGTCCTTCAGTGCCACAAGCTGTCCGAACACTAAGCCCCTGGCATTGATAGTTTTGTCCTGTGAAAGGGGCAAGCACATCAAAACACAACAGGCAAGCAACCCCTGCAACCAACTGGGCCAATGCAAAGGAGGAGGAGGAAGTGGCGAAGAGGAGGAGGAGGAGGAGAGGCAGAAGCACCAGAAGGAAAAGGAGATTATTCTTGCAGGATTATATTTGCACGTACAAGCATGCAGACATTACAGTTGGGTAATCATTCTAGGAGGCCCTTACTAGGGCCCTCACATTCTAGGTGCCACCTACTTTTTAACCTGGTGCTCTTAATCAGGAAGTAATGCCAGCAAACAAATCCATTGGCACCTTGGATACATTTCAATGTAGGAAAATTGGACACGTCTCTAATTCTCCCCTGCAGAGTTATCCATTTGATTAGGGGAGAGATTTATATAAGAGCTGGAGTGGGGAGGGAGTGAAATAAGAGTGAAACAACCTTAAGGGAAGAAAAAAGGGAAGCCAGAAGGGGCCCTCTCTAATCTGGATCCCAAGCAGCAATTGTCAGGCTGTTCGTATCCTAAGTATCCTAACTCACGAGGATGTCACTTGGGGGATGGTTGTGTATCTGATTCACGAAGAACCACAGAATAAACTCTGTGCTTCTGTGGTTTTGGAAGGGCAGTCGTCCTCAAGTCCCACAGTCAAGAAGGACGTGGGCCTTGAGCTGGACTGCCCTTCCAGAACCACAGAATAACTGAGTCGGAAGGGACTTTGGAAGTCTTGTAGTCCAACCCCCTGCTCAAGGAGGAAACACCATACTTTCCTGGAGTGCTAGAAATGGCTCATCTCAACAGCCTTTCTAATCATCATCAAATCTCTGAAGATGGCATGGGAAATAAAGGGGAAAATTGAGGAGACCCACCCAAAAAAAGGGAGGGTGGGAATTTCATCAAGATGGTCTGTAATGGGGTATGTGTGTGTGTGCTCCTCCTGGGCAGAAAGTAGGACTGGAACAATAGGGGGTGTTGACTTGTAAACCTCCAGTGAAAAGACAGTTAAATCAGATGGTATGTAACAGCCCAGCATCAGGGAAGAGAGACAGAAGAAAGTTGCCTGTGATTCATGTTAAATCTCCTAGATTTGCAACATCTAAGTAAAAGCAAATCCTCACTGGATCAAATACAGGCATATTTTTTTCCAGCATGGCCACCCAGGTGCCCTGGGAAATCCTCAAGCTGGATGTCAGGAGAATAACTTTCTCACCATTCAGAGTGACAGATCATCTCCAAAATCTGTAATACCTAAGATATAGACATCTTGGGTAGTAGTCCCAGCAGTCCTCTAAATCTGCTCCAAACCCTCTTTCTAAAGTTGGTACGGCATGTGCAATGGTCCTTTGGAAGTCTATAGGGAGTGCAATGAAAGGTATGACCCAAAGAATCTCACTTCCTTTTTTTTTATTTTGAGAACTCTGTTTGTAAACCTTCTTCCTCTTCCTTCCATGGGACATGAGGTCCAGCCTCTTTTGCTCTTCACATCCCTCACGGGTCTTCAACCCTCAATCTTAGCCATGACAAGGATGATCCTACCTGCAATCACAGCACTGTGGGGTCCTTGGTTGTTGTGGCCCGCCACCAGCCAGCAGAGCTGGCGATGGACTCAGATAGTGAGAAGGTTGCAGAGGAACAAGGGCCAGTCCTGGAGTCTGGGGAAGGCTCTGATGAATCGGAGGCAAAGATGGGGCCAGGGCCATCCAACAGTTATCAGCTGCCTTCGGAGTCAGAGATCAGTGGGGCAGAAGAACAGCTGGAGCCTGTTCCCAATGAGTGCATGTGCAGAGCTGCCAAGAAAAGGGAACAATTAAGGAACAAGGGTTGACTCGGGAGTAAAGGCACAGGTGGATAGTGACATTCTCCAGTAGTAGTGGTTGGCGGGCTCCTTGGTCCTCCTTCGCCTGCCATCTGTTGGGATGACCTTGATTCCCATGGGAGAGCTCTTTGTTTTGTCTGCAAGTCAGTTTAGGTATGTCCCCCTCATCTTCCCCCCTTAGTACGTGGCAACTATGAAGCAGCAAAAGATGGCTTTAGCCAGGTTCGATTCAGAGTTGACACTCTGAGCTTGGCGGTATTCTTGCAGACATTTGATGACCCAACTAGGTAGCATCATCAGTGCATTGTTGGGTAATGACAAATCTGCAAGAAACAACCAAACTCAGTGAGGACTCCACAGGTCAAGCCTGAGCTACTAATATTTCATTGGTCATCACAGCAATGCCTAGTGGTCAGGGGGTACAACCAATAAGGGGTCCCAGATTCTGCAGTTTATGCTATTGCTCAACTCGATCTATTTCAGAGGACTGTTGCAATAATAAACCAAGCGATGTAGAATGGGGAATACCATGCTTGAGGATGGGACAGTAAGATACATTCGAAAGAAAAACTGTTTATATAGTCTCTTTCATTTGCAAACTCAGTGTTTGCAATTCTGAGTTGCCGTATGTGAAATTATAAATTGCCCTCAGGAAGAAAAAAAAAAACAATCCTTCTGATGTTCTGAAACTCATCACAGAGCGTTTTCAACTTAGTTAGATGTTTCAAATTATTGTGTTTGTGACAAACCCTCCTCTTTCTTTCATTTGTTGACAAATGTTGCATTGACCCCTTTTTTCGCATTCCACGGGGCTTGAAGATGATGCCAGCAATTTCCAAGGAAACCAAGCCACAGCAGAACCACCAATTCTGGGCTTTCCTGAAGGAGAAACAGCCCCCTCCATGTTTTGGTGTGTTGCCTTGCAAATTGCAGGCACCTAAGCCTTGGCATGGTGCCTTTCACAAGGATTCTTTCTGGCCCCACAGGAAAATCAAAACTTTCCCTTCTTCAACCAGGGAAGAAAATCCATTGGACACTTTATCTCACACTCTTTAAGGCAGGGGTCTCCAATCTTGGCAATTTTAAGACTTGTGGACTTCAACTCCTAGAATTCTGGGAGTTGAAGTCCACGAGTCTTAAAATTGCCAAGGTTGGAGACCCCTGCTTGAAGGGGTGAGAGGTGTGTGTGTGTGTGTGTGTGTGTCCGTCCTTGACAGCAGCTGCAGTTGGGGTGAAACAAACTCTCTCTTTGCACCTTCCCTGAGATTAAATGAAAGGCCAAAGAAAAGGCAAATGACTTCCACTTATACCTTCCAAGAAGATTGTGCAAGATATTTGAGATTCACAAAAAGATTGATAGGAGATCCTGAATAACACAATTGGAAGAGATCTTGAAGGTCTTCTAATTCAGCCTTCTGCTCAAGCAGGAAGCACTATACTATTTCAGATGAATGGCTGTCCAATATCTGCTTAAAAACCTCCAGGGTTGGAGCACCCACAACTTCTGAGGGGCAAGTTGTTCCACTGGTTAATTGGTCTAGCTCTGAGGAAATTCCTCTTTAGTTCTAGGTTGCTTCTCTCCTTGATTAGTTTCCACGTGTTGCTTCTTGTCCTGCCTTCAGGAGCTCTGGAGAATAGATTGACTTCCTCTTCTTTGAGGCAGCCCCTTAGATATTGAAACATTGCTATTGGGTTACTGTCTTTTCATAAAACTAGACATATCTGTTTTACATATTGGCAAAAAAACCTCAGAAAATAAAATACAGGCTGAATAGTCAAGACCTTGTTGATGATCCAAACTCTGCCAAGGACCTTGGACTTCTCATCTCTAATGATCTAAGTGCCAGAGCCCACTGTCACTACAGAGCCAAAAAGGCATTTAGAGTTGTTAACCTAATCCTACGTAGCTTTTTCTCTGGTAATATCACACGACTAACTAGAGCATACAAAACATTTGTTAGAACAATACTCAAATGCAGCTCATCAGTCTGGAACCCAATTTAAGTATCTGATATTAACACAGTTGAGAAAGTCCAGAAATATTTCACAAGAAGAGTTCTCCACTCCTCTACTCGTTGCAGAAGACCTTATGCCACCAGACTTGAAACTCTAGACCTAGCAAACCTAGAATTAGGCCCGCCTTCGGTCCGATCTCAGTATAGTATATAAAATCATACATTGCAATGTCCTTCCTGTCAATGAATACTTCAGCTTCAATCATAACAATGCAAGAGCACACAATAGATACAAACTCAAAGTTAATCGCACCAAACTTGATTGCAGGAAATACAATTTCAGCAACAGAGTGGTCAATGTCTGGAATACTCTACCTGATTCTGTGGTTTCTTCCCCAAACACTTTAACCTTAGACTGTCTACTATTGACCTCAACCCTTTCCTAAGGGGTCTGTAGAGGCCGTGCATAAGCGCACCAACGTGCCTACCGTCCCTGTCCTATTGATTATTTTCATTTTTCTTATATGTATCCATGTATTCATAACTATATTTTTACTTAGGCCTATTATCTTGTAAGCAATTGACAAACCAAATAAAATAAAATAAAATATCCAATTCCTGCAACTGTGAAGGATTCCTGGTGTTCAGACCAAGTCCTTGGGGAACTTCTGACTTTGCACAGCTCAGTTAAAGATGATGGGAAGTTTTATCTTCTCAGTGGAGAAACCTGGGATCAGGGGCATTTCTGAGATTTGCTACCTCTCTGCTCCCATCCTGGGGAATTTTGGATGGTTCTCTCTCCCTGATCCTGGATTCCAACTATAGTCCAGTGCTGGCAGAATGGAGTAAAAGGACTCTCCCGGGCAGAACTGTAGTCCACTTTGAAAAGTTTGGAAAGCAATGGTAGCCTGTTGCCATGACAAATGGGAAGATCAGAGGGTTGTCAGTGTGCATTTCTTGTTTTAAACAACTCATCTTCCCTTTTACTGTCTCTTTCTGAAGCGTCTCTTGGGATTGATCGCAAAGTCATTGGAAAAAGATTCACAGTACAAGCAGAGAAATTCAGCGCTCATCAGAGAAAGGGGATGCTAGTATTTTTTTATTTTTTTTTGCTTTAGAAGAGAAGAAGGTTATTTTTTTTTTGAAGCACATACAGGACTCAGAGGTGGTATTCAGTCGGTTCTGTCTGGTTCTCCTGAACCGGTAGAGGAAATTTTGAGAAATTTGGGGAACCGGCCACCTCTGACTGGCCCCGCCAACCCCATCTCTTCTCTGCCTCCCATTGAGTCCAAGCTGATCGGCTGGGTCTTCTTTGGCTGCCCCGCACAGGAGAACGGAGCTGGAAAGCAGGTTAGCGGGGTGGGGAGGGAAGGGAAGGGGCATTTTACATATCCTTCCCCTGACATGCCCACCATGCCACGCCTAACAAGCCACACCACGCCCACAGAACTGGTACTAAAATTTTTTGAACCCCACCACTGACAGGGCTTCCTGTTCCATGCAACCCACCAGAAGAATTGGGCTGGGATGCTCACAGGTGTGTTGGTATAAAAAGAGACAAGAAGATGGCTGCGAGTGTGATCAAGAGTGTGTCCCTCTTCTGTGTCCATTGAGACATTTGTCCAAGAAGAGCTAGCTTCTCACTGTACAGTCATGCCCTTCATCTAGACTTGGGTTCAGAAGATGCCCAGGAATCTTGTGAAGTGAGGAACCTCAATAGCAGATGGCATTGGGGGGGGGGGGGGAGACCTGAAGTCCTTTTGCACATTGGAGATGGAGTGAACGATTCAAAGATGGAAGCTTCCACCAATTACGAGGCTGTTTGTCAGGGATGTGACAAAGATTACAGAAAGGGCTTTCTAGCAATCGCACAATTCGGCTACAGAGCTGATAGAAAAAGCCACAGGGGAAGCGAGAGCTGACTGACAGAGGTTGGCTTATGGCGTGTGAGCAATTTGTTATGGCAAATGAAGCTATTTTGGAGCTTCTGTCAAAGCAAAATTAAGTTGGCTCCATCTGGGAAGAAGAAGGTCCTGTGCTTCTCAGGAGGGTTGGGCTATGTTCTCCACTCCTGAGGCCCTCCTGACCTTTGGGGAAATTGGTTCTGGTTGAGTGTCAGGTCACGGTAGGTTTGGGGCACCTGCAAGAGTTGTGATTGTGTGGCAAGAACAGGTAGCTGAATGAGCTGGTGTGATTCATCTCCCAGATAGATAGGTTGAATATTTCCTTTCTTAAGGTCATTGTTATCCCTAGCATTGCCATTTTTTCCCCTAGCATCTGTCAGAATGCAGAAATGTAATTAATTAATTAATCAGAATAGAGCTGGAAGGGACCTTGGAGGTCTTCTAGTTCAACCCCTGCTGAAACAGGAACCCCTATGCCATTTCAGACATGTGTTTGCCCAATCTCTTCTTAAAAGTGATGGAGAAGCCACAACTTCCGTTGGCCAGCTGTTCCACTGGTTAATTGTCCTCCCTGTTAGGAAGTTTCTGCTTTCTCCCAGGTTGCTTCTCTCCTTGATCACTTTCCATCCATTGTTTCTAGTCCTGCCTTCTGGTGCTTTAGAAAATAAGTGTAATATTAATTAATTAAAGTTTAAAATAATTAAATCTTCCTGTAGAAAATTTCTTACCGACTCCTGGATCCTTGTCTATTGTATTTCTGAATTTCTGAATTTCTGAATCCATGTTATGGATTTTGGGAGGAAATGACTTTCCCAGAAACCTACATATTTAGAGGTATAGGTACATCAATTCCATTTAAGATATTCGGAAACATTCAGGAGGATTTTTAAATGGGATATAATACATATATCAGAAGCGGTATATCAGAACAGTTGGAGAAACACCCCCCCCCCCCCGAAAGGGTTACAACTGGATAGAAAAAGAGCATCTCCATGGATCATGTTTGAAAGAAGCGGAGCTGAACTGGTTATTTAAAATAGGACATGCACAATTAAACACAAGGTTTGAAGGCTGTTTTTTTTCCCTTCCTTTTCTTATCCTTTTAGCTTGAGAAATTCATTTTTAAATATCTCCCCCTCATCACTACTCGTGCTCTCGCTCAGGGGATGAAACCAAGTGAGGCTTTTCCTTAATTTTTTAAAAATAGTTAATTAGTTTTCAGGCAAATGAGGGGGGAGGAGGTCTGCCGTCTTAGGATCAAGCTTTTGCTATTCTTAAGAGCTTGGCTAGCTGTCACGGAGGAGGAGAGGAGACGTCGCAAGATAAATGGCCTGAAACAGATTTTTGAAAACGGAGAGAAACTTAGGAGTTGGCAAGGAAAAAGGGTGAAAACAGAAAAAGAAAGATGAGGAGATAGCAAATTAACTGGCTGGATCCTTCTCTTCCATATTGTATAAACATAGTTCAGGTCCGTTTTGTTATATTTTGTTATATTCCAGGTGATTCTTCCACTTCAGAGGGCAAGGCAACATAAATTATTTCAGCCTTCTTGCAATGGTTCTGTGAGTTGAGTTAGAGCAGGGTATCTCAACCTTGGCAACTTTAAGACATGGGGACTTCAATTCCCAGAATTCCCCATCTAGGGTGAGAGGGCATTCTTAATTAGGCTTCAGATCAGATCAAAGGATCAAAAACCTAGAGGCCAAGAGATCATAGGGTTGAGAGAGGGTTGTTTGGTTGTAGTTAAAAAAAGATCTCTGTGTTGATATCTGAGTATCTAATCTAATCTGAGTAAAATCTAATCCTAGGGGATATCACATATGGAGATTATTAAGAGGAAGATTGTTGTCTTTCATTCCATAGGATTTTGGTAGGACCAGAACTTGTGTCCAAAGCCACCATACTTCTGGACTGTGTTCAACCCAGAAAGCAAGGAGACAGCCAACCTGGAACTAAGGAGAAATTTGCTGACAGTGAGAGCAATGAATCAGTGAAACAACTTGCCTTTAGAAGTTGTGGGTGTTGTGGTTCGCTGGCAGCCGGGCAGCTGGTGCAGATGGCAGCGGAGTCAGACAGTGAGAACGAAAGGGGACCAGTCAGGGAGTCTGGAGAGGACTTGGATGAGGGTCCTACATCCAATGCAGGGATGGGCCCAGGATCATCTGGGAGTGGGGGGCTGACTCCAGAGCCTTTGGAGTCTGGCAGCAGCGAGGAAGAGGAACCAGAGAAGCTTGTTCCCAGTGCGCGTGTGCACAGAGCTGCTAGAAGGTGAGAGCAGCTGAAACAGAAGGGGCAACTTGGGAGTAAAGCTGGGGGGTGATTACCCCTCCCATAAGGGATAAAAATCAGACCTCAGTGATGAACTCTTTGCAGGAAGCAAAGTAATTTGATAGATTCCGAGTCCTTCTTGAACCTCTGGTTGGTTTTTTCTGGTACTTTGGTGGGTTTCTGTTATAATTGGAGACTTCTATTTTTGGCAGCATTCCGCAGCACTAAAAGGCGTGTGCTTATCTTGGGGAACTGTTCGTAATTAGTTCTGGCTGGGAATGAAAGTAATTCCCAGCATTGCAATAAAATAGGTTTTGCTTTTAAAACAAGTTTGGGTTTAGGTACATTTGACGAAGTCTGGATCAGAACAGTGGGAGCTCCATCATGGAAATTTTTAAGAACAGATTGGACAAGCATTTGTCTGGAATGGTATAGGCAGGATCTCCTGCTTGAGCAAGGAGTTGGACTAGAAGACCTTCAAGGTCCCTTCTAACTCAGATATTCTGTTCAAACAACTGACAAAGATGCATCTGAGATGAATTTTTTCCAGGAGTCTAATGTGAAAGAAGCGTGCAATACCTCAACATATCTCTAGATTATCTCTAAAAGGACTGAGTCTCCTTTCTTACACCAAGCTCAGAAGGTGAATTTGCATTTGAATTCAAATGAAATAATATAGACAGCTATTGCTGAGGCCAGCTAATGATGTACCTCCACCCCACAGAAAGTGAAGTACAATAGGTATCTATGACGAAGCAGATGTTGCCTTATGTCTCCTTGCATCTCAAAGAGGGCCCTTCTCCTTTATTTAGCAACATGTTCAAAGGAAGCATGTGTGAACACCTGCTGGGATGCAGTGGAGATGAAGCAATTTTGAAAGGCAGGGATTCTCTGGAGGTGTTCCTTGGGTAAGCTCCCGTGGAGCTGAATGGAGCCCTGCTGGGTTCCCTCCAGATGTAGCACTACCTTGATAGCAAATGTGCCATGCCGGTCTGCTTGGCTGCATTTGTGTGTGGTGTTAATCCACACAATCTCTACTCTCCTTTAACAGTTTGTTTGGTAGGAAGTTGGAGGGTGTCACATGGCTGTTTAAAGGCCAACTGGGCTGGGAGCTCTCGTCTGGATGGAAAAAAAAATGCCTCCTAACTCAAAGAAACCAAAAGGAGTCTGATGCCATCTTTTTCTAAATATTTTTCTAATCTTTTTCTTTTATGTACACTGAGAGCATTTGCACCAAGACAAATTCCTTATGTGTCCAATCACACTTGGCCAATAAAGAATTCTATTCTATTCTATTCTATTCTATTCTATTCTATTCTATTCTATTCTATTCTATTCTATTCTATTCTATTCTA
>BLBF01000059.1:1926264-1960190 GCA_015471245.1 Laticauda colubrina | reverse complement strand
GGGGGGGAGGAGGAGGAGGAGGAGTTGTTTCTGATAGGGAAATTGAGTTAGCAACTGCCTCTTAAGAGCCAGTCGGGTCTTTCTGCAAACAGATCAGCAGTATATATAGCTACATTTAATAATGTGTTTTTTCAAAGCTTGGGGAACAATGGGGATGTTTTTCTTCTTCAAATCTCTTGTTCCTAGCCCAGCTCATTTCTTGCAAGTACTTTTCACTTTATGTTTGGGAGAGATTCTCCAGGAGAACTATCTGAACCAAAGCCTTAAAGCTACTGCAGGCACTGGGATACAGGCCAGGCATTCAACAAACAGAATTATATCGGTCATTTATCTTCCCCACGTCTGGAATTCAAGCTCAGATGTTAGGACTGCACAGTTCTCAGTTTGCTGCTTTTAGGCCAGACAAGTTAATATAACGGAATTAATAAAAGCAGAAATTATTATAACAAAATAGCATAAATAACAACCAAATGAAACAATAACCAAAGAAAAATAACAGAAAAAGAAAAATAGAATAATGACAACACATTCTGTTTCCCCTCTTTCTTTTATGCACACATGTACAAACTCACTCACACACACACACACACCTTCTTGTTGTGCTCTATCCATCATCGGACATTGGCGATCCTATTTTTATCAACAGCCACATGAAAAAGTAATACTTTGCCTTTCAAGCTGTATTTGTAACTGTAGCTAATGGATCATTTTCATAAAGGGGAAGGGGGGAACCAAAAAGAAGCATATTTCAAGGCATGTCAGTTTTTCAATTTACAATGAATTCATTGCAAGAAGCGTGGAGAAATTCTTTCATTGTTTTCTGGGTGTCTGTTTAATGGGAAATATGAAAAAGACAGGGAATGAAGGGAGTGGGTGCAAAATGCTGTTTTGTTGTAATTTCCCTTTGGAAAACAACAATGACAGGAATGTTGTGAAGAGGACACTCACCACTCTGGCTTTGTTGTGGTTGGAGCTATGGCAAATTCCACAAGGCAACGGGATTGGCTTTGCCATTTATAAGCCCCCTATAAAATGAACATCGTAAATTTTTTGTTTTGAGCTCCAAAACTAAGATGAGAGAGCAGAAAACCCCAAGAGCACTTGTCAAATTCTGGCTGGCAATTGAGGAGAAGACATCTCCAGCAATGAAGCACCTGATCGCCTCTTTCCAAACAGACAAACACGCAGAGGTGTCAAGCAGGAATGTTGAGTGATTCTGTTATGACAGGTTTGTGGTACATTTTGGAGAAATGTCAAAAGCTTGCCAAAACAGAACCTGCATCTGATGATCATCTCTTGGCAAGAAAATTACCTAGGAAGGTTTTTGTCAACATCCGAGGGCAGAGGATGAAGTTGAGAGAATACCGGCAGGTATAGCAGAATTGGAGATGGCTGGAGTGCCCTGGCCAGGAAACTCAAATGAGTGGGCCAAGAAAAACACAGGGGAAGGGGTTGGGTCTCTGCACTTTTATCCCCTGTCTGCAGGTTCCAAGAGGTTCACCATTATCTCAGGATGGAGAGGACTCAAATGATCTGTCAAGAATTCTTCATTTGTAACCCAGGATGCAAATGGGAGACCAACTTGGCCAAAGCTCCAACGTTGAAAGTTTTTAAGAAGAGACTGGATTACCATTTGTCTGAAGTGGTGTAGGGTTTCCTGCCTAAGCAGGGGGTTGGACTAGAAGACCTCCAAGGTCCCTTCCAACTCTTATTCCCTTCCCTTCTATTCCCTTCCCTTCCATTCCGTTCTTTCTACTCTACTCTGCTCTACGCTACTCTAAAGCCATTTTGGAGTCCTCATGGCACAGAAAAATACAGATAAGAGTTTTTCCTCCCAAACATTACAGATCAGATTTCTTTGGTGAATAGGATCAGTGGAAGCCATTGTGGTTTAAGATAAACAGTTCATTGCTTAGTAGCCATCTGTGGCTTCCTCAAGCTCACTTATAAAATCCAAAAATGTGGACTGTGTAAGTCACCTGAGTCTGTAATTCTCACTTCTTTCCCTTTATCATATCCCTTCATCCTAATTCTTAAATTAGAGGGGTGGGGATATACTGGGTTTTGTATCAGGGTTTTATTTCTGTTAGCTGCCCAGAATCACTGTGAGTGAATTGGGAGACCATGTATGTTTCCCAAAAAAATAAATATCTGGAATATTTATGCAAGTACTAAAAAGTTTCTGCTTCCTCCAACCCACCAACTGGTTTGGTTCACACGTTTCCCTAAAACCATGGTTTATTTAGCCATTTTTTAAATTAATGAAACCTGCAATTGGGCAAATTATGTTTTAAACACAAAACCTTGCTTATCAACTTGAACCCTAGCAAAACCAAGCCAGTGGTCACCCATGATTGATATCATGAAACTCTGTGGGATTTCAGAAATTTGCTAAAATATTGAGATTCTTCACTGAAGCAATACGGATAGCAGGTTTGGGGCCTGGGTTCCCCCACCCCCCAAAAATATTACCTGCATTTTGCTTTGCCTCCACAGGAGACATACTAGGTAGGCAATAGTCTTCCTTACAGGAAAATGTATTTGTTCTGGCTAAGTTGAATCAACCCAGAGGGATTTTTCTTCTGTAGAAATCTGTTGTGCTTCTTTATTTTCCAGTACCACATTAAAACTAATCATATTTCTGGAAGGGAAAAAGTCTTTTTAACGGGATAGACTCAACAGATGGGATATGAACGGTGCTGGCTGATCTAATTATACACTCCCCCTTTTTTTCTGCAGCGGAGTGGCGTAGCTCATACCCTTCGATATTTCTTGTAAAGTTTGCACTGTTGTGCCCCTAAGAAATGAAATTATTGCAATAATTGGTTTGCAAAGCCACCTGCCTTGCTGTGCCTTGCTTATAAAAGCGTTGGGCTTCTATATCAGTTAAGGAAGGGCTGACGGGGGAGAATGCTACGCTGGGGCTCATTAAGCCTTTTGTGTGTCAACATTTATGAAAAGGAAGAGATTTTGCGCAGCTGTAGGCTCCCAGCCCGGCCCCTCTCAGGTGCAGCAAGAAGCATTCAAGAACATTGCAAATGGAGGATAGTCCTCAACTTACAATTGAGCACAACATTTATGTTGTGATGTGAGGCATTTGTTAAAGTGAGTTTTGCCCCATTTTATGACTTTTCTCCCCAGGTTTGTTAAGGGAATCAATGCAGTTCTTAAATGAGGAACACCAGTGGTGGAATTCAAATAATTTTACTACCGGTTCTGTGGGCGTGGCTAGGTGAGCGTGGCAGGGGAAGGATACTGCAAAATCCCATTCCCTCCCCACCCCACTAACCTGCTTTCCAGCTCCGTTCTCCTGGGCAGGGCAACCCAAGATAACTCAGCCGATCAGCTGGGACTCAATGGGAGGCAGAGAAGAGATGGGGTTGGCGGGGCCAGTCAGAGGGGGGATTTGCTGGTTCTCTGAACTACTCAAAATTTCCTCTACTGGTTCTCCACCGCTTTTCCGAACAATTCAAAATTTCTGCTACTGGTGGTTCTCCAGAACTGGTCAAAACCAGCTGAATACCACTTCTGAGTCACCCAGATGTTAAGGGAATCAGGCTTCCCTATGGACTTGGCTTGTCAGAAGGTCGCAGAAGGAGATACAACAATCACCATAAATGTGAGTCCATTGCCAAGCATCTGAATGTAAATCACAGGGCTGCTGCAACAGTTGTGTGATGAATGGTCGTGTCACTTTTTTCAGTGCTGTTATAACTTCAAACGGTCGCTAAATGAATGGTTGTAAGAAGGACTATTTGTGGTGTGTCAGTGTGTCTCTCTGGGTTGTTCAGAGTATTGCAGCGTAAATTCAGCGCCAGAAAAGTAAACACAGATGGCTGAGGCTTCATTTAACTTCTTTATCAACATATAAAGTAAATTTTACAAACTGGTTGTAAATTTCTTCAACGTCGAGCAAACTCAAACAGAAGCAGATACGTTACAGGTTCAGAGCAAGCTCTAGTCTTCAGCAAGCAAGCAAGTTAATTTTTCTTTCACTTTAGAGCTGAGCACAGAGCAGAGATAAACCAGACCCAGATTCTCTCTTTTAAGTTTCAGCCCTCAATTCAGCTCTCATTGGCTGACCTTGTTACTAAGCTCTATTCCAGTTCATGAATATACTCTGACATGGGTACACACACACACACACACACACACACACACACTCCAGATCGCCACATCCAGATTCTGCCATTCTGCTAAGCCATCATGCCATTTGGATGAGGTTCAGAGGTGCCCTAATTCCGCTTTATCAGATAAACCAGGATTGTGCTAATCCCTGTGTACAAAGTTACTACAAGTTAAAATCTTGTCCCCGAGGCTGCTGAGAATATGCTCTATTTCTGAGGATGGAAAAGTGATGGAAAACTTCGGCTCTTAGCATGGTGAGACAATTTTTACGAAGCTGCAAAAACTCCCCTTCTTTTAAAGCTCTTAATTGTTTTTAAGCCGGTGCCTCACTGAATGAATCATTTTGGTGGGTGGAAAAGGAGGCTGCGTTTTATAAATGTGGTGTTGGCAAATCACAAAACCATCTTCATTTTAACTAGTCCCGCCTTGCATTCAATCCCCCAGATTTCTTTGAAAAAAAGAGAGAGAGAGAAAGAGAAAAAAGAGGAGACATCACATTGATGCTTCATCATGGAATTATCATGTTAGAAAATTGTTTCGTCTCAAAATGATTCCATGTCAAAATAGCATATTTCATTCCAAAATGTTGATTAGAAAACAACATTTCCCCCCCATTGTGCCAAAAGCTGACAAATGTCATTTAGGAAGGAAAGGTACAATTTTCTTTTCAGCGCAGAGGCTTCTCACTTTGTTCCCGTTCATCTGGAGGAGCATATTTAATATTTCATGTTCACATGTTAATGCCAAAATGGTACCTTTTAATCTCAAAAAGCTTCTCTTCCTTCCCAGCCTGGGAAAGGGGAAGGCATGTCTGCCATTGGCTCATTTTTCAATTTTGGAGCTGACGTGTTAGAGGGAGAAGGGGAGAGGCTATCCAGGGTTGGTTATATGATGGGCTGCTGTATAAATGAAGAAAGGAAGAAGTAAGAAAGGAAGGAGAGAAGGAAGGAGAAGGAAGGAAGGTGAAAAGGAAGAGGAAGGAAAAGGTAAGAGGTAAGAGAGGAAAAGAAGGAGGAGAAAAGAAAGAAAGAAGGAAGGGAAAAAGAAATGAAAAGATTGAAGAAAGGAAGGAAGGAAGGAGAAGGACGGAAGGAGAAAAGGAAGAGGAAAGAAAGGATAAGAGGGAAGAGAGGGAAGGAGAGAGGAGAAAAGAAAGGAAGAAGGAAGTGGAAAAAAAGAAAAAGAAATAAAAAGATGGAAGGAAAGAAGTTAAAAAGGAAGAACTCATCTCTAAAGAAGCTTTTTGCCCCAAAGCTGCCTTCCAATTCTGCCCTCTGGTTTGCTGATATTTGGAAAGCTCTGAGGTTATGGATAAAGTTTCTCAATATTGACTAAGTTCACAGTTCATAACACAAACTATAATGTGGCTGCTTGTCGGGCCTCAACTAATTGTCCCTGAGAAATCCACATTTTTATCACCCGTGCAGGAGTGATGGAGCTATTTGCTACTGGGTTGTATTTCCCTTTTTCTTTTCAGTCTCTGTGTCTGAGGATCACCGGATTTTGCTTGTCTGAAGGCACAAACACCTTAAGGGATGTACACACACAATCACTAACTACTCAAGCTTCGACTAAACTAAGAAATCTGGGCTGCACATCACTGAGACACTCAGAGCTCATCCATCAGAAGATGGAGTGTCCGTTTTTCCAAGCTGGAACCTATAAGAATTGGACACCTAATTCTGTCAAAAGCTGGTGTTGAAACGAGCTGTTTAGAAATTAAAATTGCTTAGCTCAGCCTTTATTTGCCCAGAAGGTATATTCCGATTCTAGCAGGGATCATATAGCAGAGGCTTCTAAATTCAGGCCAAATCAGCAAATACAACAAGAAGTGTGGATGTGTGCAGAGATAGGATTCTACCAGTTTGGACTGGTTTGGGTGAACCGGATGTTAAATTTGCATCTGGTTCACCAAACCGGTATTTGAACCGACTGGCTGGCCCTGCCCACCCCTTCCCTCCGGGAGTCTCCACGTGGCCCATTTTCACATGGCACCACGTGGTGCAGGGTCTGCATGGAGACTCTGGGAGAGGGAAAAATGGGCCTTCCAAAAGTACCAGAAGTCCAGAAACGGTCCTGTTTCTGGCTTCCGGAGGGCCTCCAGGCCCGGGGGAGGCTGTTTTCGCCCTTCCAGAGGCCCAAGAGAAGCCTCTGGACCCTTGGAAGGAGAAAAACATCACTCCCAGAAGTTCTGGTAGGCCACATCCACCATGGCCACGCCCACCCAGCAACTGGGCAGTGAACCAGTTGCTGAGATTTTTGAATCCCACCCCTGGATGTGTGTATGTGAGATCGGATGTGCACTGATGGATTCCCTTTGCAAAGGCTAGATAGATAGACTTCTGAAAGTCTGCACAACCGTCCATCTATCACAACTCCTCTCTCCAGCATATAATTTAGGCCTGGGTGAGTTATATCAAACTTGCATCAGATGATGAGACTAGTCATCTAAAAAGTAAAGCAAGCACCAGCGAACATATTTTTAAGGAAGCTCATCAATTTTTAAGTTGACAGATGCAGACTACCCAGAGCAGGATTGAAATAGAGCCAGATGTGACTGAGATGATTGGCTGAATCACCAAACAGGAGGTGGGAGAACCTGAAAATTCCACGTTCTGGAGGACAGGTATATCTGGATGGTCTAGCTGAGCTGTAGGTTATGTGGTTTTCAAGTGGAAGACAAGAAGGATGGGGCACAGCTGTAAGATGGAAGTCAACCTAGAACCCAGAGATCAGCATCTGGTCCAAACCCATGAAGGATGATCACTGTTCCCTGGAAAGCTGGTGACTACTTGGGTTCAACTGGGAATCCATTCCCATCTCAAGAGATGCTCCAGGCTTGAGCTATAAACCAAACCAAGCCAACCTACTGTGGTTTTAAACCAGCCAAGGGAGCAACAGTGGCAAGAGGACGAAATGAATGCTGGCTTGATGGTGAGCCTTTCAGATCACAGTAATTGGTCCAAGAGAATCTTGGCTAGTCCTACTGCAGGAGAACATTTGCAAAATATTATTGAGAGCAAACATATCCCATCTCTTTCTTTCTTCTAGTGTTTCTCACATTTGGCAGCTCACGAGAAACGAAAAACATTGTTTCATGTTTAGTCCTTCCATTGAAGGTGCCTAAAAGTCAAATTTTATTTCTGTTTGTTTCTCCATTGTCTCCAGATGGGCCTCAGAGCCATTTAAAGCTCTCAGAGGAGAATTATAAAGGTGGTAAAGGTTGAAGAGGAGAAAGATTTGGAATCTGAAAAGGCTAGTTCGACACAAGGAAGAAAAATAAAGAGATATTAACTCCCCACCGCACCTCACCCAAATCCAATTTGTAACTGGGGAGTAAATGGGAGGCAACCGTTCTTTCTACTCACAGTAGAAAAGGATAAGAAATTGAGTCAGTCTCAGGAATTCTGAATTCACTAGAAAAATAAAATAGGATAATAAATTATACTTGCCTTCAGGAAGTAAATTGCAGACCAGGGACATCCAGCATAACTGCCTGTAGAATTTTGGAAGTTGAAGTCCACAAGGTTGGAAGGTTGGAACTCCTTCTGTAGACCAAATGGAACTCCAGCATCTGTTTTAGGTCCCCTAGGATCAAGGTTTGGTATCAAAGTGGCTGACTGTCCATCCTGCCCATTCTTTAGAAAGTCCAAAACTGCACCACCAAAGTCCAGTGGTGAAACATTGCCATGAGTTTGAGATATAGGTCTTTTTAAAAAAGAACATTGTCTTTACACCTTTAGCTCACCACCAGTAGATGGGGACAACATGCCCTTTCCAAGCTGTAGCTCTGTCACTTGATAGCTTCCCATAAACAGTAAAATAGAATAACAGAGTTGGAAGGGACCTTGGAGGTCTTCTAGTCCAACTCCCTGCTTAGGCAGAAAACCTGATACCATTTCAGACAAATGGTTATCCAATCTCTTCTGAAAAACTTCCAGTGTTGGAGCATTCACAATTTCTGAAGACAAGTTGTTCCACTGATAAATTGTTCTGTCAAGAAATTTCTCCTTAGTTCTAGGTTGCTTCTCCCTTGATTCATTTCCATCTGTTGCTTCTTGTCCTGCCCTCAGGTGCTTTGGAGAATAGCTTGACTCCCTCTTCTTTGGGGCAACCCCTGAGATATTGGAAGACTGCTTTCATGTCACCCCTGGTCCTTCTTTTCATCAAACTAGATGTACCCAATTCCAGCAACCTTTATGTTTGAGCCTTCAGTCCTCTAAACCTCTTTGTTTCTCTTCTCTGCACTTTTTCTAGAGTCTCACTATCTTCTTTACACCATGGTGACCAAAAGTAGATGCAGTATTCCAAGTGTGGCCTTATCAAGGCATTATAAAGTGGTAGTAACACTTCACGTGATCTTGATTCTATCCCTCTGTCAATGTAGCTTTTATACATCCAGAAGTTGAAGGCCACCAACTACTAATCCCTGGTCAATGCAATGTGTGAAGTCAACCAACAGTTTATAATGGAAAACATTTTGGTATCAAGCATACTAGGTTTTCTGCAGACAAGAAACCAGCAGTAAAATTAGGAGTAGCCTGTTATTTTGATCCTCCAAGTCAAGCAGTGAATGTGAAAATTATTAGCGGCCTCCAGTTTCTACAGCTGGATTTCCATCATTAGCTCATCCTTTATGAGGCCCTGATTACAGTGGCTGATCATTGACATTCTTCAGGTTAATAATGGTAAATTGCAAAACAACTCAATTGATTGTAATAATTGCTTCACTGAACCAGAAGAACAAACACTTAGTGCATCATTTATTGACACTTCCAAACATCCTTGTGGGCAACCAGGCATTATGATACCTGGTTTTCCCTGAAAAGCCAGCATCCCAACCTGGAGGGCTTGTGTGTCCTCTGCATCTCCAGACATCTCAGCTATGCACCTTCATCCTTGGTGATGGAACCCGGTTTCATGATGTTAATAAATGAAATAATCTAGGATTCTAACCATGATTTGAGAGAGAAATTGGAAAAACATACAAAGCCAATCATGCTTATGTTGGAATTCTAGCTGCCCACCACATTGTCCCTGTAGTTCCTCAGCCATGGGAGGTGGGTTTGGACAGTTGCTCCTGCAGGTATCTCCCTTGCAGTTTTATGGACCTTCCAGGAGAATTTTTAAAAAGGCTCGAGCTCCAGGAAATCAACATGTCCACTTTCCCTTCTCACTTTTAATGCCAATCGTGGCTGGAAGAAGTAGTGAAATGACTTTGTGGATTTGAAGACAAAACAGAAGACTTCTGCTCTGTTGCTGTAGAGGGTGAAATGGGTGGAGCTTCAATTACATTGTCCTGGTCCTCCATTTGGCTCTTTTGGCCTTATCTTGACCTCTCCTGGATTGGAGGATGTGAGTTGGAAAGACTTGATGACTCTCCTGCAGTGAAAAGTGAAGGACCCTATACGATCAGCCAAGGTTGGTTGATGGGTGCTCTGGCCTGTTGTGTAAGAACGATTCCTTTCCATCTCACCATCTTGCTCCTTTCCATGAGATTAAAATGACCATGGTAGCCACTGTTTGACGGGCCACTGGGATACCTAAGGAGCTCCTTGTGGCTTGTGAGATCTTTGATGATGCTCCTCTCAACTAAAGTAAGGAGAGACAGTGAATATTGCTGCCTGCAAAGACCCTTCCAGCTCTGCACTCCAACATGGTAAGACTTGGAATCCAGAACCAGATTGAGAAGATAATCTGTCTCTATATAAACGAAATACCACTCACGCGTCATCACACAATTTCTAGAACCGTAAAGCCTACAAACTTGAAATTTGGCACATAAATTCCACTTGGCTTCTAGGTGCTCTCTGTCAAAAGGATTTTTCAAAATGACTGTCAGAGCTATTAGTATTTCCTATATTGTTGTTGTTGTTGTTGTTATTGTTGTTGTTGTTGTTGTTGTTATTATTATTATTATTATTATTATTATTATTATTATTATTATTATTAAGATCTGATGCTAAGGAGTTCTACTCCCCCTCCCCACCTGAAAAGAAATCTGTTCCAAATGCAAAACACAAGCAGAGGAGATGAATTTTAGTTTTACTTTCACAACACCAAGCAGCTCTAGTACAGAACAGTTTAGCTAAGCCACATCCAGGTTCCTTGCTGTCTCCTTCTTGCTCACACGGCAAACACTGTTTCACTTTCCAAATAGCCCTCAACTCTTTCACACACTGACAGGACTCCAGCCAGATGAATACTGATGGATGCTGGTAGGCAGAGGCACAGTTTTTCCCTTCTTATTTTCCTCCCCCAAAACTAAGCCCGATCACATAATTTCATAGCAAAGCACGGGTATCCAGCTGGTTTATAGATATTCATAGCCTGATACATTGAGAAGCACTCTAGGCTGGGCTAATCTGGGTTGGTTCAGCCTCTTGTTTGGTTAAACTCAGCCTAGAGTTAAGTGCATTGCATTAACCCACCTGATGAAAGTTTACTCAAAGGTAATCCCCCTTCTTCAGTGGGTTTCCAAGTCAATGTACTCTTAATTGCAGTTAGCTATTATGGCATCTGCTTGCTTGTCAGAAACGTGTTTCTGGGGTGACCTTGAGTTCAGATTGGAAACAAGCCATCCTTTTTCTTTTGCAGATTGTTGGTAAGTGGGACTCTTGTTATCCCTCCATGGGAGAAAGCGTCTCTGTATCAGAGTTGGGTCAAACAATAAATTTGGCATTAATGCGCACAAATAGAAAACTGGTCCACCCTCCCCTGGTGAATACATCTCGGGCCAGACCAGATAGAAACATAATTTATCCTAGAAATAACTTTATGCAGAGCTGCTTGGGCTAGTTCCAATTCATTTGGACAGGGAATAAATGACAAAGGGAAGATCAAGACATTTGCAGCCATCACCGAATGTCTGAAAACAAAAGCAGAGAAAATATTCTTGAGAACACTCTGCATTTCCCTAAATTTAGCCATTAAAAAAGGAAGTGCTTTTCAAGAGCTGGTTTGAGTGGTAGGGTCTGGCCTGCTAAGGCTGACCTGTGATTTAAGGCATATGTCTTGCCACGGAGATCCCAAAATCGGACTTGAACAGGGGATATTCTGGAGTTGTTTGACTGAGAAACTGAATGTGTCCAGAGGGATCCTTCAATGCACAATGCCAACAGTACATGGCAGCAATTGTACAGAGTTGTATTCTACCCAGTGGTGGTCTTCAGTGGGTTCTGACCAGTTCTGGAGAACCAGTAGTAGAAATTTTGAGTGGTTCAGAAAACCGGCAAATCCCACCTCTGACTGGAGATTTTACAGTATCCTTCCCCTGCCAGGCCCACCAAGCCAGACCCACAGAACCAGTAGTAAAACAAATTGAATCCCACTACTGCTTCTACCATATGTTCTCCAATCTTTATCTGAGTGGAGATAAATCACCTATTAGAGGTGGAAATAAGGGATGTGATTTGGTGTTATTCCACCACATAGAGGAATCAAGGGGGATCTTACAGCTTGCCCTACAACCTCACTTTTTGTGCATGGGTGGCAGAGAGGAAGATGACCTTTGATGGATCAAGAGGAAGTTTCATGGTTGTCCCACTTCTTGGCTAAAGGACCTGGACAACTTTGTGGGAACCAAGTCCTCCTTTGAAGCCCTGTGCACCCTAGTAGAAACATGCGAAAAGGAAGGCATCTTTGATAAAGCTGCAAAGGCTTAGCAATGAATTCCATCCATATGTGGCAGGCCTGCCTTCTGCAATTATGGGCTGATAAAATATCCCCTTTCCTGTTTTTCACTCCAAGGAATCCTAAAATGGTTGACCAGCCCAATGGTAATTGACATTTCCTCTCTTGGTTGGGCTTCCTCCGGATTGCCTCCTGAAGGGAAGGGGATGGAGGGAGGGAGGGAGGGAAAGAAGGAATGAAGGAAAGAGGGAAGGAGGGGAATATAGCAAGGAAGGAAAATAGATATATGGGAGAGAGAAAAGGAAGGGAAGGAGAAAGGAAAGGGAAGGCTCATAGCCACCGTCTGGGAGAATCTCTGAAGATGATGAATTTTCTCCTACTTTTCTTGCTTTCCTTAAAAGACAGCCTGGTATGGGAGTACAGAATTTAGAGGAGAGCTAAGGATGCTTCTTGTATTCTCAGCAGTGTCGAATCCTTTATTGAATTCTGCTAAGCTTCTTCGCTGCGGTGCTATCCGATGCCATGAGCAGTTGGTCTCCAATAAAGATAATCACAGTTATCAGCAAAGTCTGCTCTGTAACATGGGAAAGATCTACTCGGTTTTCTGTTTGCCCCCCACCCCCACCAAGGCTGAAGAAGCTCCTTTCTTTGTTTTGTCAGTTTCCTTCTCCTGTTGCAATGATGACTGAGGGGAAGGAGAAGAGATGGGGAATGAAACTATGGCATCCAATAATATCTCTCAGCCTGGACAAATTTAAGACGACTGAGGAATTTTAGGAGCCTTGACAGCTCCCCGTATAAGGCTCTGCTCTAGAATGTTGGGTTCCTGAGTCTATTTCCTATTTCCTGTATTCATACTCATGTTTATTCTTATACTTATTATCTTGTAAGCGATTGGCAAATAAAATAAATAATAAATAAATAGACAAGGCAGTTCCTGACCAAGATGAATGGAAAAGCCAACATGCCACCTGTACAAATTTTCCCCCAGAAGATTCCTTCTGAGACCTAAAATTCACTAATATAGAACAAGGGTCTCCAACCTTGGGAACTTTAACATCTGGGGATTTCAACTCCCAGAATTCCTCAGCCAGCCAATTACTCCTCATGAGTAATTGACTATTGAAGAGCCAAGTCTTTCTCAAATTCAGGAACATTCTTGGGTTGTTCTGGTTGTTAGAACCTGGCCTTGAATAACACTCTGTACTCCAGATTTCTGGTGTTTCCTGGAATCATGTTGGATTGCCAAGCTATGGGTCTTGAGGAAAGGACCCAAAATTACCAAGTTGGGTTCACTAGGGTTGAACTTCAAAGTATTTGAATTCATCTTCTCTGAATCATCCTGTCGAGTGTCTCCACCACTTTCCCTGAAGCCAAATTCCTCCCCCTCCTCTAAAGCTTTGATGGAAAATATCTGATATCTAGAAGACTTCAGACCAGACTTAGCAGAGAGCGGGGGGGTGGGGGGGCTGTCTCACTCAACAGTGCCAATCTGCAGAAGGAGGGTGAGAAGACCCAATGGGAGAACTAAGGAGACTTGATAGAAGACATCTATAAAACTCAACGAAGTGACAGCTGTCCAACTGCAATATTGTTTTTGCTCCATAAACTCCACATCAACTCCGTTCACTTACTCAAACAACAACAACAACAACAACCACCCATGAATATCCTTTTACAGATTTGCTCTGAAAAGGAGATGAAAGGAGAGAAACAATTCCATTCTTCAGACTGCAACTTGAAGATGGTGAATAGATTATTACTCTTAAACTAAGAGGGGTTTTCTTTGCTGTGTCAGTGCTTGGAATAAGTTTACATATTTGCTGGAGATGGGAGATCTTTGGGGGAATGCCATGAGAAATGGGGGAGAGCAGCATGGATGGCTGAAGGCAATCTTCACTAAGCTGGAAGTGTTTGGACGACAACTGCTGGTATTTTCAGGAAGGCAAAAGCAGAGAGATTAAATGCTATGTATTTTGTGTGCGTGCGTGTGTGTGTTGTTGTTAGTTGTGAAGTCATGTCTGATCATCGCAACCTCATGGACAGTGTTTCTCCAGGCCTTCCTGTCCTCTACCATCCCCTGGAATCTGTGGTGGGATTCAAATTTGTTTACAACTGGTTCTGTGGCAGAGGTAGGATACTGCAAAATCCCCCTCCCCTCCCCACCCCACTAACCTGCTTTCCAGCTCCATTCTCCTGTGCAGGGCAACCAAAGAAGATGCAGCCAATCAGCTGGGGCTCGATGGGAGGCAGAGAAGAGATGGGGGCAGGGCCAGTCTGAGGTGGGATTTGTCAGTTCTCCGAACTATTCAAAATTTTCACTACTGGTTCTGCAGAACCGGTCAGAACCAGCTGAATACCACCTCTGCCTGGAGTCCATTTAAGCTCAGGCCTATTGCTTCAGTGACTCCATCCTGCCACCTCATTCTCTGTCATCCCTTTCTTCTATTGCCCTCCATTGTTCCCAGGATCAGGCTCTTCTTCAGTGAGTCCTTCCTTGTCATTTGGGGACCAAAGTCTTTGAGTTGCATCTTCAGAATCTGGTCTTCTAAGGAGCAGTCAGGCTTGATCTCCTCTAGGACTCTCCGGTTGGATGGCCTTGCAGTCCAAGGGACTCCCAGGTGTCTTCTCCTCCAGCCCCAGAGTTCAGAGGCCTCCATTCTTTGGCACTCACCCTACCTTATGGTCCAACCTTCACAGCCATACATTGCAACTGGGAAAACCATCGTCTTGACTCTATACACTTTTGTTGGCAGGGTAAGGTCTCTGCTTTTTAGTATGCTGTCAAGATTTGCAGTATATGTGTGTGTGTGTGTGTGTGTGTGTGTGTGTGTGTGTGTGTGTTGATTGTTAGGTTAACTCTGGATTGGACATTAAACCTTATAGCAGTGTTTCTCAGCTGCAGTAACTAGAATACATGTGGACTTCAACTCCCAGAATTCACCAGTCAGCAAAGAAGGTAGATGGTTAGTTAGAAGTTGAGACCTTCTCTAGTTGAGTATCAAGTCCTCCTGAGCTATAAGTTCTCACCCCGGCCACAGTCCAGTGAAGTGTTTCCCAACCTTGTAGCTCTAAATTGTGTGGACTTCAACTCCCAGAATTCCCCAGGCAGCATCACATGTTAAGGTTGCTGAGAAACACTATCCTACCCTATAAAAGCAAGGTGTTGTATTCCATAAAAATAATTTCAAACTAGGCAATCATTCGGTCACCTCCCTAGTGACTGGGGGAATCTCCATACAGGTATAGATACAATTGATCCCCGAAAGGTGTAACAGCCACACAAACAACCATTGCATTTTAGGCATTTGTCAAGCAGTTTACTTTTAAGGCCGTTTGTAGTATTCTATAGTCCTGTGACCATGCTTTATGATGTTTTCACCAGTTTCTGGCATTTAGTTCCAGTTTTCCAGTAAACAATGCCCATTGGAGAATGCTGATTTGCTTCATGATCGCCACAAAAAAATATGAGAAAATTAGGTCCAATCAGGTGATGCTTTGATTTACAGTCATAATAATTTATGACTGTAATTCTGAGCTCAATTACAGACAGAAGTCAAAGACTACCTGTACCAAATTTAGAAAGAGACAATGTCACTTCCTTTGCAAGGTATCCTGTCCCAGTCTAGAAACCCACTGCTGAAATACAGAGAAGAATGTGGGCATCCCAATTCAAAACCTCCCTCCATGAATTTATCAAGTGTGGGATTTAATCCCATTTGTACACACATTTGCATGTGAGTCTCTTCTCCCCTCGCCTTTGAACTCTGGTGCTGGAGAAGACTCCTGTGAGTCTTTGGACTGCAAGGTGATCCAACTGGTCAATCCTAGAGGAGATCCACCCTGGCTGCTCTTTAGAAGGCCAGATCCTGAAGATGAAACTCAAAGACTTTGGCCACCTCATGAGAAAGAAGGAAGGATTTACTGGAGAAGAGCCTAATGCTGGGAACGATGGAGGGCAAAAGAAGAAGAAAAGGGACGGCAGAGAAGGAGGTGGCTGAAGGAGTCACTGAAAGAGTCACTGAAGCAGTCAGTGTGAGCTTAAATGGACTCCAGAAGATTGTAGAGGACATTGTCCATGGGGTCGCGATGGGTCAGACACAACTTTGCAGCTAACAACAACTCTTCTCCTCCAGACCACATGATACAAAATCCTGTCCACCTCACTTTTTCTAACTGAGTGAGGATGTTCTCAGAGGTACGAGTTAAGATCCAGGTATGTATTTGTGATACATCTCTTTTAAAAACATCAGAACAAAGAAGAGCTTCTGAATGTCTTGCATTTTGGGGGGTTGGGAATTTAATTTATTGCAAAAATATTTTTGGTGCACGGCAGATGTCCTGTCTTCCAAAACCCACCACTTGCCCTACTTTCCGTGTCCTCAATCCTGACGTGATGAAACAAACGGTCTTTGTTTCCCCATCATTTTGCTGGCAGTTTTTGCCCCAAAGGTTCCAATGGGTTAGGCAAACAATACAGAGAGAAATTAGCAAAGAGCAGATGAGTCTTGGCAGTTCCCAGCACCCTCATGAAAGGTCCTATTCATAGCCATGTAATGGTCTCAGTTGGTGGGGAGCCTGGTTTATCTAGGCATGCTTGGGCCTTTTTGCTCATTTTTGAGAATTTTTGCTTGGGTTGCCTTTGCGCAGGAGTTTGCAAGAGGAAAACCACCCAGCAGTCTTGCGTTGAGTGATGCCCAGGGGAAGAATGACCTCCAACTGTTCCCAAGCAGGGGAGAATCTGGGATTTCTCAGGACAGTTGCTTGAATGCCTCCATATTCTGCAAAATTCAGTCTTTCTAGGTCTGAAGGGTCATAGCTCTTAATTTTTTTCCTGCCTTGGGACACTAACAAATTCCTTTGCTGTATCATAGCTGCAAGTCCCTTTCTTAGTTCTAAAGGACTTTCTGCAAAAAATGAAGTGACTTTTCTGGTCCCATTTCAGATCTTGTTTCAGGCTCTTTTGCAACACACTAATTGCATTTCCATGACAATTACTGAATTGTTTGATTTTTATGGGTTGGCACATGATGATGATGACAACGATGATGATAGAATAACAGAGTTGGAAGGGACTTTGGAGGTCTTCTAGTCCAACCCCCTGCTCAGGCAGGAGATCTTATATCATTCCAGACAAATGACTGTCCAATCTCTTCATGAAGACCTCCAGTGATGGAGCACCCACAATTTCTGAAGGCAAGCCGTTCCACTGATTAATTGTTCTTGCAAATCTCTCTTTCGTTCTAGGTTGGTTCTCTCCTTGATAAGTTTCCATCCACTGCTTCTTGTCTTTCCCTCTGGGGCTTTGGAGAATAGCTTGACTCCCTCTTTTTTGTGGCAGCCCCTGAAATATTGGAAGACTGCTATCATACCACCCCTAATCCTTCTTTTCATCACAGGATGTTGTTATCCATTCAGTCATGTCTGGTTTTTGGCGATTCTCTGGGACAGTTTTCTCCACATTTTCCAACCTTGAACTATTTCTTTCAGTTGTTCTATGCTCTGGCTAGTATCAGTTTTGATGTTCTCCAGCCACCATGCTCTTTAGTGACCTGGTTTCCTTTCACCATTAACTCTTCCAAACACAATTGCTTTCTTCAGCAAACTCCCCTTGGCGTGACATGGCCAAAGTAAGTGAGATGCAGTGTCCTGATTTTGCCCTGGCATAATTTATCATGTCATAAAATATCCTAACTAACCAAGTTGGCTTTGATGGTAGGACCTGATAAGTGCCTTGCAAAACCATCCTTGCTCAAACTAACCAGGTTTAGCAGATGAAAGTGCAACTGCTGGGTTTAGCCCAAGCTGGAGGTCATTAAGACAGGGGAGGGCTGCTGGGGGTTTGCAGGGATTCGGGAAAGCCCCTAGCTAAGATTATGCACAGTTGGGAGAATGCCCAAATCCCACTCCTGGCTGGCCCCTCCCACCCCACCCCACTCTTCCCAGGAGTCCCCATGCAGTCCGCTTTGGGTGCAGATAAGCATAGGGTCCTGCAGAGGCCCAGGGAGGGCAAAAAAAGGGCCTCCCGGAAGTCCGAGAAGGCTGGAAATGGGTCCGTTTCTGGCTTCCAGAGAGACTCCGGAGCCCGGGGAGGCCATTTTCACCCTCTGAGAGGCTCAAGGAAAGCCTCTGGAGCCTGGTGAGGGTACCCCCCCCACACCATGGTGCAGGAAGCCAACTAGGCCATGGCCACCATGGCCACGCCCATCCAACAACCGGGTAGAGAACCCGTTGCTAAAATTTTTGATGCCCACCCTTGCATTAAGATATTCCTGTGTCTGTAACTAAAATACTTGTGCATGTGATTGTCTCTCCCTTGCTGAGGTTTTTTTTCTTTTGTTTAGTTATGTTTCCTTGCAAAGAAAAAAAGAGAACCAAAATGGCATTCCTATCACCGTTTCCTCCGATGAATAAAAACAGCCTCTCTTCCCGAGTGCCCTTTTCACCAAACAGCAACAGGCTGAACTTACAAAAGGTTAAATGTTTGCCTGCTAGCAAAAGATGGATCTGCTGAAACAAAAATGGTCACCATAAAACTGTCCCATTTGAAAGGTCAGTCAAAACTATCTGTTCGACCAGAGAGCTGGGCCGGCAGGGAAAAAGATAAGGTGTGACTCTCAGAAGCGAAAGGGGACAAAACCAATTAAATAATGACATGAGACAGCAGCTTTCTTTTCTCCTTGGCAAAAACCAGCTCCCATGGCAGTATTGTAATTAAGTCAACTCATTTTTTTAGTTAGGGTCAACTAATTGAGCAAGTAAAGCATTTGGAGAAATAAAGCTGTAAGTTAGGATGAATTCTTAAGATGTGCTGCAATTAATGTTGGTAATGAAATGTTGGAAGGTCTTTTTGGAAGCTACAGCTGATCGGTTGCTCTCACTCGGAGCCCAGAATTTTACTGGGTCTGTTCTATTTCTTGTTTTTAAGCAAAGACCATCTGCTCCACTCAGAGTTGGTATCATCAAGGGTAGAGTAGAATCCGGCCATCCAGAATAAGTTGCGTATCTAAGCTCGGGTTTCAAATGGTGCCATTTGGAAACAAGGACTCGTCTCCGTTGCTTTGACCATGGAAGACAGTTCCTCCTGGAAGGGCAGACATAAAGTTTTTGTTGGTTTATATTTTGAGATGTAGCCTGTGTTCTTCAGCAGGGCCACGCCTTTGTAGGTCGAATTTTCAAAACAGCTTGAACAGTTGGGCAGCCACCTACTTAAATAGAATAATAATAAAAAATATATTTGTAGGACATCTAGTTCAACATTCTCTTTGCTTCAGGAAGGCCAGTGTTATTCACAAAATTTGACTTCGCTAGATAATCAGGGAAAGAGTGTTTCTGGGTTTAGAGCTCACAAAGCCATCTTCAAGTTGGTAAGAAAAAGAGCTGTAATCAGGGACCACAATCTTATTTTATTTATTTGTTTGTTTGTTTGTTTGTTTATTTATTTGTCAGGAGCTTACAATATAACAGAAACAAGAACAAACAAAAGTTTAAATACAAGAAATAGGAACTAATAATTGGGAACAATAGGACAGGGATGGTAGGCATGGTTGTGCACTTATGCACACCCCTTTCCCCAAATGCTTCTATTGGAGCATACAGCATGGTGGATTCTACAGATATCAAATTATAGGGTGCATGATGTCCCATAACAATACAGTGAAGGGGCCAAATACCTGATGGTTCTTCTTTTGGATATGAGGTGTGGGGCTGAAGAGGTAGAGGAAGTTGGAACTCTTTGGGTCAACTTTCACCTTGTGCTACTTCTATTTTAAGTGGATGGACATGTCAGGATGCTTGAATTATCCCAGTTGGATCAAGGAATGAGTTGAATCCAAGATGCTGTACAATTGTTTCCTGCAGATGTGTGTGTACCCCTTCACAATTTGCAAGTTATCGTATAGTATTTTCCAAAACAACCAAGGAACCGAAAGAGTTGGCCAATCATTCTTGGAACTATAAAATTGGAAAGCAGTCCTTCATTTCTTCATTATAATTATGCACGTAAGCCTTTTTTTGTTAATGGTTACAGCAGCTTAAAATCTTTTGATAAGCTGACAGTGATGAATAACCTGCGGTGGCAAGTAATTTTTCCTCCCCTGTTTTAAAATTAAGTGGGTGGGCTTTTTTGTTGTTGTTTAACCTCTGTGCTCCTTTTCTCCACCCCCCTGTCCCCACTGGCAACCCCTTGTCTTCATTACATCATCGGATTTATTTCTAATTTCTGTTCAAACTTGATGCTCCTTTGAATGTCAGAGCATGTGCCCAGTCCCTGCTGAAATTTGACCCTGCCTGGTGAAATCTCCTCCATATAGATATTCATCGTTGCGTCTTTCTGACCAATGTTGCATATTATTATCTAGTCCAACAGAGCCCACCTGGAGATGAATAGCCAGAGAGCATTTCTGTTTTGTTTTTCTCCTAGCCAATTCTCCAGACCTCCCTCTCCTGCCCTTATCATGTGCTTTTAATAACTATATTGGTCTAAGATGCATGGACCTCTGTCTCCATCCGGCTTATCGTGGTGCACTCCAACCGTACAAGAACCACATGGATTGAATTGCCATCGTCTCTGCTCTCCAAAGTGCATGCATGTGGGTTTGAGGAGGCAGAGATAAAGTCTACATTTCATCTTGGGGGCCGTTTTAGCACAAGACTGTTCCATCTGCATCAAGCATCCTGCTTTCCTGCAGATAACGCTGGTTTCCTTTCTACAGAAATCCATTGGGGGATTGTCGAGATGGTTTAATTTACTCATTCTTGATACTTCCTCTAACGTCTGGCTCTCTCCCTTTTTTTTTTTTTCTTCCCCCTTCTTTCTATATTCCAGGCATAATGGATCAAGTCGAGATAAAAAAGAATATTAAACTGCTCTCAAATTCTCAAGGGGAACTCGTCTGGATTTAACAGGCTGAATCAAGGCTGGAAATAAAAAACATAAATCATTCATTGTCCACCCCTCCCTCTTTCATTCAATAACTTCTTGAAGGAGAGCGAAGGAAATCCCTTCAAGGTAATTAGATAAGCAGGTCCCTTGGTTTTATTTTTATTGTTGTTGTTTTTTTTAATTTTAATTAGAAGCCAGAATGGAGGTGCATTGTTAGGGTTGACTGATGGCAGTTTCTGGACAGAAATATGCCAGTTATTTATGTAGAGAATTCTGTAGCATTTCCCATTATTTCTGCTCATCAAATTATGTTTCCCATTGTGGAGGTTAATGTGTTATTTGGTCCCTGCCGATCAACTTGCCATTAAACGCCAAGGTGTATTATCTGTAAATAACTGATTAGAAGTCAGCTTGGTTGTAGGGATCTGTTATGCAAGCTGTTTAAGGGGAGGGGAGGAAACATTGAAGTGGATTTCCAGGTAGACACTAATACTTTTCAACAGTGCTTGAATTAGTGCTATATTTAGGATTTTAAGGGTATCAGTACTTATCCTTATATATGCTGAGTGATTCGGAGAAAATAATACTAGGAAAATCTATTGCATAACATGACTCATAGATTTAAACTAATTGGGGTAATGTCCAAGGCAGTTTATGCCACTTTTGCAGGAAATAAATAATTATAGCAGGGGTTCTCAACCATGATGATTTTAAGATGGGTGAACTTCAACTCCCACAATTCCTCCGCTAGCCATGTTTGCTGGGGAATTCTGGGAGTTGAGGTCCACCCATCTTAAACTTGCCAAAGTTGAAAAAAACACCTCATCAGAGTGTCAAGCTGCAGACCACTTTAAGGAAGGAATCTGTCTGTCCCAAACCGGGGAAGACAAAGTGATACCTTCTAGTTGGTGCCACCTCCAAAGTTCAGTTCGCCAGTTGGCACCTTCGATCTGCAGACTGCAGTTTAAAAGAAAAGGTCCAGAACGCCAAGAAAATACTTCATTTGCTGCATGAAAACCTAATTAAGAATTTTTTTTAAAAAAAACATGCTGTTTTGTGCCGAGTTCTTTGCTTTCCTGAAGATCATTTAATCTATGTTTCGTTGTTTCAATGGAGGAAGCATCCAAATGTCTGCCACTGAGTGCCAGCATTTCCTACCAACTCTCTGTGTCAAGATGCATTTTTTTATATTCTCCTGTTGGCTCTCTTCCTTGCATCTCCTTCTCCCTTCTGTGCTGGGAACACTCTTCCTTTCCAAGCCAGCTCTAACTGGATTCTTTTCTGATAATGAAATCAGAAACAACAGTACATTTTCCACCTCTCCCACTCCCTCCTCCTCCTCCTCCTCCTCCTCCTCCTCCTCCTTGTGATGCTGTGCCCCCTACTTGTTTTATATACATAAACACACAAATACACACACATCAGTTCAACCCAGGTCAGTGTGTGCACCCATAATTAAATGTGTTGGTCTTCACGCCACTGCAAGGAATTCTTCTTCTTTCTTCTTCTTCATGAAATTGTGTTTTGTGCACCACACAAGGCCTTCAGAAACTGCCAGTCTCCTTCACTTCCTGGCCATCTGGCTTGCCGATGTCTTCCACTGATGAATAATAAATATCCTCTGCACATTTTGGTGCAAAAAAAGAAGAATGAAATCCAATCATTACATGGATTCAGAGAAAGCCCAGCCATGTATATAGACTGTGCCTCTTGGGGAAGAAAAAGAGAGAGAGAGAGAGAGAGAGTGAGTGAGAGAGAGAAAAGAGGCCAAAATTATAGCCATCACTTTAGAGTCACAGATGCAAAGGGGTGGAGTTGCATTGTCGAGAGACAAAGATTTATTCTCTACACAGAGAGGTAGGGACTGGGGTGAAAAGTGGAACTTGCTAACAAGCCTACCTTTTATGAAAATGTAATGTTTTTCATTTCCCTTTGGGAATCCAAGAAATGTCATACCTATATTTGTTCTCCTGGCAGAAGCAAAATTTTCCTTCAGCAGTGAACACGACAATCCATTAAAAAAAAAAACCTGGTCCTTTCCTCCTGCAGTGTGGAAAAATCTAGAATTATAGAGTTGGAAGGCAGCACAGAGAACCATCTATTCCAGTGTTTCTTAACCTTCACAGTTTTATGATGGATGGACTTCAACTCCCAGAATTTTCCAGGCTGAGGGTTTCTAGGAGCCAAAGTCCACCCATCTGTGCCAATGTCTCTGGAGGTTCTCAGTCATCCAGGCCATTGTTGTCCCAAAGGTGCTTTTCCAAAGCGGCAACTGGACTTCCTTTGCTTTCCCTTGAAGATGTTTCTCTGCAAGGAATATAAATCCTTCCATTCTCTACCATTCAGTCAGAACTGAAGCAGCTACTTGGATGAGAAGCAACATGTCTTCAAGGACAAGCAAAGAAAGTCCAGTTGCCCAGAGGTGGGATTCAGCCGGTTCTGACCAGTTCTGGAGAACTGGTAGCGGAAATTTTGAGTAATTCATAGAACCAGCAAAAGAACCACCTCTGACTGGCCCCTCCCACCACATCTCTTCTCTGCCTCCCATTGAGTCCCAGCTGATTGGCTGGGTCTTCTTGTGTTGCCCTGCACAGGAGAATGGAGCTGGAAAGCAGGTTAGTGAGGTGGGGAGAGAATGGGGATTTTACAGTATCCTTCCCCTGCCACGCCCATCAACCCACGCCCATAGAACTGGTAGTAAAAAAAAATGAATACCACTACAGCAGTTGCGTCTCTTGAAAATGCACTTTTGGGACCTGAGAAACATGGTTTCAATTCCTTTGCACTTTTGTTTTGCAGGAAAAGTCAATTCAACATCCATGAGAAGTGGCTATCCCACTTCTTCTTAAAAGCCTCCAGAGATGGAGAACTCATAACTTCTACAGGGAGATTCCTTCACTGACATATAGATCAACAGTTTGGAGAAGTTTTCAATTTCATTTAAATGAAAGCTAGGTAGCTGCAACATGCCCGTTATTTCTTATCCTGTTTCAATGGTTATGGAACATAGTTTATTAACCATTTTCAATCTGACCTCCCTTTGTGCATTTGAGCATGACTGTCACATCTTATAAAGGGAAATATTTGTAGCTCAGGGATGAAATGTGGAATCCTTGGTGTTCCTCTAAGACACTTGAGGACAGTCTGAAGAAACTTAGGATGATCAGTTTGGAGAAAAGCAAACTTAGGGAAGGTGTGAGAGGGATCCTTGGTTTTCTCTGAGCTTGGTTATTTTCTTGCAGAGGTTCCATGACCCAAACTAGGTAACATCATCAGTGCTGTTGAGTTGGATCATGGATCATCAGCAAGAAAATAACCAAGCTCAGAGAACACCTCTCCCTCAGGATCCCTCTCACTAAGTTTGCTTTTCTCCAGACTGATCATCCCACTTGGTGTCTTCAAATGTCTTATCATCTTCATTGTTGTCCCCTTGGAACCATCTCTAACTTGTCAAAGATGAGGAATTTCCTTTTGTATCCTAGGAACAGAGGCATATAATTATATTGTTTCTTAAGGCCTCCTTCAAATTTAGCAAATGCATTTCTAACCCCCAGATGGCCATTTACTAATACTTGTCTTGAGGAAGTGAACTCATGGTTTTCTTCTTATGAATGTGGGCTTTTGGGTGATGGCTGCCAGCTGTGGATATCTCCTGCCCAAGAGATATCTACTGTCTATCTGGTTCCCCTGGGAGCACACATAAAGACCCTTTCATTTCCCCCCAGTCTTTTAATTTTCTTGCACTTCAGTTGCTGTGTGAATCTTAAGAATCTTCACTGTTCTTTCAACTGCTTTTAGCAGCTTTTTAAATTGATTGCTGAATTATAAAGTAGTCTGTATTTGTTTATAAATTAGTTTTTACTGCATGTAAAGAGTGACTCCATCAGCAAACAGGTCTCCATGTTTCCTTTGGTGTGACTCAGATGTTCTTGCTAATCTTTATTTCTTTCTGCAAGAACAAATTGGATCTATGGGTTTTGCTAAACGCTTGCAGGCTTTAATAGCTTTCTAGATTTAGTTTTTAAACAGCTGGTTTTCAAGTGGAAGTTATTTTTTCTTTTGAAGGAAGGAAGGGAAAGCAGAAAGGAGGGAGGTAGGAAGAAAGGAAGGATGGATGGAAGGAATAGAGAAGGAAGGAAAGGGAAAGAGGAAAGGAGGCAGGGTGAAGGGAAGGGAGGAAAATGATAACTGGTTCAAAGCATCACTATTTTTGAGCAACATTGAAAAATATGTTATATGTTGGGTTAAGGGTAAACTGGCAGTAGATGGAAAGGAGTTAAGATGATAAACTAGATGGAGTTCTTGATGATGCTTCTATTAAACTGGCCTCAAAGGAAATTTACAAACTCAGTTTCAAATCAACAACATTGTGAGAATCGATTTGAACAGATGCAAAATGGCATAATAAAGAACAAAGACAGTTTAAAAGTACAGAATAAGCAGATGTAAAAAAAAAGTCAAATGTAGATGTGGATAAAAGTGTTTATAAACAGGACAAATTTAGCTTGGGGTCTATCAAATGGTAAATGTGAGTTTAGGCGAAATGGCCTAGAAAGGAACAGTGGGAACAGTGGATGCAATCTAACTTCTTAACGGGCCTCAACCAAAGAATGCTGATTTTTCTACAAGACACCAGATGTTCTCCTAAAAAGCAAAAACCAGGAAAACCCTAATTATCTTAAGAATGTTGGGCAGGTTTTTGAATATTTTGAGAGGAAATTCTGAAAACAAGAGTGTCTTGCCATCAATTTATATTCCCCCCTCCCTTTCCTAATTCATCTTTAAAGCACAGATGACAGAATGAGTCTTTTTCTCCACTCTGGGCTATTCTCAAATGTACTTGGAAATAGCCTGAGTAGAGTTGATCCTTGGATATTGAAGACAAGTGAGGACCTCTTTTGCAGATTTCGCTGACTTTTCCTTCCTTCCAACCTTCTTTTCCAAATGCATTTCTCAGTCAGAGACAATCATCAACCCCTACAAGACTGATTGCCGGGAAGAAATTAACTCAAACAAGAAAGCTGAAGAAGAAAGAAAGAAAAGGAGAAAAATTGTATATATCTTTATCTCTCCATGTTGAAGTCAAAGTGCTGGATTTTGTTTCTCTCTGAATTTGGGTGGAAGGAACTCTTTCCAGCTCACAAGTCCATGTGTTGAAGGAAACCAAATAAAAATGAAAACTAGAGACGGGTTTGAGCTTTGGCAGGGATTTGCTTTCAATTGAAAGTTTTGCAGATGTCTCAGTCATGCTGGATAAGAAACTACCATGGGGGCTTATATCAAGTATCAGTTGCCGGTCTTCTTCCGACCTGCATGAAGACAGCTCTTCCTGGCTCTCATAAGATTATGGCAATGATTGACTAAATTATGGTCTTTGCTTCCAACCTAACTGCATGGAGTTGTTCTCCCCACTCTGCTAATCCAGAACCCAAAAAACCTGGAATCTCACTTATGGATAAATCTCTCTGCATATTAAGGAGGATTCAAGGATGCTAGAACTTTGGGCTGTAGGAAGCATCAATCTTCTTGGCATGTAGGTTTAAAGCTGGATTTAGTGGAGGTACTTCAACATAATACTTTGGGCTCCTCTTTTTGACTGAGAGCTTTTATCCTTCGCAATGTTTCCAGAACAAAACAGTTACACAAGATGGTAGCTTTTGATGGGATCTGTTCAGAAATCAAGGCTGGGGAATTCTGGGAGTTGAAGTCCACAGATATTAAAGTTGCCAAAGATGGATATCCGTGTACAAGACCAAACCGTGGGAATGCACCTTTCTGTCCTCTTGGGTTTAAGTGAACAGCCGACAAAACTTTACAACTGATGTCTCTGCTTAGTTATCTTCATCTAGAAATAGTCTGGCTTTTTTCTGCTTCCAAGGTTCACACAACTCTCTTTGCCTTGCCAGATTATTGTGACATGGGCTTATTGTCATCACTAATTCTCCTCCTGCTCGATGCTGTTGAAGCTGCATTCCAATCTCTGAGGCTTGCTTACACATCAGTTCTTCTGAGACAATGACATCGGCAAACAGCCATCTGATCTTTGATGTTGTGTGGTCTTTATGGATCAAGTGAGTTCCACAGGAACAATGAATCTTCATGTGAACAACGATTGGCCCTGGAAGAAAAGGGGCAATGGAATGAATATGTTTTGGGAGTTGGGAGGTGGGGGATAGAAGTAATTGGAAAAAAGGTGCCATATGCTTGGAATAGTCTTCAAAACATAGCATAACTTCTAGAGGTTTCCATATTCTCAAGAGTACCTTGATTTCACTTAAAAGATGAGAAACAACCTGAATCTAATTTCTTCTATAAGTTGAAACAATGACTTTATAACTGGTTTTCTAAGTTTGGAAATGCATGACCTGTGAGACATGAGGTTGAGGAGGCTATAATTCTGTAAGCCATAATATTAGAAGATTGGCTCTTCCTATCAAATGGCTTGTTTTTCCTTCTATAAAAGGAAATGATCATAGATGGAAAAACACCAAAGCTATACAATAGAGCTTTATTCTCTTTTGGGACAATGTGACCATTGCTGTCTTCATCATCACTAATCCTTCTGTAATGGTAGGTAATAGCTTTGTTCTGAAGCTGACTGTGTGATAGCTTGAAGAAGATGATCAGAAGCTCATCACCCCACATTGCAGTAGCCTCTCATTTTTAATTTACATGCCCAGCAGTGTGACAAACTCAATTTGTAGAACATGGTAAACAAAAGATCAGTTTAATGGAATGATATTGTTGGAAATGGCAATTAAGTGAAACAGGAGAAATGGGGGGGAAGGGAGTGTCCATTTAAATTGATTGAATTTATTTTTGTCTACCAAACCTGGTGCCTTTTAATTGTATTCGGACATGAAGCCCTTATCCCAAAGGTGCTTTTTCAAAAAGCAACAGGACTTCATTTTTCCTTGAAGATGTTTCACTTCTCATCCAAGAAGCTTCTTTAGAACTTCATGTTTCCATAGACACAAAGCCCTTGGTGTCCCCAATTTGCAACCTGGGTGGGAATGAGGGGACTTGTGGAGTTATGGAATAATAATGGGAAAACATCTACTCACTAGATCTCTGGATGAGATTAGGATGTCGGTTTACCCTTGTAAAGTCTGTTTATTTATTGAATTCAATTCATGTGGCTGCCCAGTCTCCCAAATAAAGTAAAAATGATACATTCCAGTAAATCAATCACAACCCAACCCGACTGGACTATTTTTGCAATGTATATATTAATAAGATGAGCTATATAGAAAATAGCTTATGAGATAGGACTTCTTTATAAGTCTGTCATTCCATGTTTTAGGCAGGGCGACAGTTCACTGGATTTAAATGGATGAACAAAGAAAAAAATATATCTGTGTAACCTCAGTAAGTTACAAGAAATGCAATTCCTTCTGCACCAACAGAGAAAGAGACAGAGATGTTTGGAAATTGCAGAGAAAAATGATGTTGCCCAAGGCATCTAAAGAACATCAAGTTGAGGCAGGTTACTTCTGAGCTGCAGAAAGCTGGTGACATCACAACCATTAGTAACCATCCTTCAGAGAGAAAACTCCAACAGTCATTCTGTAAGCACACTTCCTAATTTTCCATCAATTTATTACTTCTAAAGAAATGGAGGCACCCGGAATTTGCTGTGGGTATGTTTTAAAAATAAACAATTTTTGTACATAGCATAAATTTTCATCCATTTCCCCATAGCCTGATTTTCTCCATTTGCATCTAATTAGCTTTGCTCTTTGATTAGATGCTGGTTAAAAAAAAGTTATTTTGATATAATTGTACTAAGATCTTTTTTTATGAATAACTTTCCTGGTGCAAATCAACCCATCTGCACACTAGTAAAAACACTACAGAAAAAGAACATGTTGTCTTTTAGTAGCGTTTTATCAATGGGCAGGAAGGAAATAATAGCAATAGCAATAGCACTAACACTTATATATCACTTCACAGTGCTTTTATAGCCCTCTTTAAGTGGTTTACGGAGTCAGAATATTACCCTCCAAAATCTGGGTCCTCATTTTACCAACCTTGGAAGGATGGAAGGCTGAATCAACCTTCAGCTGGTGAGAATCGAACTGCTGACAGTGGGCAGAATTACCTGCTGTACTGCATTCTAACCACTGTGCCACCATGGCTCTTTACAGGAGATAAGAGAGCTAAAGAAACAAGGGGTCAAGGCAAGGAACATGCTCCAGTTCTACAATTATTGCTATATTTCTTTGTTTTTATCCAATCAATGGAAGACCCATTGGAAAATATAGAAGCTCTGTACCAAATCATACTTGTGACTCGTAGCCAAACTGTGAGATCCACCTACTTTTCCTTCAAAAGCCACCCTTTTCCCTGGGCGTCCCTAGTGACTCTGCTTTTCCATCTCTGCTTTGGGTTGTCACCCATCTTGTGTCTTCAATTTGACTGACCTCTAGGAAAGAGGATGACTTTGGAAAGAAAGGCTACTGAGAAGAGAAGGACCACAGAGTTTGGCTACATGTCACAAATATGATTTGGCAATGGAAGGTCTATATTTTTGACTGAATCAGTTTCTGATTCTGATTAAGCTGACCAGCAAGGTTGGGAGCTGCAGGCCAACAGAAACAGGAGAGTCCAGGGTAGGGATAAGTTGACTGCAGTAAACCAGTGATGCATGGCAAGACTGACAAAATTTAATCACAATTTAGGAGCCAATTGGCATTTTCCAAAATAGTAGCTTCTCCTTTCTTTTTACTCTCAGTAATAGCTATAATTGGAGAGAAGACAGTGGAGCACGGATTCCTCAAGCTCACAAAAAAACAAGGCACAAATTTTTAGTTGAGAAATTTGTCTTGTGTGGCATTCTACCTTTGAAGGGCAGCTGTGGGACGAGGCTGGCAAAGCAGGGCGAGAAAATACAAAGCCAGCTGTTCAGAAGAAGAAGAGGTGGCCACAGGAGACATATAATTATGCCTCCCTGAAGAATTTCCAATTGATTTGAAGAAATAAAAATGATCCTGTTGAGTGGCTGCATTGGAAGGAGGAGGGTTTCAAGTATCTCTACTTTGGAAAGACACCAGGAATTTGATGGGTTCATTTCTTTCACCCTGGGGATGGAGAGGATCAGAAAAAAAAAGTGTGAAAATGTACCAGCTGCAGGTCTAGAAGTGAGTGCAAGTGAAATTTCATTTTGGTCTTTAATTAATTTGAGTGTCTGTATAGGTAAAGATTCTTCCCAACAAGCCCTTGTGAATTTCGCTTCTTCCTTTTCCTTGCATTCATCCATGCTTGTGTTCCCATTTTGCCAGGAGCTCTCCATTAACTAAGGTTGACCACTGATCCACAAAACAAGAGTTGGCTTTTTGGTAAATGCGTGCAAGAGGAAAATAAGGGAGCTTGAAAAGATGTTCTTGGCCACTGTAGCTCCCCAAATCTCCTCTGGAATTTTCAACTACCCTTGTGCTTCTGAACATGAGATATTCAGTATTGAAATTTAAATCTTAACTCACACCGTCTTCTGGAACAGAATGGATCAAGTCACCACAGCCAACTTGCCATGGCCAATTCACCACAGGACAACTTACTGCAAGACAATTCAACAATTCAATTTAATTATTTAAAATAGTTAAAAAATATTTTAATTTTTGCCATTCATTTTGTCCTTCCTTTGGCACCCTTTCTTGAATGATTCTGTTCCTCTATTTCTTCGATATTAGTGTAACTCTTCTCCCACAGTGAGTTGGCTGGTGATGAGTTGGCCGTGGTGAGTTGGCCATAGCAAGTTGTCATATAGCCCTTCTAGAAAGAGCCAAGGGGTCTGTGGAATGAGAAATTGGTTTCCCAGATGGAAACAGGCATGTCTTTAAGACTTAAACAAGATGTTATGGTCAATTCTATTTTATGCTTTTCATATGTCATTAATTTTTCATTACACGGGTAAATGAATTATATACACACAATTTCATAGCTTTGGTGCAAAAACAAAAACAGGCAAAGTTTTTTTTTTTTTTGACTTCTCATTAATCTGGTGTCATGGTGTACAAAACGGGGAGATGTTTAACACTAGGTTGAACAAATTGGCTCTGCTAGGATTGCACGGAATGTCATTAAACTATCAAGAAAGTCATAAAACAATGGAGCTGGATGGAAACTGGAAGCCATGACTCAGCCTCTAAGGAAATGCAGGGGGTGAGATGGATATTCTTGGGCTTTTTTCAAGCATCATATGATTAATATTTGCTCTTAAAGGGGCAGCTGCAGAGCAGGCACAGCCTTGTCAACTCTGGGAGCATGACGCTGCTCATGAGAAAAAGACAAAGGAAGACAATATAGATCAGGGTTTCTCAATCTAAGATATGTGGATCTCAACTCCCAGAATTCTCCAGTCATATGTATAGTTGTAGGTATAGGCTCCAACTATATGAAGTTGGAGCCTATTTTGGACAAACTCACCTATTTTGCTTTTCAGTTTCTATAAGTCACATCTATCTTACGCTTCTTCCTTCTTCTTTCTATATCCTTTGACAGTTCCCAATCTGACTGGGAAAACTGCATGTATTTTTATACTTCATTCAATACACCTGTACTGAATGAAGTATGTATTTTTATACTTCATATGCCTTATACTTCATTCAAGCAAACTTCCCAAGCTTATTTTCTTATTTGTTTATGTGCCTCGAGGAAGGGTCAGGAAACTGCCCCCCAAAATATACCAAGCTGCGGGCTGCGATGCTGAATTCCAATCCAGTAGTTTTTCAGAAGGAGCCAATTAACTCCAGCGATTCCCCCATTACCTTATTTCCTAAATGGAAACATTCACATGCCCCAGGGGTGAAATTTCTTGCGAGATCACAAATCCCCCAACTGAAGTTTGGAGGCAATGATTCTTGCAATTTGGGGACCTTTGAAGCAAAAAAAAGAAAAAGAAAAAAGATGAGCTAATAAATGTTCTGAAGATTAGAGTCTCGCCCCGTGTTGTGTGTGGGCTCCTTTGGGAAAGCCGTGGGATGCACCCTGGAGAAGGCCCCACTTCTGCTCAACTCGGGTCTTGGGATGGGATGGCTTCAAAGAGAAACCGGTTTGTTTTTTGAAGGGTTTGAGACCAACCCCATCCGTCCATTCCTTTCTTGTTGTTCATCTGACCTGGGGTCATCACAACAAGCAAGGCCCACACAGGCCTACATCTGCACCAAGCTTCTGTCTGAGAATGTCTCTGGGTAAACAAAGCTCTGAGATGAAGCCCAAGTTTCATGGTTTGAGCCATGGAAGGTCTAAACCACACAGCCCATTTTTTCCCCTTTTATTATGAACCTTCAGTTTTCTCTGCCAATGGCTTAGTTGTGGTTTATGAGGCCCAGTGAACTGATGATGGGTTTCACTTGATAGATTGCAAGAGCAAAACACGTCCCTCTGGTTGGTTTTGGCATTGGTCTCCTCAGAAAGGGCAGAAGGTAACCAAGTATAGGTCCTATCAGATTAGACCCTTTTTGCTATGGGATTGATCTTAGATTCCCTGAGTGATCATGTTGCTTTGGCTCTAAGTATCATCCATTCCACAAGCATCAACTCATTGCTTATTAATCTGATCTAGATTCCATGGAGAACAAGCCTCTCTTCTGGCAGGGCAAGATATGAGGAAAGCTGGGTAATGCTGATCTGTCTAGAATGTACCAGGTTTAGTGTTTCCTATGTTATGACAATTCTTAGGAGTTTCCTCAACTGCAGTAGGCAGGTACATTCTTGTTCTGATCCAGTAGCTTGGTTTAGGAAGATGTTTTTGCTTCTTCTGAAATGTTGGTGAGCCCAACAACAGACTTATGTATGTCAGCATTCCAAAGAAACTCCCCAATTCCATTCAGCATTCAGAGACAAAGTCCATCCAAGGAAGAATTTATTAAAGAAGTCACGTTGGCACATCTGGGAAAACCCAAATTTGAAACTTCCAGGTTTTCCCTTCCCCAAGTGAAAATCAAAGATCCATCCCCTGCACCGATCAGTCCACCACATGGCCCTATCAGACGTCATTCTATCTGAAGCCAAACCTTCACCCACTCCCATCCAAGTGCAGAATGACATGTCCTTGACTCTTGAGAAGAATGTTGTTGAGTCTAATTTATCACTCGCTAAGAATTCCCCTCTCCCGAATCCCCAGGCACTAACTGTGGCAGCCTCAAAACTTCTAAAAATTATATGGCTAATAGAAATATGGCTTCCATGGCGGACAGTGCAGTCTTCAACATGGCTGTCATCCAACTCCCTCAAATACAACATTCACAGATGTAAAATATGCAGTTGAGAAGTCTTCAGTAAGGCTCATTGTGACCTTACAGTAGGGAATTAAAGCCTGGGTATTGTGAAGAGAAAACCAAAGTCTGTTTTGTTTTTTTTCCATGAAGGATATTTAGAGAGTTGAAAAATAATCCTACATTTCTCCTTGAAAAATAATCCTACATTTCTCCTATGTGAGATTAAAGAGGCCTTTTCAAAATGCTACTAGTTCTAAGTTGTGGAATGATTTTAGATTAGATTTCATGGACCAGACTTGGCCACCTGAAAAATTAATCTCCAATAAATGATTCAGCTGAATTTTTTTGGTGTCACGCTTGATGATTTTCACACATCAGTGTGTTCTTTTTCTCCCCCATTTTTCTTTTGGCTAGATTTTTAAGACAGGAAACGTTCTAGTAGCTGTATTTTCCCTCTCCAATATACAGAAGGAATTTTGGCAACTCCATTTCATATTAAATTTTATTCAGTCGTCCTTGGAGGCTGAAGCCTTCTTAAGGTAAAATTAACTCTATGCTCCAACATACCAGTTCACTGAATATTGCTCAGTAACTAAGTGAATATGACTGATATGTCTTTGTAATGATATATTCATAATTAATTAATTAATTATAATAATAGACTAATTATAATATATTTTATTAACAAGACATACATCTTACATACGCACAGATGCACATAACACGCACTAATAGGAATTAGGTTTTCTGCTGAATGTTTAATTCCCACAATGCTGTCTAATATGTATGCATATTTTACTCATGTAGTATCGCTGTAGTATTATCACTTATCATTATCTTTTTTTTTTCTCTATCCTTACTGATGTGATGATGGTGATGTTTATACAGTATTTATTCTATTGTTTTGCATGTACAATGAGAGTATCAGCACTGGAGACAAATTCCTTGTGTCTAATCTTTCTTGGCCAATAAAACCTCTTCTCTTCTCTTCTCTTCTCTTCTCTTCTCTTCTCTTCTCTTCTCTTCTCTTCTCTTCTCTTCTCTTCTCTTCTCTTCTCTTCCCT
>BLBF01000059.1:1907745-1922101 GCA_015471245.1 Laticauda colubrina | reverse complement strand
CTCCCTGTCATGAGGCGCCCATCTGATGCGGGATAGCAGATACCGCACAAAGGCATGCCATTAAAACATCTGGCTAGAGGCAATGATGCCTCTTCCATCTGCAAAGCAGGGATTTCATTTTCATTGCAATGCTGTCCTTGCAATTTAGGCCTCCGCAAAAGAACAGTTGGATGGTTAAATCCAGGTACATTTGTCAGCTGGGAGACTTGCACACCGATTACATTTTCAGTTTTTGGCATCTTGAACCCATTTTATTTTCCTCCAGAGGAGAGAATTCAGTCTCCTTTCTCCTTCCAAACAAAAGTTTTAAAGAAGAAAAATGTATGCCCATAGAATTCTCATTAATCTGGAGTCAGAGATAGGGAGATGACAGTGGCTTAATTTTAGGCTCTTATTTTTAAATTCAAAACTATTTTATGCCTTTCCCCCATAATCTTGCCAATATTAAGAAGCACCTCCCACAATTTCTGGGTCTTTCAGTTTTGGTAAAACTCCTGCATTTGGCTAACATATACATGGCCACATTAAAAACAAAGAAACAAAATTGCTCTTTTCCTCTAAACTTCACTAACTGTCGGGACTGCATCGACTCTCAAGCATTTTCCTATAATGGGAAATTTATTTTTGACAGAACTTAAAAGGAAACAAATTGATCCTTGATGTCAAAAGCAGTGTATTAATCTTTGTGGTGTCACAAGTATTTTGTTATTTTAACTCCACGCTGAATGACTTCTTTATCCATTTGAATTTCTGTTTGCTTTTCTGAGATTATCAGAAAAAGAGAGAATTCAGCTTTAGCTGCTGGGGTTTTTTGGGATAATGAGTAGAGACAAAAGACAAATTTCTGATCTTCGGCTAATGAAGCACGATCAAACTACCACAGCTTATACCATCAGCTGTCAGATAGAGTAAGATTCTATCAAAGAACATAGAAGTTTACCAGAGGTTTACAGGGTCACACCAGGAGTATATATATTCAGTCAATAATGCTGTTTTCTTCAAGGAGTCAAAATATAGGAAAACTCCTAAAATCCCCCAGCCAGACCAAGGGATGACTCCCGACTCCCCAAGCAACACTGATATATATCCTACTAGTCAATACCCATGCTTCACGACGAAACTATGTGGTTGGGCTTAGTTTTTAGGAAGGAAAATAAGGTGTGTTTGGGGGATTCTGCCTCTGCCTACCAGCATCCATCAGTATTGATCCGGCTGGTGTCCTGTCAGTGTGTAAGAGAGTTGAAGGCTGTTTGGAAACTAAAACAGTATTTGCTGTGTGACCAAGAAGGAGACAGCAAGGAGCCTGGGCACGGCTTAGCCCAACTGTTCCGTACTAAAGCTGCTTGGTGCTGTGAAACTAAAACTGAAACTCCTCTGTTTGTGTTTTGTAAGAAAGTCAGCACTCCATTTCAGCACTTGGGCTTGGAGTGACTTCATAATCCTGGTTCCCTGGTCCCCCAATTCAGTAGGGAAATGGCCATTCATTTTCTGTGTGCCTGAAATACAGTATTTGGGGTCTCCTCTTTCCTGCCACTTTGGGTTTCTCAAGAAACTAAAATGTATGCAATCGTTTTTCCTTTTAGTCCAATGCACTAAAATTCCCAGGTTTGGGGGAAGCTGATCCTTTTTTGATTTCCAAAATCATATATACAACTAACGTGAAAGAGCAAGAAGAGAGATTTTGTGGGGAATATTCCGATGGTGATAAATATCTACAGCTGTGAGAGCAACCGTACTCTTTCCTTTGTTGGGTAAGATAACTCGCTGCTCTCTCGTTTTTGTGGCCTTTTCAATTAAGAAGCCTGTATCCTGTGTTTCCGTATCACCCTTCAATTCTTAATCTTGTTTTTTTCTTTTTTCTTTTATTAAATTGCCATCTTTTCATAAACCTCCGGAATCCAATGAGGTTCACAGCAGGAGAGGGGAGAAATAGATTTAAATACTTTGGAGAAAATAATTAAAAGAGGGGAAAAGAAAGAGTAATGAGAGGGAAGATAATTTTTTAAAGTCTCCTCTTTAGCTCTGTGCCATTTCTAAGATAATCCCATCATTTTTATAACACACCAGATTTGCTTTAGCAACTTGGTCATCAGGAGGAATAAATTAAGGTTCTTGCTAGGTCAGAATATAGAGCAAATAAAATAGATGCGTACTTTGAGTTCTGCTTTTATTTTTTATTTTATTTTTTAAATAATTTTCTTTTATTTTGACATACATCCATTCTATTTCAATTGTGTTTATTAGGTACATATTTCATGTGCTTACAATTAATAATAATACTCTTCTTATCAATATAACAATAGTCACATTCCCATGTAACTAATGTCCAATATATCTATTTCACAAACCTCTCTTATTGCATTATAAATTCATCTAGTCCATTTTAATTTGTTTTATTATATAACCATTGATAAAACAAATCCCATACCATATAATATTCAGATTCTTCTTTTTCTTTAACTTCTAATGTTAATCTATTCATTTCTGCACATTCAAATGTCTTTTCGATTCCTTTTCCCTGAAAAAAGTGACTTATGACCGTTTTTCACAGTTAGGACCATTGCAGCATCCCCATAGCTGCATGTACAGAATTCAGATATTTGGCTCATATTTGGTTCATATTTATGATGGTTGCTGTGTCCTGGGATTATCTTATCCCTTTTTGTGTCCTTCTGACAGGCGAAGTCAAGCCTGATTCGCTTCATAACTGTGCGACTAATTTAACAATGGTAGCAATTCACTTAACAATAGTGGCAGGAAAGGTCGTAAGAGGGGAGGGAAAATTCATTTAACAAATGTCTTGCTTAGCAACTTAGACATTTGGGGCTTTGTTGAAGTCATAAATTGAGAACTACCAGTACTTTGGAAAGATACAGCTAGCTTGGCCTTCTGCGGCTTCTGGGATGGCCCTTGTGCCTCAGTATCCTGAATGTGGCACCTCAACCTTCAGTCCTAAATTAAAACATGAGTTAAAAGAATCCTAAATGTTTGGAGGATAAGGAAAAGATCAAGATGCTGACTAGGACAAGCAATTTATTTATTTATTTCTATCCCACCAGTAGTAATGTACAAATAACTGAAGGCAGCAAACATCAACACACATTCCTCTTCCTATTTTCCTCACAACAACACAACTTGTAAGGTGGGTGGGGCTGAGAGAGAGGGACTGGTCTATAGTCACCCAGATGACTTTTCTGCCTTAGGTGGAACTAGAACTCCCAGTCTCCTGGTGATTGGACCAAAGTCACCCAGCCATTTTTGTGAGACAAGGAATCATGGTCTCCTGGTGATTGACTCAAAGTCATCTAACTGGCTTTCATGGTTAGAGAAGGACTAGAATTCACTGTCTCCTGGTTTCTAGCTGGTACCTTAATCGCTGGACCAAATGGAAATCAAAGCCTGGCCCACTTTTTGAAGGTTCAATGCCATCTTGCCTTCTCTTTAACCATGCTCTGTGGACACCTCCAATCTTCTTGCAACAGTGGTTGATAAAAACTGAAAAAGATCAAATCTGAAGTTCAGCAAACCGGTGAAGATAATATGTACTGAATGGGTGATATTTACCCTTAGATACAAAGATTAGAGTTGAAAAGGGAGGGGGGGATTATGACTGGCAGCAAACTTGTCCAGTTTACCTGGTCCACATCTTGCTGTTTTTCTCCCAAAGCTTTTCATCTGGGTGGTTGCTGGGACTCTTTTGACAGAAACTCAGTCTTGCTATAATGAAGCATCTTATCTTTTCCGTAAATGAGTTTGCATCCTTAATGGAATCAGAGGAATAATTGACAGTGTCATCCCATTAGGATCGAGAGGTAAAGCTTCATTTCCTTCCTGTTTCCTCTCATCCCCCCCCCCCTCCCACTGCCTCCATCAACTTTATCTTTATTTTGATGCTCTGTTTATGGCTTATAGGGAGAAATTTAAAAAAAGAACACCAGTCCAAAATGCTTAAAGACTTCATCATACCTTTTTCACTTTAGGCCTTTGGAAATCCGATCGACCCAAGAACCACGAAAGGACAGAGTTGAGTAGGGTTGCAAACTTTAACTCATTCGTGCAATGGAATTAGAATAGAATGAATGAGCTGGAAGGGACCTTGGAGGTCTTCTAGTCCAGCCCCCTGCTCATGCAAGAGAACCTATACTATTTCAGATCAGTGACTGTCTAGACTCTTCTTAAAAATCTCCAATGATGGAGCACCCAAGATTTCTGCTGTTCCACTGGTTAAATGTCCTCCCTGTTTGGAAGTTTCTCCTTAATCCCAGGTTTCTTCTCTCCTTGATTAGTTTCCATCCATTGTTTCTTGTCCTGCCTTCCAGTGCTTTGGAGAATAATTTGACCCCCTTTTCTTTGGGGCAGCCTCTCAAGTACTGGGATACTGCTATCATGTCACCCATAATTCTTCTTTTCTTTAGACTGGCCAGACCCAAATCCCGCAACCGTTCTTCATATGTTTTAGTTTCCAGGCCTTTGGTCATCTTAGTTGATCAAAGATCAATTTAGAATTGTTAAAACCCAGCTGAGTCGTGATGAAGGCCTACAATTATAGAATTATTATTGTTGTGATGGTCATTGTCAACCTGCCTTGAATATCCACATTTTGTTTCATTTGCAAGGAGAACATCTGTCCAAGGACAGTCCACATCAGGGCTCATCTGCTGGGGGGTTGCAAAGTCAACATTGTGGTTACAAGCAGTCTGATTTAGATCTGAAACTCTTTTCTTATGCCCCTTCCCTTTTTTGAGACTTCCCTCCCTGAAGCTAATTGTAATCTAATCTGGAGGAAGAAGAGAAATAAATAGTTGTGGTGACTTCTAATTAAATCATCAGTTATGCTGCACTGTTTATTGGATGACCCTGGAGTAAACATCACTCTGTGGACACTAGCATTTACTGGTTTCCCTAGTTCAGCATTTTTAGAGTAATGGTTTTGTTACACGCACACACACACACACACACACACATAGAGGCACTCCTTAAATGAGCAACTTTTCTGTTGCAAATGATTCAGTCTCTCATGGTGTCTTTATTCCTCGGAATGGCTCTTGGGCTCACACGGAATGATGCTCCCAGAAAAGAAACAGGGGGATGTGGCAGACTAGAAGTTGGGAATTGGGCTGGCAGCCATTTTGGAAATTTTGTAAGTGCAATCTCAGGTTGTTAGAGGAGGGTTCAAATGGGGAGTTGGAGAACTGAATACATTCTGCCAGGGGGGCAACAGCTGATTTAACACTTCTGAAAGACTATTTCTCTACAATCTGATTGAAGCTGAATTATAATCATTTTAAGAGGGTGCAATGGCTCCATGGTGAAAGATCCTGAACAGGTCAGCTGGAGAGCGGACAGACTGGGTTTGAGACCCTGAGCATGATGTGAAAGGGTGAGCACCCATTTCTTGCTTCAACTCCTGCCCACCTAGCAGTTCAAAAGCATGCCAATGTAAGTAGGTAAATAGGTACCACTTAGGTGACAAGCTAACAATGTTCCATGTCCCTCGGTGTATAGCCATACTGGCCACCTGACCACAGGAATGTCTTCGGGCAACGCTGGCTCCCTCCGCTCTAGAGTCAGACACGACTGTACAGGGAAACCTTTACCTTTTAGCTTCTAGACATTTTAAAAAATAAGATACAAAATTGTATTGGCAAGGACCATTTTTTTAAAAATAACAAATTAGACACATTGCCCTGATGGGTAGGGCCAAGAATATAATGTTCAAATGCATTTTTGGACACATCCACATCTTTTATGCTCAATGTATTTTGGGATTAGGCTACTCCTTTCATGCTCCATTGGTGGAGGACCCGAACCATTTTCATCAGTCAGGTGGGCTGAGAAGCTTGGGAGCCACCAAAGAGCATGGAGGCTGCTTTCTGATGATGATGATGATGATGATGATGATGATGATGATGATGATGATGATGTTTATTCAGTTGTGTCCAACTCTTGGCAATTCTATGTGGCAGTCTCTCCACATCTTCTGATTTGCACTGCTTCTCTGAGCGATTCAATGTTCTGGCTGAGGTCTGATTTGATGGTGTCCAGCCACCTGTTCTTTGGTGGTCTAGTTTCCTTTTATCACTTTCTAAAGGTAAAGGTTCCCCTTGCACATATGTGCTAGTTGCTTCTGGCTCTAGGGGGCAGTGCTAATCTTACATGTTACAAAGCCAAAGAAGAGGCAGTGCTGTCCGAAGACGTCACTGTGGTCATGTGGCCAGCAGGACTAAATGCCGAAGGCACGTAGAACGCTGTTCCCTTCCCACCAAAGGGGTCCCGATTTTCTACTTGCATTTTTACATGTTTTCAAACTGCTAGGTTGGCAGAAGCTGGGAGAGTAACGGGAGCTCACTCCGTTATGTGGTGCTGGGGATTCGAACCACCGAACTGCTGACCTTTCTGATCGATAAGCTCAGTGTTTTAGCCATTGAACCCCAGCATCTCATCACTTTCTACTGACCTCCAAAATCTTTCCTCCAGTTTAGAACCCAAGAATCGATAGAAGCCATACAAAGCACCAGGGCCAATTCTTTCCCCACCCCTGTTTTTCCTTCCTTACTTTAGTTTTTCAGATCTAGATTGGACTTTTTGAGAAGAAGTCTGTCACTTCAGAGATGTTCCCTCAAAGGGCCACATACATTGCTGGGTTCCATAAGTAGGACTGAGACTTTGCCCTGTCAGACAGAAGTGGGTGATTTATTAACGTTTCCCAGCATTAACTATATTGCTCTTGGGCGATGGGAGCTGGTTAAAGAGGCACAGGAAGGGGATTGAGCACTGGCAAAACAATAATAATGTTTATAGTTCTTTTCCATAAAACCTCTAATTGACAAGATTATAGCCTGCTTCTTATCATCCTGGGGAGGAATTAAAGATTCTTTCCTTCCCAAGAAGTAATTATATCACTGTGCGTAGTCTGAGGTACCACCAATCCAGTCTAATAGCAGCAACTCTAATAGCAAATTAGCAAATGATGGTGCAGGTTTTGGGGTTTTCATGGTTTTAATATCTTTGCTTTTAATATTTTTATTGTGCATTGATGGGGTTTTCTGTCTGTTTGGGAGCTGCCCGCAGTTTGGTACAAAATGGGCTGTTGTATATATGTGTTAAATAAATAATTGCTTTAAGTGAAGTAAGCCTTGGAAGTATATGTATTTCAGATGTTGATTTTCTGTGAGACTGAACTCTTCCCCAGTGATATGTCAGTCAAATTTCAACTGTTCATGGCATTGATATGAAGGAAAGGACAATGACATACATAAAACAAGATTTCTATTTCGAGATATTGTTTCCCCAAGAATGATTTCAGGACCTCATTGGACTGTACCAAGAGCACATGGGTATGCCCACAATCTCACATGCATATCTTTGAGTGTATGGCAGGCGAGCCAGCTTTTGCAACAGGAAATAGCAACAAGAAATCTCACTCACAGCCCCAACATGTTGGTACCATGAAAGGACTTCCTAATCCCACAGGATCCTATTGTATCCAGGGTGATTTTCTCCAGCTGCTAGAAAGACACAATTGGAAAACACCAACACCAGTGAAATGAAAAAAAAAAAAAAACCGGTAGGAAAAATGTTTTTTTTTAAAGTTTGTTTAGTCCAAGAAGTTTTGAATCAAGAACTTCCTTTGGAGTTAGGGTGGAGTAAGAGTTGACCTTCTGAGAAACTCGATCTGCTGGTGTGTGGCTCCAGGCAAGGCATCAGTATTCTCTAGAGCAATGTTTCTCAACTTTAGCAGCCAAGGAGCTGCTGACCCAGTTCTATAGATGAATTATTGAGTCTGTCATCTGCACCTCTATAACTGTCTGGTTTGATTCTGCAACCCAGCCATACAGACACAGATGTCAAAAAGTAATTTGGATGGCAGAAAAAACAATTGCTATCAATCTGCCTTCCATTGAGGATCTGTACACTGCACGAGTCAAAAAGAGGAATGTGAAAATATTTACAGACCTCCCTGTAAAGAACTAGACACAGGGACAGTTTTTCCCCCTGAATGCCATCACTCTGCTAAACAAATAATTCCCTCAATGCTGTCAAGCTATTTACCAAGTCTGCATCACTATTACTGTTAATCCTCCCATACTTCCTTTCACTCATCTCCTCCCATTTATGACTGTATGACTGTAACCTTATTGCTTGTATCCTTACGATTTATACTGACTGTTTCCTAGTATGATTTGATTGCTTACTGTACTCTATGACTATTATTAAGTGTTGTACCTTATGATTCTTGACTCTTGATGAATGTATCTTTTCTTTCATGTACACTGAGAGCATTTGCACCAAGACAAATTCCTTGTGTGTCCAATCACACTTGGCCAATAACAAATTTTATTCTATTAAAGATTGTGGACTTCAACTTCCAGAATTGCCCAGCCAACCAGCAAGCCAAAAATGAGAAACACTGATTGAGAGAGTTGGATGCTTGATGGGGCTTCCTGTGAATTGCAAGTCTCTTTATTGGACAAGATATCCAGGGCAGAAGTCCATTCTCGTTGGCCATTTCTTAAGTTCCTCTGGGATGAATGCCAAACCCTTTGGGTTTGGCCTTACACAATGTGCTTCCATCTGAAGACCAAATTAAGGCTTTGAGGATGTTAATTTGGTTCCTCCTTCCAAACTCCTTCAGACTTCATTGAGCAAATGAAGTCTTGGCCATAATAACTAAACTCCAGAATACTGAATTTAGTGTTGACACTGTGTTGTAAGGGATCTGTTTCATGGCACCGAATGATTATAAGCCACCAATCATTTCAAATTCTGAGCCAAACTTTGGACGTGAAATGGCTGCTTAGGCCCCAAACCCTTCCCTTTCTTCATTTGATTGTATCTTTCTTTCTGTTCATTCCTCCAGAGTGAAATGGGAATTACCTGCACATTTCGTTCCTTGGCTATAGCCGACAAAACCAAGTTTTTCCATTTTCATCCCTCACAATCAAATTAATTTGAGTCTCGACGACTGACAGCCTAAAGCATTTCCCTGTGCAAGTGCCTGTCAACATCTGCCTTGTTATTGTCAGGTGAAGTCAGCAGAAATGGATGTGCAGCAAAATGTGAACCAGGCCCTGGGCCAGCTAAATAGTGGAGACAGTGGAATTTATTTCCTAGACGAATGATGCACTCCTTCATTGGCCCTCATTGTTCTAATGTTCCCCACCATGGCTGCCAAGCTAAAACTCGTTTTGGAATCCAAAGTCTATGACTATGCAAATTTTTGTTATTTTTAGCCCTATAGAAAAGGTGAGGAGGTGTTACATATCCATGGATGTTCACCACTGCAACTTCTCCCATTATCAACCATAGTGGAACAAGCAAAACTAGCAGAACTGTTGGATCACACAATATTTCTGCAAACCCCAAGTTCCTCCTGAAATCCATTCCAGTTCATTCACATGGTTTTGGAAAAGTCTACTTGGATTAGATACTTCTATAGTTATCAGTTGGGTTCGCCCAACCCACTATATCAACAACCAAGGGTTTGCAAACCACGATAGGAGAAATTCAACCTGGAAATAAGGAGAAATTTTATAATTCTGTTCCATGAGCAATCAACCAATGGAACAGAAGCTGCCTTCGGAAGTTGTGGGAGCTTCATCATTGGAGGCTTTCAAGAAGAGACTGGACTGCCCTCTGTCAGAAATGGTATAGGGTTTCCTGCTTGGGCAGGGGGTTGGACTAGATGACCTAAAAATCCCTTCCAACTCTGTTAATCTGTTAATAGGTCTTGGGGCAGATTGATCCAGGAAATATTAGATCAATCTTGATCTAATATTTCCTACATCTTGCAGAAAGGGTCAGCATCAGCAAGCCAAAAAGCCATCATGAAGTGATCTGACCATGAGAAAGGACTCCTGGAAATGTCCTCCATCTTCAGAGAGGACTCTCCCAAGGGTTAAATCATATCTAGGCTGCAAATTTTGGTATGGTTCAGGGCCCTGATAATTCCAGTAGGCCCAAGGTGATCGTGGACTCGTATGGTGCCCTTGACCCAGGCCATTTTGACCCAAGATCAGCTATCTGAGATTTCACTGCCAACCCAGAAATGGAATCAAACGGCTCAAACTAAATTTGTTTGCAGCAACAAACTCAACTCTTCCCAAGAACCCAAATTTAATAGCAGCAGTTGGAGACTACGACCACCATATATCTGGTGAGTAAGTATCAGGCAGTGATGGGATTCAAAAATGTTTACTACCGGTTCTGTGGGCATGGCTTGGTGGGCGTGACAGGAGTAGGATACTGCAAAATCCCCATTCCATCCCCACCCCACTAACCTGCTTTCCAGCTCTGTTCTCCTGTGCAGGGCAACCAAAGAAGACCCAGCCGATCAGCTGGGACTCAGTGAGAGGTGGAGAAGAGATGGGGTTGGTGGGGCCAGCCAGAGGTGGGATTTTCTGGATCTCTGAACTATTCAACGTTTTCACTACCGGTTCTCCAGAACTGGTCTGAACCTGCTGAATACCACCTCTGGTATCAGGGATCAATATTGAGAGATGACAGGCGGGATTGATCTCAACCACTGAACCTCTCAACCCTATGAGTAGCCTGTCCTTTTTCACGCTATCTGAAACAATAGAATGATCGGCATTATGTGCTGGTGATAATAGACTGACATTAAATTACCCAAATATGGCTTATTAATTATGCAGTTGTTCATTTGCGCATTATAAGACATTCTTGACATTAAAAAGAATTTTCTCCTCCTATTCTATATCTCAACAGCCCTAGAACTATCATCTACTTTCCTTTTTCGGCAAAAGTTGTGTGCAAATATCTACAAAAGTATTGTACTCTTAAGGTCCAAATGACAAGTCAGGATTTGGCCTTCTTTGGTTGGAGACCAAGAATTTGGAGATTTGTAGAGTAAAGTTCACAACACCTGAAAGGATAGCTGATCCCAGACTTCTAATACTTTCCATTTTGTCACAATCCTCACCATTGATTTTTCTCAGACAACCAACACAGTTTCAGGAACACTATTAATTACACATTGATTTGATGTGCAAAAAAGGGCAAGGAGTGTTTGCAAGTTTCAGCTTCCTCTCCTCAACCATAACCTCTTTTATTCAGCAAATCAAGGATAGAAGCGAGTCCCTGGGCAACCCCCATGTGCAAATCCAGAGGTTCTTAGGAATAACTTTGTGAAATTCAATGCGGGTCACTTTTTCTTGTCTCTCATCTCATTTTTCTATTGGTTTTAGAGTATTTTTAGAAAGCCGACACAAATGTTTCTCATTTCATGTCATTGCTCCTGAAAATAAATGGTTCTTTGCATGCTTTTGTACAACTTTCTTCTAATATATATATTTTTTGCAAGCAATATGCCTTTAATATCCTTTTGGTGTAATTGTGCTCAAGAGCATGTGTTTTTTTTTTTTGGGGGGGGGGGATATATGTATTTTATCCACAAACATTTCCTTATGTACATAATTTGTACCCATTAAGGAAAGACAGATGGAAAGAATTGTGAAATTATATGGAAATGTATACCTAACAAATTTGTTCTCTGTTTGTATTTCTGAAAACGATCAAGTTCTGTGTATAGAAATGTCACTATGTTGGATTTTAGAGACTTATAGGACTCTCTACAGACTCATCTCTGTTAAATTATGTGGAGTTCCACTATAACTTGAGATTTATGTGCAACTCTGAGAATTCCTTCAATGCAATTGTCATAAGCCACTAAATTCCAAGTCTCAAGTGCTGAGATGTATTATTTTTCCCACTTCTAAAGTAAGGGAAGATGTAGAGAACTTTATCCTCTGAGATCACACAGGTGAGCCAAGTCCAGAACCAAAATTATAATAAAGTCTACTTTGGCCTGATTTGCAAGTGACTTTGAAGTCTTTGTCCCTTGAAATTAGCCTGTTGCTTGGCCTTTAACACAGAAACCGCACACCTGTGATCAAACCTTTCAGGACTTCTATTTGGATTTATTTGATGTTTCAATTGTGTTGTTTTCAGACTCTGGCATTCCTCTTTTCTCCTTAATCTTCTGTCTTTCTGTGTCATGGAAACCCGAAGATCTAACTAACCAGTGATGGGGTTCAATTTGTTTTACTACTGGTTCTGTGGGTCTGGCTTGGTGGGCTGGCAGGGGAAGGATACTTAAAATCTCCAGTCAGAGGTGGGATTTGCCGGTTTTCTGAACCACTCAAAATTTCTACTACTGGTTCTCCAGAACTGGTCAGAACCTGCTGAATACCACCTAAATACTAACTCTATCAAACTATCTGTTTATCTGTCTGTCTGGATAGAATGAAGGAAGAAAGGAAGGAAAGGAGGGAGGAAAGAGGTAAAGGAAGGAAGAAGGAGGAGAGGAAGGAAGGAAAAAAGAGAAGGAAAGAAAGAAAGGAAAGAAAGGTAGGTTACCCATCTCCACTTTAATAGGGCCTCTGCCTTATTTTGTGGAAGTATCTTTATTGCAACTACATTGCAATGAAATCAGTGTAGATTCCCAACAGGAAGCCGGAACACATTTTTGTGTCTTCCAAGAGGAAAGTAACTTTTAATGTTCTGGTTGCCACAAGCAACTACTGCAAACAGAGCTTTCCAACTGGGCTCAGCCTGAAAAGCATCAACTTCTACCACAGAAGAAGGACCCCATGACAATTTCTGGTCCTGCTTTTATGAGGTTGCTTTCATCATCTGCCGGCTCCCACCGGTGCCTGCTGTTGAAATGCCTGAACTAACCCCAACTATTTGCATTGCAAAATGCCAAGTTCTTCATGAGCTTGGCATGCATTTCCCACCAAATCAGGGAAGGTGATGCACGAGCCTTGGACTTGCAAATTAGCCTATGCAAATTCTGCATCGAAACAGAACTTCATTGATTTGTTCACTTAAGCCAATAGTCCAGTGATAGGATTCAAATTTTTTTTACGACTGGTTCTGTGGGCGTGGCTTGGTGGGTGTGGCTTGGTGGACATGGCAGGAGAAGGATACTGCAAAATCTCCATTCCCTCCCCACCTCACTAACCTGCTTTCCAGCTCCATTCTCCTGTGGAGGGCAACCAAAGAAGATGCAGCCAATCAGCTGGGACTCAATGGGAGGCAGAGAATAGATGGGGTTGGCGGGGCCAGTCAGAGGGGGGATTGGCCGGTTCTCCAAGCTGCTCAAAATTTCAGCTACCGATTCTCCAGAACTGGCTGAATCCCATCTCTGCGATTGTCTCCAAATTAACTCGCCATTGCTGCGTATTATGGGTGGTTGACCTAATGTGAGTCCATTGGAGGCATTGTTCATAAAAACAATTGGCCAATGGTAATGAAAAAGCCTTCATAATTAATGGACAGTTTCCAGTAGAAAAATGCAGTATCAATATTAGAGCCCCATTGACAATTTCCGAGGTAGGGGGAAGTGATTAATTTTCACAATTCTTCTGACCACATGGCGGGAAGTAATTGTTTAAATTAGATGCAATGAAATCTTTGGTAGATTCCCCCCCCCCTTCTATTGATTGGACCCTAAGCTATCTGAGGTGATTTATTGGAAAAACCAAGAAAAGAAACTCACTGCAGTTTCACAAATGCTGGTTAAGTTTCTTTGCTGTACCATTTTCCAAGCTTATAGATAAATTACAGAGCACGTAGCCTAACCCCCACAGGTGATCTTCAGATTGTGATGAAGGGTGAAAGAGGAAATTAACTCTCCTTTCTCAAACCACCGGAAAGGTCTTGCAAATATTATCTGCAGAAACTTAAAGCCAGATGCAGACTCAGCTTCTGGAATTACACTTCAGCGACAGATGATCTTAAAACTAGCCGTGCCATAATTCTTCAAAGAACATTATTGGAACTGTAACTTTCCCAGTAGTGAGATGTAATTGGAGAGCTTGGAGTCAGCTGGATTTGTGTGTGTGTGTGTGTGTGTGTGTGTGTGTGTGTGTGTGTGTATGCTTGTATGTACAGTACACTCACAGAGAGAAAAGGAAAGCAGGGTGGACTTTCTGAGATTCACTTAGGACAATGCTGGCTCTTCAAGACATGGAAGATGTCCTTCATACTTTCTGGAAGGTCAGCCAGATGAAACCCTAAATAAAGGAACTTATCTGATTTAGTGGACCAATGTTTCAACCATTTGGGATTCTCCAGATGTATTTGACATCAAATGGGCAATTCATTCAGTCTAGTGTAAATACAACATCAGGTCAGGATGGTGGAAGCCCTTCCTTTTTTCACACGTCAGAATGAAGGGATGGATGTCGAAGATGATGGAACATGACAAAATGGTTGAATGGACCTCTAGTTGCAAAAAGGACAATGTGTGTGTGTGTGTGTGTGTGTGTGTGTGTGTGTCTATCTCTATCTATCTATCTATCTATCTATCTATCTATCTATCTATCTATCT
>BLBF01000059.1:1879264-1907735 GCA_015471245.1 Laticauda colubrina | reverse complement strand
TCTATCTATCTATCTATCTATCTATCTATCTATCTATCTATCTATCTATCTATATCAGCCAAATTTATATGGCTCTTGGCAGAAAATGACTCTGAGTGGCATACAACAATCTAATCCTTTATTGTGTAAAACAGGAAAAACAAATTTATGATTTATAGCTTGGATGATTAGACAGAGTAGATCATAGAAAGAAGAGACATATAACCAGAGACGAAGAGGTGAACTTACTTTACTTTTACTTTATTGTCATTGCACCCCGTACAATGAAATTAAATGCCACCTTCAGCATACATTATACATAAAAAAATAAAGCTAATACTTGGACTTATGTTGTAAAGAAGATTGGAAGCTACTTCTCTGCAGCTTTTGGTCAAGTAAATTCCTCTGCAGATATGTAGTCGTGGGAGATGAATGTCCAAGCATCTCGAGCTTCCAAGATGAGGCCCTCACTTCTCAATGAAGTTAGTTAAAAACTGGGCAGATATGATCTCTCTAGCCTGTCCCAGTCCCAGCTGTTTCCAGGATGCCTTCAAAGCAGCCCACACACAAAGTCTTCTTCTACAAGTTTCATCTGCTCTACAGACATGGCCATAGAGCGTGTGCTTTGGAGTCCAACTTGACAGATTCCTCTGGCAGGGAAACCCCAGCCTAATCCTTTCAAGAGTGTGTCACTTTCTTTCACACTGCGAGTGTCCAAGACAGTGAATATTTAATTCAGGAGAGAGAGAAGGAGAGGGAGAGGAGAGATAGACTGAGATTTTTTTGATACAAACTCAATATATAATATTGATATAAACTGCACCAGTTATAAACTGCACCAAACTTGACTGCAGGAAACACAACTTCAGCAATAACAGAGTGGTCAATGTCTGGAAGAATCTCCCTGACTCTGTGGTTTCTTCCCCAAACCCCAAAAACTTTAACCTTAGACTGTCTACTATTGACGTCACCCCCTTCCTAAGAGGCCTGTAGGGGGTGTGCATAAGCGCACCAATCGTGCCTACCGTCCCTGTCCTATTGTTTCTTTTTATTTTTCTTATATGTATATCCATTTCATGTATTCATAACCATGTTTATATCCTTATACCTGTTATTTAATAATCGCTTGACAAAATAAAATAAATAAATAAAAAATAAATGAAAATGTGGGAATGCATTTGCTAGGTCTTGGCCTGATGTGGTACGCTGTGTGGTCTGAATCAGAGGTGACATTCAGCAAGTTCTGACCATTTCTGGAGAACCGGTAGTGGAAAATTTGAATAGTTCAGAGAACCGGCAAATCCCACCTCTGACTGGCCCTGCCAACCTTATCTATTCTCTGCCTCCGAGTCCCAGATGATTGGCTGGGTCTCCTTTGGTTGCCCTGCACAGGAGAACGGAGCTGGAAAGCAGGTTAGTGGGGTGGGGAGGGAAGGGGGATTTTGCAGTTACCTTCCCCTGCCATGCCCACCAAGCCACGCCCACAGAACCCGTAGTAAAAAGATTTTAATCCCACCACTGATCTGAATATAGCCCTGAAGTTGCACAGCTATTTTTATGAAATAAAATAACCTGACGAATTCAGAGCCAGTGGCTCTGGTGATACGATGTCTGTGTCGCATCATAGAAAGGAGAGCTTGGAAGTGGATTATCTTACAGATCATCTAATACAATCTCATGGCTGAATTCTTGGTACTTCCTTTTAAATGTTATTTCCTTGCTATTGCATTAGAAGTGCCTTAATGTCACAGCGTTTTGACTGATTTGTTGTGAAGCAAATTGTTCTGGGTGCTTTTAATTTCTGCTAAAATGCAGCTGAGCAATGAAATATAAATACTTTTGTTATTGTTAGTAGTGATGGTTCTCAAACTTCAATTTTATGAAAAATTTGTGGAAGCAAAGAGGATAAACTTATGATGACTTCAGATGGGAGGCAGAGGCCAAGGGACAGGCATGCTTGCCGAGTTTGATTTATTGCAGATTTCTTTTGTTGTAAAATTGAATCTAGAGGAAGCCCTGGAGGATCTGAGATCTCACCTCTCCATTCCAGGTGTAGCTACAAAGGTAAGTTCCGAATCTTCCTACCTGCTTCTCCTTCTAAAGACTCTACTGCAGAAGTTGATTATTTACTAATTTTATTTCACAGCTGCCATTGAATTTTTCCTGAAATGTTGCTGAAGACTAATTTATTGGGTCTCCTCAGGCAAACATTGTCAAGGAAGTTTCAAGCTGAAATGACTTTTTTTTTTCTTTTGTTAACAGGAGAACATTTCCTCAGGGGCATTTCACAAATTCTTCTTCCTCTGCAGCGCTAAGCAGAAACTTTCTAAGGGTTTTCATAACACACCCAAGTCTCTCCACAATTTAAGCCCTGGTGTCTTCTGAATTGAGGAAAGGTTATTCACTCTGGAGTCCTTCCCCTTGGGGGTGGGTGGGTTAGAACTGAGGTCCTACAAACAGACGCAGTGTAAATGTTGGATTTCCAAGGTCAAAGTTTCTCATTTTAGCAAATTGTTCACTTATAGTGAAGACAAACTCATCCCAACAAATTTAGCATGGCTGATGTAGGTAGTCCTCATCTTATGATGACAATTAAAACCAGCAGTTCCATTGTTAAGCAAAGCAGTTGAGTTTTAAGTGATATTTTTGATGCTGTTAAGTGAATCACTGCAATTGTTATGTGAAACCAGGGGTCTCCAACCTTGGCAACTTTAAGACTGGAGGACTTCAACTCCCAGCAAAGCTGGCTAGGGAATTCTGGGAGTTGAAGTCCTCCAGGCTTAAAGTTGTCAAGGTTGGAGACCCCTGATATGAACCACATCAGTGGTGATATGCTATCAGTTCGGACCGGTTTGACTGAACCGGTAGTAAAAAAAAGCCCCAGATCAGCTGAGAGGAGGAAAAAAAGCCTGAGAGGAGAAAGAAGAGAAAAGCACAGGATCGTCTCTCCCACCTACCACTGCACTTTTCTCTTTATCTTCTCAGCTGACTGGCACTGCAGGACTCAGCTGGTGTGGAAAGCTGCACACATGCATGTGCGATCACCAATCCAGTAGTGGAACAGGTGGGATCCTTTTGCTGAACCACATGGTTGTTAACTGAATTCGGCTTCCCCCATTGACCTTGTGTGTTGGAATCTCACTGGGAAGGTCACAAATGAGGACCTTGGGATGCTCCAACTATCATAATTATATGCTGGTCTCCAAATGCTCAAATTCTGATCCCATGTATCAGGATACCCCCCATTTAAATCATGAGTCTCGAGCCAAACTTCCAAAACTTTAAAAGGATTTATTGGGAGTAAACATACCAGCACTGCCTGGGTGTAGCCGACTCTGAGACATATAATTCATTGTCACCCTTGACCTTGGTTTCCCCCCCAAACCTGGGTGTATCATAATTCATATTCTCTAACGAGACACATCCATGGCCAAGAATCATCAATCATGCTCTCCAGTTAGAATTTTGCACAGCAGAAATTTCAGTCACCTAGTTACTATCTTTGAAAACATTTATGGAATGCAGTTTCAGTTTTCAAGCTGCTGCACTGCTCTTTCAAACCCCTTTCCCCCCTCTCTTTCTGTTGGCAACTCTAAAAAGACCATAGAAATATTTTGTGAGTTGACACCATGTTGCGATAAAGATTCAGTTGGTTATAATTACTTTTTTCAGTTGTAACTTTGAATGCTTGCTCAATGAACATTTGCAAGTCAAGGACTGTCTGTAGATGCACCTTAAGTATCTCGATGTCTCAACATATGTCTCAGTTAAGTTTTGGACTCAAGAAAAGGAAGCCCTGACATCCAGTTGTAGTTTTTTTCTCCCCAGTGGCAGTGATCAAAATTGAAGAAGCGAGAAGGAGAAAAGATACATCAGTGTCTCCTGTGGTCCAATTTATGTGTGAGGGATTCTGTAAATAATTCACTTGTCTTGAGGGAAGAGAGGCTTGCAAAGAGCTAATGTTAAAAGCTCTCCTTTTGTTTCAAAAATTCATTTTGATGGCGTATCTGAATGGACATTTAATGCCAGTTCCCATAGCTACAATGGGCCCAGAGCAAGACAGAGAGAAAAATAAAGTCATTGGCAGTTCTATAAAGCCAGCATCAAAGATAAATATCACCATGAAAGATCAAAATCGGGGATAAGCGTGTTGCCATACTTGACTCCATAAACAGAGGCAGCATAGAAAGGTATTCTAATGAGAAATAATTCCCAGGGAAAAGAAGATAGGCAGATCAAATGGTTGTGGGGAGGCCATTAAAAAGCTATCCTCTGTGAAGCTTAGCATTTTAAATGTATGAATATATAAAAAGTCCAGTGGCCTGTATGTCAACCATGAAAGGATCTCATGCACAATTCATAACCATTGTCTTCTGCAATAGGAAGAACCAGGGAGTGAAGTCATCTGTAGACCCAGAGACATTCAGGGGGTAGGTCCAAGAATATCAGGATAACAATAACAGAGTTGGAAGGGACCTTGGAGGTCTTTTAGTCCAACCTCCAGCTCAAGCAGGAGACCCTATACCATTTCAGACCAAGGCCTCTTCTTAAAATCTTTCAGTGTTGGAGCACCCACAACTTCTGAAGCAAGCCATTCGACTGGCTAATTGTCCTCACTGTCAAGAAATTTCTCCTTAGTTCTAGATTAGTACGCCTTGGCATATTATACAAATGTGGGTAGAAACAGATTGAAGAGATGTTTTTGTTGCCTTCACATAATATTAGAATTCAGGGTCATCCAATAGTAAAGTGCAGCTGATGAAGCAAAATTGCTGCCTACAGAACAGAAATTTGTGGGATTTTCCCTGCCCTGGTCCAAATTATTTTAGGAAGAATTAAACCAAGCAATGGTGGATGAAGCACACTCTAATGTTTAATGGGGCTTCTATGTTTAAGGCCAGTTTATCACTGAGAGTTTATGAATGAAAAGAGTTATGTTGGGAAATAAATTATCAAAGCCACCCTGGTTGGAGAAGCCCGAATATTCTTCCAGAAATGCCTGTTTCATTCACCTTAATGGTGTAAACAGTATTTCTGTTGGTCTCAGTTGAGTTTCCTAAAATGAAGACACAATATGTGGGAAAAGACACAGATTCCCAAAAATTAGATTAAGACAGGGCATGTCTTTTCTCAAAAGAGGAATTATTTCTTCTTCTGAGCTTTAAACCTTTTAATTTACAACAACAGATTAAATAAGAAGTAAGCTAATTTAACATCCATTATCACTTTGGATAGGGAATTAAAAATATGACAAAGGGGATCTGCATTACAATGCTACTGTTTGATCTATGTTTCCTTGATTAAGCAGATGGATTGCAAACATCATGGAAACCTGTTGTGGCTCCTCTAGTTGGCTTTGAACTGCAAGTAACTTTGTTTAAGCCTGAGAGACCTAGAGCCTTAAGGAGTGTCCTGTTGAGTGGTTGGCCAACATTGCTTCTCATACTTCTCCTTCAGTGCTCTGGACTCAACTCTTTGAAACCCAGTCAGTTCTAGGACAGATATTCCATAGGTTTGGAGAAACACCAACTAAAGAAGGTGTCATTCAAGCAAAATACCAACCAGAATATGTTCTTAGTAGAACTACTCAGGAAGTTGTAGGTGAAAATTGACTGCTACTATACAATACCATACTATGCATTTTGAAGAAAAATATGAGCTTAGCTGATGAATGGAAGATCAAGGGTCCAAAAATGATAGAGTTTCTGTTGTGAAAAAAACTCAGCTAGGAAGACAGAAAACAGCCCAATGAGATCCAAGGTATACACCAGAGGTGGGATTCAGCAGGTTCTGACCAGTTCTGGAGAACCGGTAGTGGAAATTTTGAGTTTTTCAGAGAACAGGCAAATACCACCTCTGACTGGCCTCATCCCCATGTATTCTCTGCCCCTGAAGTCCAACCATCTTGAATTGCTTCCAGCCAAGCACTGCTGACAGAGGCAAGACACAAGAATGGAATCTGAGCTTATGTGGAAGATCTTATCCGCTGCCAGTTACCATTGGAAAGAAGGAGAGCAAGGCAAACCAGCAGAAGAAAATAAATAGTTGCCAAGTTGATCTGGGGGTAAGGAAAGAAGGAGAATAGCTTGGAAAGGTCTGAGGTTTAATGGCATCTTTTTCAGCAAGTCCAAAGGCCCATAAATTCCAGTGGTTGTGCTTTTAAGGGACACCATGTGAGCAACACATGAAGATGGATTTTCCAGGCAGCACATGTGGAGATTAATTAATGCTTCTCTTTGCCATCTCACCAGCCAGAAGTATTCCCTTGCCTGCCTCCACTTCAGCCAGCATTCCATATTGCAAAGCTGTCTGCCTCTAAGATTATCACCCATGGATGGGTTGTAATTCAGAGCACACACACCAAAAATCACCCCCAGGAGGAAAGGGACAGGCTGGAGCTGCAATTGTGGCCACCTTCCGTCTCTTTTGGCAAAAGGTGTGACTGGAAAGAGCTTTGCCATCTCTTCTGTTTACCATCTTCCTGGGTTTGGGGGCTGGCATCAACTATTTTTTAATTCCTGGGCTTTCTGTCCTCTTTCTTCCTTTTTCAAAAGTGGTGGAGGAAGCTACTTTCAAAGTCTGGCCTTGAAACAAATAGGTTTGGTGTTGAAGACAACTTCAGAATGAGATGTTTGATCCAGGGATGAATGAGGCTAAAGTAGCTTAACCAAACAGCAAAGGAATGCAGAGGAGCTGATTTTGAATACTGTTTCCTTTCCCCGTAGAAATAAAAGCATTCTGCCATGAACTTCCTCAAGTCTTTTTTCTACCCTGTTGAGTAGAGAGTAACTTACACAATTTGCTGTTAGTGATCATACAATTCTGCAGATAGGAAAAAAAATGTATTTATTGAGTCTCCCTCCTTGGCTCCCCTCTCTGCTAACCATTCACACCACAAAGTCAAAACACTCAATTCTGGCAACTACTTGATATTTCAAAGGAGAGGTGAAGTTTCAGGTTTCATTCTTACTCAGTAACCCAAGTCTGTTGCTGAATTGGCACATTGCATGAGGTCATAACATGCTCCGTTGGAGTTGGCCAAGTAGGATGGTTGAATGAACCCAAACCATGGGGGCTTGTAATCCATAGTTTATGGGATAGAATGTTTTAGCAAGCCTAACTTCAGTTTAGTAGAACCCAATAAATCACCATTGAACAAACAACATTTTAGCGTGGTTGGTGAAAGAGTTCACTGCACTTCCCCTCCCATGTCTGAGCTGCCATCTGCAATATGGGATAACAGCTGGAAGAACCAAAATATATGGGAAACAGAACCTAAAAAATAAATCAATATATAACTGCAGCCCTGAACTTCTGGGACAATACATCCATCAGCAACGGAGTGTGAAGCAGGAACTAATTTTGATCTTCCTCCCCCTGTGTTTATTTTGAACACCTGAACAGGATGTGGCCTAGCAAGGAGAAATAATTTGGTGAGGCTTGTCAAATCAAAGCTAAGGTAAAGAGTGTGGAAACCTTTTGATAAGGCAATGAAACTGCTGGGATAATTTGGGAATGGAACAACTCCCTCTTTCAGCTGTCCACCTTCAAGCATTTGCCAACCTGACACCTTAATGACTGGCTCAGTGTGTAAATCTTCCTGTATCCCCCTGGAAGGTCTCACTGGCACCAGGGAAGATGTTCCCCCATTGCTGATAATTACATCCTTCAAATCAGTGGGTTACCTGGTAGCTGAAAGCCCTTCAAACAGGGTAGCAGGTGGGAGATTGCAAGAGATGAGCCCCCCTAAAGAGCAAAAGGAAAATATGGGAGTTCAGATGGGTGCCACTCTGACACTTGGAAGTAAGAAGAAATTTCCTGACAGTAAGAGCAATCAACCCATGGAACAGAAGTTGCCTTCAGAAGTTGTAGGAGCTTCATCACTGGAGGCTTTCAAGAAGAGACAGATCTCCCATCAGAAATGGTGTAGGGTCTCCTGCTTGGGCGGGAGGTTGGACTAGATGAACTACAAGATCCCATCCAACTCTGTTCATGTGTTACCTGTAAACTGCAGAGCAGGAGACCCCAACTTTGGCTTATAAAAGCCTGATCCAACAGATGTAAATGTTGGTATTTTTTCAGTGGGTGCTCACCTGGTCTGCTGAAAGGAAGACATATCAGCCATAAGAAGGCCACCAGCTCAATTTCTAAGAAGCTCCCTAAACTTTTAGGAAAAGGTTTCCAAAATGCTGAGACCTACTCCAGAAAAACCAACATCTTACAAGATTTGGGCTGTTCTTGCTGAAGACTTCAGCTGTCTGCATGGGGTTTGGAAAAGCTAATGACCTCTAGGTTCCTCAAGCATAATGAGATCTTCTGTTATGCCTTTTCAGGTCAAAATATTTTCATACACAAGCTCATTAATTTTTAACATGCCTACAAGGGACTTCCATTTAATGCAGGTGGAGTGTGTGGCTAAACAGGGTTTAGTTCATCCAATAAATAGCTATGTTAAATTGTTTTGCTCAGAACTTCCCTCGGTGCTTCATACTCATCTGTGACAGTAGTTCCCCCCAAAAGATTACGAAGGACCCTTGATTATTTTGCTACCCACCAACCAGCTGGCCTCTTCCTTCCCATCTTCTTTTCTTCATCTTCCCCTGCAATAAGAACATCAGCGGTCCCAGGAGAAAAGTGATACTTACCATGAGACATATGGTCTTCCTCCTTACATGTCTTTTTGCATTAATTCATTGGTGCTCGGAACCTTCATAGGTCTGGCTGGAAATATTAATGTGCGGGATGGAAGTGAGAAGCAACTGTGCATATTAAGTGGCTACCAGATGGAAGCGATGGCTCAGTGTCTACCCATCATAGCAAGAGCCTCTCTAAGGGAGGGTTTGAGGACTCATCTTGAGCTGGAAGACACTGGGGAGTCCTTGGTGCTCTCTGAGCTTGGTTGGGTCCCCCCCACCAATGTTTCACTACACAACTAGGGAATATCATCAGTATTAGCTGGAGTGGATTTTCTCTCTGTTTATATACAGGTGGCTTGTCCTGTAGTGGTGAGAATGTTCTTGGTCAGGGGTCAGCCACCCATGGCTCTGGAGCCACATGTGGTTCTTTCATCCCTCTGCTGTGGTTCCCTGTCACTGGTTGGCTCCACAATTGATAGGGCTTTCGGTTAGGACAGGTAGAGGAAAAAGGATGCCATGCTAGGAGGAGACTCTATGATGGGGGAACCAGACTTCCAGTTGGCTCCAGAATGATGGGAGGATTTCCAGTTAGGACCTTTATGGCTCTTTGAATGCTTAAGGCTGCCCACCTCTGTTCTTGGTGGTTCTTTGATTAGGCTGGTTACTCCCATTTCGCACTGATGATGTTACCTAGTTGGTTAATGAAACCTCTGCAAGAAAACAACCAAGTTCATAGGGCACCAAGGATCCCTCTTTTCAACCTTGAACTACAAATATCCTCCTCTATTGGAAGATATTTTGTAGGTTGGCTTCATCTCATGTCCTTCCCCTTTCCAGAATCCCCAGCCAAGTGGGCATTTTGCAGTTCAACAGAGCTGAGGGCATCAAATTGGGGAAGACAATACCTTCACTAACTGAGGAGACCTGAGTGGACGACACTTTCTTATAGGTGACTCTGTAAAAACGGTGCAGAGAGTTGCAAGTGCAACCACCTTGTTTGTTTGCCCTTAGATCCTTCCAGGAACCAGGCACTGTCTCTGGACAGGTGGCAAAAAAACAGTGACAGTGATTTGGCCAAGTTCTGTTGGAGACTTGGCCTCCTCTGGTGTCATCACGGCATCCCCTGCAGGAGTTTGGTGGATCCTGTTTGCTTGATACAGACAAACGTCTCTTTCTCCTTCCTGGCTGGCTTCAGGGCCCTGCCTGGAAGGCTCACAATGAGCTCTGCGGGTTACAGCAAAGATACCAGCAGCCAAAATCTGGTCAAAGAGATCCTTGTCTTCTCCCCTACCGTGGCATGAAAGAGACATGAATGGCACTTCTGTCCCTTTTGGATCTGCTGGCTGACAGTTAATTCAGGATCCTGAAGCACCTGTCTTGGCCTAGCTCTTCTGCAAGGAAATTCAATGCCCTCCAGGACCTGGCATTTTCTTGGGATTTTATATTGGGGGACTGCCTGGCAGGCAGGGTCCCCTTTGCACCTGCATATTTGGAGGGTGAGAGAAGGGATGACCTCATTCATATGCCGGGTATGACACCTCCAGAGAGATAAGGCAACTCTGATTTACATATTGGTGTGATGCATTACCCTTTGGGGAAATTGTGCTTTGGTTTGTAGTCCACACACATGCTCACCTACCCTTACTGGGAAGTGTGCAGAATGCAGGCAGGAAAAATGACTCACTTGAATCTCCATTCACTGAAAAAAGGACAAACAAGAAATAATGGATGGATCTCTCTGCTTGCTTTGATGTGACCTTCAGCAAACTTCAACTCTGTAAACATTTTGTTGACTTGTGGAATTATAAGAAAGACCCTTGACCAGTTGGGTCCAGTTGAACAGAATGTTCTTTCAGTTGTTTAATTATGATGTTTTGCACCAATTTATATATTGGGTTGTTATAGTTTAGTTAACATTGTGTAATTATGTTTCCCTGTTTATGGCTTGTTTTTGTTGGGTTCTGCTCAAAGCCACATTGTTTGAGTGGGGTTAACAAGCAATCAACTTTACTGATCTTGAGGATGGATGAGACCAAAGAATATTTATTAAACAATAGGGATAATTTTAGCATGTACAATGAGAGCGAAATCTTCCTAAGCCAGTCTTGATGTAGGATGATGTATTCAAAGAATGAGTTTCAGGCTAGTTGGAATCTGGAATATATATTTATATGGAAGTTATCTGGGAGAAGCAGGTTAGGAGAAATTCCTTCAGATCATACATCAATATTGCTGTGGAGTTTCCTTGTGAAAGTTAGGAGCTCTAGGGAAGCAGAACTCCAGAAATGTGCCCTCTGTCTCTACCATGTGGTGGTCAAAAGACCAGGTCTTTAGTAGGTCAGTGGATATTTCACTTGAGTAGAATTGTCCTTGAAGGAGCTATTTTTTTCTCTGGGACTTGTGAGATTAAAGGTGCTTTCTCAGCCTTTATTGGCTTTGCTGGGCTGAGAAGTCGTGGATAAGTGTTTTGCCAGGAACAATATACTGCTGTTGGATGCTTTGGTGGCAGCTATGATGTCAACATGTGAAAAATGATGCAATCGCTTTGCAGTTTCATCATGATGTCTATGATGTCATTTGTTCCAGTAGATGCCAATCATCAAGGCTCCCTGGATGCCTGAAAGAGTTGAGGGTTCCCCTGTGGCTTTGTGAATGGCAGAAGCATGCTCTAACTCAAGGGTCTCCAACCTTGGCAACTTTAAGACTTGTTGACTCCAGCTCCCAGAATTCCCCAGCCAGCTGGGACTTCTAGGAATTGAAGTCCACAAGTCTCAAAGGTTTGGAAAGCCCTGCTCTACCTTACTGCTGCCCTTTTTCTTCTGGGGTGTCCAGGAAAGTCCCCCAAAATCTGTGCCTGGATTCCTCGAAGACCAGACAGCAGCTTCAACCTTTATTTTTCCAACTTTTGATTTTGTAAAATATTTTAGGAATCTCTAGTTCCTGTTACATTTCCAGAGTTTAAGAGCTGGAAGAACTGACACTGCTGGGAGTTTAATTTAGTTTCATTCTTCACTAATAATGTTTTGGTTGGATGCCAATTTTATATTTTTCTCTGGTTTGATTGTCTTCGTATTAATTTCCTTTTGTTGTATGAGAATATTGGATAGCGGGTATCATATCAATGTTTCAAAACATAATTAATTTTAAGTGGCTTGTATTTTTGCACAGGAGTAGGGAGAAAATCTCATCTAGGTCTTGAGTTACAAAATCATCCCTTCCTTTACGAAAGAGCAAAGATGGAGTTTTCCTTGTTTTGAAAGCATAGAGACAGACCTTTATTCCTCCTCCTCTTCTTCTTCTTCCTCCTCCTCTCCTCTCCTCTCCTCTCCTCCTTTCTCCTCCTCTTCTTCCTCCTCTCCTCTCCTCTCCTCTTCCTCTCCTCTCCTCCTCCTCCTCTCTCCTCCTCCTCCTCCTCCTTCTCCTCTCCTTCTTTCCTCTCCTCTCCTCCTCCTCCTCCGCTTCTCCTCCTCCTCCTTTTGTTTTGATTTCAGCAGCTGCTTAGTAATTGGGGAAAAAAATCAGCCTCTTCTTTCTATGTTTGATCTACTTTCTATATGCAGAAAGAGGCAATTGTAAATCCTGGGTTAGCACAGGAACTTCTGAAAGGAAATTCTCATCCCAGATTCTTTCCAGGCTGGTGGATTTAATTTTTTTCTGTTTTGTTTCTGCAGCGCCGAGGGCACAAGGGGAGAGAGGTAGATCTCAAGGGTCTTCTCCCTAGAATAACAATGTCATATCCTTTGATATGGAAAGAGGGGCTACAGTTACATCTGGAGGCGAAGAAGCCAGCAAGGAGAAGCCAAGGTCAGCCTTCCCTTTCTTTCTCCATTTTTCTTGAATCTTCTCTTGCAGCAAGGTCTGGGGGCTATTTGAAGGTACACGGGGGGGGGGGGAGGAGAACTGGAATAAAAAGGCGTTTTTGGTTTTCAGCCTCTTTTTCAAGGTGAATATAATGAGAGACAATTTGGAGAAAGCAAGGAATGTGGATGAGGCGGGGCAGAGAGGAATATCTGGTGATGGGGACAGGACCACAGATTCTTCCACTGTACAGAGGGCTTTTGGTTTGTCCCAGACTTACTCCTTATCCAGCACTTGGTAGTAGTGGAGATTAAAATAAACCCAACACATTCCTGAGCTCAGGAAAAGAATGTATACAAAGGAATGGAAAGCCGGGAGGCTTAACCAAAGGACACCATTTCCCACCTGGTTTAGAAGCATTGGAAGGGAGACTCAGGGTGGGTTTCTTGCAGGTTTTCCAGGATGGATTTGATGTCATCTAAGATCAAAGTCACCATCACAGCTGACACCAGTTGGACACAACTGAATGGATATCATCATCATCATGATCATCACCAAGATCAAAATGGACTTTTGAGGAGCAGCTGGAACTATCTCCCTGTAAGGCATCCAGAAAGTATCCATGATATCAATCACTCCAAGACATTTTCTCTCCAATTGATTTATTTAGAAACAGATCTGGTATGTCTAAGGCAATTTCTCAAAGTGAAAGTATTTTTGCACGTTACACAGAATTCACCTTCTCTCCTCCCACTTCTACACTTCATAAATCATGAGAACCAAATAACTGCAACTGGAATTTCTTAATATGACATATAGAATAACCTTGAACTTTTCAACTCCTCCACCACCACCACCACCCCTTTCCATTAAATGTGGCAGCTGAATTTCAAACCTGACACTTCTCAGCTTTGCTTAGCTTCTGGCCTAAGAGTGTAATTTTCTCTTGATTCAGTCTGGATTTGTGGATTCTTTTCTCAGTGGGGCCTATTCCTAAGAGGCAGCCAGAGAAGGATTCCTAAAGGTGAGACCAAAATCTTTTGGCTTCCCTTTTTGTTCTGAGAGACTATCATATTCCTAAGTCAGAGTGGAGTTCTGGGGCTGAAATCTGTTTCTGAATTTTGCAATGCAATTCACATTCACACCCTCACAGGCTTACCATACACATCCCAAATGTAGACTTTGGGGGAAAGGGCACATATGGCATTTGTACAAAATAGTTTTGCACAGCACAAACATCTTGGCTTCGTGCAGGGGAAGGAAGACCAAAAAGTAGACATTTGCAAAAATATGCTCATGTAGACTTTGGGTTTTGTTTTGTTTTTTAATCTATAAACAGTTCCAGAAATTGCCTGAACTAAATTTAATGCTTGGGATAATAAGACATTGATTAAAAATAATTGGAACATGCAGCTGTCACGCAAATCCAGGACCCTTTTGGTCTCTGAAAGTCTGAAGTTTTCCTGCCTTATTTGGTTTCTTTGCTTCCTTTCGTCTTCCTGATCCCCCTCCTCTCCTGGTCCTTTCAGCGGAGGCCCCGTTTATTTGCCTGCCTGTAATCTGGCCAAGCATAAAAGGCAAAGTCTCTGGTTGCATGAATCAAAAGGGGAAGTGTCTTTTGTTTTCCTCTCCCCCTCCTCTTGCCATGCCTTTGTGATTGGGTGGGGCAGCAGAGTGTGCTTTCTTTTCAAGAATGGAAAGAAATGAAACTTTGGATAACCACTGAAGGGTAAATATTGAGATGATGTGCTGGTAATTAGATCATTAATGCTACTGGGATCTGTCACTGGAGCTAATTTGCACTGCAGTGTTGGTTCTGAGTAGCTGACCCTCCATGCTTGTGGAAGAGTAGTTGGCTTCCATCTTCTCCTGGTCCCTTTCTCTCTTTCCAACCAGCATGTAAACCAAGGGTCTTCAAACTTGGCAAGTTTAAGACTTGTGGACTTCAACTCCCAAAATTCCTGAGCTAACATGACTGGAGGAGGAATTCTGGGAGTTGAAGTCCACAAGTCTTAAAGCTGTCAAGTTTGAGGACCCCTGAAGTAAACCCTTGAAGTCCTAAGATCCCTGGCTGCAAGGATCAGTAGCTCTAGGGCTTTGGTGAGAAACATCACAACCTCAATCATGATTGTTAATTAAATCACAGCTTGCTAGTGAGTGTGTAGACCTAAAAGTCAACCTTGAAGGCCTTGAAAGTCTATCTGGACCTGGGGAGAAGCAAGCAGTGGCAACAGCCCCTGAGCTGGCCAAACAGAAGGGAACTTGCTACAACACCCACAATGTGCTTGGATCACAAAGAAGGTCTTCTTCTCTTCCCTGTTTAGATGCAGACCAGGGCTATTAACTTCTTTTGGTGGGAGTTGTTTACTCCATACTGAAAAAAAAATATCCAACAAAAACAGAATAACAGGGTTGGAAAAGACCTTGGTGGTTTCCTAGTCCAACACCCTCCCCTCCCCGCTCAACCAGGCAAATGAAATAGAGCTAAATTGGTTGGCTCTGACAACCTCCTTGTGTTGGTGTTCTTCTTGTGTTGGGATGTTAAATGGATGTTCATTGGAAGCTTAGTGGATGAAAGTGGATGGAAGCAAATGATACCTCCGAAGGGGTTCCGGGGGAGAATTTCAAAGCGGATGCATAGCGGATGAAGTGGATGCATCACGGACGGCTATAGGAAACAAAGGGGATGCCGTGCGGATGTATATCGGATGCAAAGCGTTCATTGCGCATACGGAGAGTATGAATTGCATCAGCTCCATGGATATAAAAGAATGCAGCACGCACGCAGTCAGCATACAGGGGAAAGACGTGCTGCCAGATACATCTTGAAGGAACACCATGGTTCATCAGTCAGGCAAGAAGAGGAAGCCTGTGCCTACTCGTTCAAGCCCTGGCAAGGTGAAGAAGGCCAGAACCAGCATCCCACCCCCTGGTACTGACTCTGAAGCTGCTGCTGCTGCTGCTGCTGCTGTGGTGGACCAGACCCAAGGCCCTCAAAGCCCTGCTGCTGAAGGCCCTGCTGCTCAAGCCCCTGAAGGCCCTGCTGCTCAAGCTCCTGAAGGCCCTGCTGCTCAAGCCCCTGAAGGCCCTGCTGCTCAAGCCCCTGAAGGCCCTGCTGAAGCCCCTGCCAGAAGGAGGAAGAGGCAAGGGAAGGAGAAGGGAGAGAGGAAACAGTACACTGTTTCCGAGGAGCATGAGGATGAGGTGCTGGAATGGCTGAGGGAGAACGAGTACCTCTGGAGAAAGGGCCACAGACTGTATCGGGACACCAAGAAGAAGCAGGCAGCTTGGAGAGACAAAGCAGAGAGCCTGGGGTACACTGCAGAAGTACTCCTAGGATGGTGGAAGCACATGCACACCTGGTATGGCAAGCTACACCTCAAGAAATCCGGACAGGCCGCTGTCAAGCTCATGACCGGGAGATGTATGTCATGGCCAAGTGCAGTTTCCTGGAGGTGAGATCCGCCACCGAGGAGCAGCCCCTCTGAGACCCCTCTCCCTCAGACAGCCCACAGACAGCCAGTCCTCTTCCAGCCAGGAGCCAGCTACCCTGTCCAGACAGGTGTCTTCAGAGGGCCCCATGACAGAGAGTCCCCCGACAGCTGCACTCCCCATGCCGGCAGACTTGGAGGATCCCGTGGAGGATGATGCCCTGCTGTCACCAATGGAGGAAGAAGCAGCAGCCTCTTAGTTGTGGGATAGATAAACCTCCAGTACAACCATAGTGGGACTGTATGGTCCACCATCCCAGCTGCCACACATATGGACCTTTATTATCAACAACAATTTATTAATTGATCAACACATTTTAAAATAAACAAAGCTCTTTATTAATGTCCTATTCATTGTAGGACCACTCAACATACATGGCACAATCTCATCAGTGTTATGCGACAGCCTCAAGGAAGCATCCATTAATCATCTATCATCCTGTCTTGCTACTCCACTGCTCCAACTGGGGAGTTGCACCAGTGTCTCAGTAGGTTGCGCTGCTTCTTTCCTTCACATGAAGCTCTGTTGGGGCCTTGTACATCCACAGTGTCTATCAGGTTACGTCCTTGCCTCCATTCACCAGGCTCCATGTTCCCATTCCTTTGTTGACGGTCGACAAGTCTGTTCTGCAACACTGGGTAGCGGGTGCGCATGAGATTGTGCAGGATACAGCAAGCTTCCATGATGCTCCTCACTGTTTCTGGGTCATGCTGCATGGTGGTGAGAAGTATCTGGAACCTGTTGGCCAGGATGCCAAAGGCATTCTCCACCACCCGTCTTGCCCTGGACAGCCTGTAGTTGAAGATCCTCTCTTCACGGGGGAGGTATCTTGAACTGTACAGCTTCATGAGGTAGGTTCTGAGGGAGAACGCATCATCACCAATGATGAAGTAGGGCACATCTTGTGTGTCATTGGGTAGGTGATCTGGATCTGGAAAACCCATGATGAAGTTGCATTCCAGCCCATCCTTGAGGTCACTAGCATTGTATACCTGGCCATCTGAAGCTGACCCATTGCCTGAAGCATCGATGTAGATGAACTTGTAGTCAGCATCAACCAGGGCAAAGAGGATGATACTGAAGAAGCCCTTGTAGTTGAAATAAGTGGACCCTGAATTGGCTGGAGTTTTGCAGGCCACGTGCTTCCTATCTATGGCTCCAATGGTGTGGGGAAAGTTCCACCTCTGATACCACTCTTCTGCAAGTTTCCTCCAGCCTTGTTCACTTGAGGGGGCACTTGAGGAGCTCCTCCACGTATTCTTCGATGATGGCCTGTACCACTTCTCTGACCACTTTGCTGATGGTGTTGTGTGGCACCCTCCATGCATACTGCATGTTTCTGTATGTGGTTCCAGAGGCCAGGTGCCGCAGAGTCAGTGCCATCTTCAGTCCAGGGTCCAGGTTGGCACAGAAGTTGGTGCTAGGCTTGGTCAACCTGGGTCTCAGACACTCTACAAGTTTGTCAAACATGGCTGGTGGCATCCTCATGAAGTGATGGAATGCATGAGGGTCTTCATTCCTCAGCTCCACCATCAACTGGTCATACAGTCCAAATTCCATTCTTCTCATGATCCATCCTCGGACTCACACAGCTCTTGGACGTCTCCTTCTTCTCCTTCTGTATAAAACTTGAAACAGTCTGAACAGGTTTTGGTTCTGGTGATGAATGAGCGCAGCTATCATACGGACTGTTTCATCATCCATGGTGGAGAACAATTGATGATGTTGAAGACCAAGACCAAGGGTGAAGAGGTCTGTACACCACGGCTGCTGGACTCATACTGAGATCCAGATGATTTTCTCCCCCTTTTTATGGAAAATATCGGTTGTCCGCTAGGTGTCCTTCTACATCCTCTAGACATAGTCTAGTCATCCTAAATACACGAGATACATCCCAGATACAAATGTTTTGTCTGTTTTAATCCTTTATATATGAGATGCATACGCTTACATCCTTTCTATTTCCGTGCTACTAACGCTGTGTAGACATTCCATGTACCTTTTGTTTCCTCCCTCTTTCCGTTTTCAGCTGCAATGGATGTGAGCTGAGGAGATGGCCAGAGGATGTAGAGAGGATACAGCAGACGTTTAACGGATGATAATGGACATAGAACGTTTGTTGCCCATATATGTCGTGGATGTACATCGTACACGGCGGAAAGTTCATCCGTTCACAAAGTTTTGTGCAGCTCAAAACTTCTTGCGCGGATGAAATCTCAGTGGATGGATGCTCGATGGAAAGAGCGTGTGAAACACGTATGCAGTGAGTACACAACGGATGCATAGCGTTTTCCAATGGATGGCAAGCTTTTTTTTAACGTTTTACATCCTCTTTGCATCCGTAAGTGCAGTGGGGCCAGGCCTTTATAACAGACACCAATTTTTTTGCTATATTTCTCTATTTATTGTTACATATTCTTACTGTTGTTGCTGTCAGGTATATAGGATAAGTGGCCATATAAATTTTCTCAGAAACAAATATAATTTGTCCTCACAGCCAAGGGAGAGAGGATGATTGGATTGGGTGTTGTTTCTTCTTTGACTGACCTTCTGTCATTTGGTACTTAGAGAACAGTTGGATGCTAGTTCCTATCCCTGGATAGTTGGGTAGTAGGTGGTAATGTGGGAGTCTATTGTATTTTGACTTTTGCTTGTTTTTTTTATCAGTCTGCAAGAAGAAAAATGAGCTCAGAGGCCACCAGGAACCAACTAATTCAACCCCGCTCTCCGTCTTTGCCAGTTTTGCTAGTTTCCATTTATTTAAACTGCCATGTTCTTCCCAGTTCCTGTCTTCTTACAGGCAATGTTCTCACTCTTGCCTTTTTTTGGTAGTCCTCTCAAAGGCTAAAAAGATCTTGCGGAGAAAACTGGTGGCAATGCAGTCAGAGTAACGCTGGAGCAATTTCCTGCTGATTTTGAGCAGAAAATGAATTATTTAAAAACAGCACTCATTTTCATAACCCTTTGCAAAAAAAAAGCAAGGAGAGGCAGAGGGTGTAGAATCAAGATAGCTTCCATGCTGGAGCTCGTGTGTGTGTGTGTGTGTGTTAAAAGAGACTGGGTTGGGCCAGAAAGGGGCGGTTATAATCTAACTTTATTTTGGCCCTGAGAAACCCCAAACTTGCTGGGATGTTCCTCCACAAGGACCTCCCATCGTTTTCCTTCATGTTTGTTCTTCAAGTCCTGATTCCTGACTAAAGACCAATTCTTGCGGTGTTCAGCAAGAGCCCTTTACCAGGTTCACACCTCATTAAAGCCATAATGTGATCAGAGTAGCTTTGCCATGGAGCGTTTCGCATAAACTCGACTTATGATTCGTAAAGGCTTAGCATGTCGCATACCCAGCTATGCAATAAAGCATTGTGAGGAACATCATGGTTTGGTGGGAGGTCTCGTTTGCTGAAGACCCATGTGATCCTTGAAAGAAAAGTCCTTCCACAGAAGAATTCAGACTTCTGATTCCAGAAGCTGAAGCTGAAATCCGAGTTGGCTTTTTGTGAGAAACACAAGTACAATTCCTCTCCCCCCTCCCGTCCTTTGTCCTCTTTCAATTCAGTTTCCTCATTGCTGCTTTTCTCTGCAGTGAAAACCCTGTTTACTAGGCAGACAGTGGTGCCTGGAGAGGGAAATGGAGCCTTTTCACCCGAACCATCCCTTTTTCTCAAAAAGTTTCACGTTGTCGTGATTAGAACAATCAAAGCAAACAGCATGTAGCTGATTTCTCCGGTGTCACTGTTACCAACTGTCTGGAAAGGCAGGGTAAGCAATTCTGTTTGTTTTGCAAATGACTGAGCACATAATATTAACATCAAATATTGATTCTGGGGAGAGAGCGAGAGATGGGAAAAGAGACAGAAGGAGAGGACCTCATTACAGAATATTTTTCTCTTCCCCATTCTGCTAATAATTAGCAGAGGTTCAATTGTGAACATTGACCAGGTGTGTTGGACCCCAAACTTCTACCAATGTTTGCAGAGTTAGTCTCCACTTTGGTTGCTCACCTCCACTGTCTTCAAACGGAGGTAAGCCGATGAATCCAGCTGTCATCTTCACCTTGTACAATGGGTGAGCAGATGAGAGGATTCAGGGAGAGTCCCATCTCATGAACAAGAAATATTCCTAGCTTCTTGGGAGGAACAATCTTGAATCAATGTCTGCAAAAATAGAAGGGAGATGCAAAGTCAAAATGACCAACCTGGCAGCCAGGTGGACTATTAACAGAAGAGACTGCTCTTCAGGTAATGCCCCCCTCCAGGTGGTTGCTCCTACTTGGTGGCACTATGGAACACAGCAGATCTCCTCGGACCCCAATCAGGTGTCTGTCTCATTCTTGGACAGAGGTTGAAGTGGTTTTGGGAAGCCTCTGCTCTTTGGTGTTGACATTTGAAAGAGGAGGAAACTAAGTCTTTTTTAAAAGCAGCTACCAAAGCCAGTCTTTCCAAGAGCAACACGTCAACTTGTCAAACATTGTCACTGCCACTGAATTATTCACCAGGTGGTGAATAATACAGGAAAGAGGAAAGAGATGTTACACTGACTATGCAGCCGTTCGCCTTTCCATCGAGCAGAAGTTAATGGATGTGTGCAGACATTCTTTCAAAGGCTTCGGAGACCCCATCCAGCTTGGCCAAAAGAGTGCCGTCAACATCTCACTCAAATGACTTCTTCTTCTTTTTAAACAAATGAGCTTCCTCTCATGGAGAAGGAGGAATGGTGGGATGGAGATTAGAAGCCTGCTGCCTTTCTCTTGTGTTTGCTCTGGGCCTCTATCGCTAATTTCAAACTTTAATGTAACATATGTTTGAAAGTCGTTTGATGGAGCTGGCTGGAGTCTGTTCTTGGCAGTCCCAGCTTCTGGCAGAACTCAACTGAGTGAACCATGGCTTTGCTGATTAAGCTAGCTGTCAAGTCAGCCGACAACTGGATATCTACTTGGGCAATAACTCCTTTTATGGCAAACCTTAGCAGGATCTGGCTGGAGGCGAGGATGTAAAGTTTTGTGCAGGGCGTCTGTGCCTAAGAATGGGAAACAGAGAAATCTTGCTGAGAACCTGGGAAGCCTCAATTTGCATTTTGCAAATACCTGATCAGCTGGCCTCCAAATTGGTTGGGTTCCTAGCTAAACCCAGCCATGAATGAGTCTCCCTTAAGCAGAGAAGCTCAGAGGCATTTGCAAAACAAGCCATCATGCAGAACTATGATGATCTATGAAAGACCGTTCTTCCCTCCTGTGCTGGGTGAAACACCCCCCCACTTGAAGGTGTGGTAGTATCAGGACTTGAAGCAGCATTGTTAGAAATAATTACATGTTGTAAAGGTACATCAGGGAAGCCAAGAGATCCAGAAGCCTCCATGCGAGGTAAATGATTCTAGACACTCATTCCAGAATCCTGGAGGGCTTGTTCTCTAAGCTTGTTATGTGAATTTCAATCAGGTGTGTGGAGATACTTCAGATCAAAGAATTCTGAGCTTGATTCTTTGTGCCAAAAGGCACTTTCGCAATCAGTGCAGCCGTCAGATACAAAATTGGACTGTTTTTTTCTTTCTCTTCTTTCTCCTCCAGAGACCCAGCTGGTTGTCCTTCAACCAGGTGAAGAATGGCAGTCCCCACCTCATGGGATGTGGACCTGTAACACATCTCAGAGGGGAGTTTGCCCCCATGCTGCCAAATCAGCTGGCCCGATGGACATGCCAGCCCTTAAAGATAGCACAGAGTTGCAGTTTTGTGAACAATTATAGTCCTCTCCACTTTTATTCAGGAAAACAGTGCATTTCTCTCTTTTTCTTGGGATACTTTTGCTTGAGCTCTGCAGTTGATGAAGATTTGGATGGAGCAATGAATAAAATCAATATGAGCTAACACTGAGCCTCTACAAATCACCCCCTCAAAATGTCCCATGGCTTACATACTCTGTGGATAAGTTGCATAGTTGTAAACCCCTCCACGTAGGCAGCTGAAGTGTAGAAACCAAGAACATCTGGAGATGTTCTTCTGAAGCGGGTGATCGGACATTCCATAAATTTGTGGTGGCCATAAGCAAATTAGAGGGGCTCTACTGAGTCTCATTAAAAGGTTTCTTTTGAGTCACTTATTTACCACATGTTGGGATGTGTCCTCTGCCAAGAAGAAGATTCATGACCACAGCAAGCTGCCATTGCATCTCTGCTTTGCCCAGGGATCTAAACCTTCTAAGCCAAAGGTTTCCAAACTTGGCCATTTTAAGACTTGTGGACTTCATCTCCCAGAATTCCCCAGCCAGCATGGTTGAAGTCCAAAGTCTTAAAATGGCCAAGTTTGGAGACCTTTGTTCGAAGTGGCTTAAGCTACAATCAGAGGTGGGTTTCTACCAGTTTGCACCTATTCACTAGAACTGGTTCTTAACATTCCAAGCAGTTCAGAGAACCGGTTGTTAGAATAAATTACTGGGCTAATCCTGTAAGGAAGGCAGGAAGGAAACATTCTGGGGTTGCTTACAGAAACTGCCTCTCTGTTAACCCTTATAACATTCTTGGCAAGACTAGACTTCATGTCTCAGGAACATCTCTGGAGTTATTTCCCAAAGTACCAAAGCTGGTACTTTGCTTGTGTGGAGTGAGTTCAAGTTTCATTTCATTTCATTCAAAGTTACAATGGCACTGAAAAAAGTGACTTATGACCGTTTTTCACACATATAACTGTTGCAGCATCCTCACAGTCATGAGAGGCCAGGCGAGAAGATGCGTGCCTCGATGTGAGTGATATTGAGTTGGCCACACCCAGCCAATAACATGACCACCAAGCCATGTCCACCCAGTCACATGACCACCAAGTCACACCCACCAACTAAGCCACACCCACGGAACCGGTTGTTAAAAAATTGAATCCCACCCCTGGCTACAATTCCCACCATTTCCAGACAGTTGGGGCAGTGGCTGGGGCTGATGGGCAATGTAGGCAAGCAGAGAAACTTGTTCCACAGATTTACCTGTTTTAGTAGCAGCTCTGCAGCAGAGGTGGGATTCAAATTTTTTTACTACCGGTTCTGTGGGCATGGCTTGTTGGGTGTGGTGTGGCTTGGTGGGCATGGCAGGGGAAGGATACTGTAAAATCTCCATTCCCCACCCCAATCCCCACTGACCTGCTTTCCAGCTCCATTCTCCTGTGCAGGGCAACCAAAGGAGACCCAGCCAATGAGCTGGGACTCGATGGGAGGCAGAGAAGAGATGGGGTTGGCAGGGCCAGTCAGAGGTGGGATTTGCCAGTTCTCCAAACTACTCAAAATTTCCACTACCAGTTTTGCAGAACTGGTCAGAACTGGCTGAATACCACCTCTGCTGTGCCGATGGAGACAGCTTTTCATCCATTGGCCATGCTGTGAATCCTGGCCAGGACTCAGGAGTTCTTTGAAAAAGGACAGAGCTGTTGTCCTGTTTCAATCCTAAGATTCCCTAATTCTGAGAGTTGTGGGTCCCGTTTCTTGGGGGGGGGGGTGATAGGGAGTAGAACAGCCCCCACATGCAACAACACAACCTCAGCTAAAGCAAAGCAACCTTGCAGATAATTCAGTGCCGGAGGAACATTCTCTGAGCTGTTTGTCAAAAAGACCTCCTGCAGATCCCTGTTTGAAACCAGAGCAGATGTTGGCTGAATGCAACCAGGATGTCTTGTTCTTGCTGAAGATTTGTTCTCTGCCAGATTGCCGTGCAAAATTCACTTTTCATTGTGGGTCCACGAATGAATTTCCCGAGTTGTGTGTGTGTATGTTTTAGGCAGGGGGCATTTGACAACTTTCCAGACAGATTCGCTTTCTCCCCTGGTCTTGTCTCTTGATTAGAGAGGCAGCCCAGAGTGACACCCATTGTTCTTCCCCCCTTTAATATATTCAGGGCAGGACTTATTTATTGTTGTACGGCTGGATTTGTAGGCTCTGCTTTACAGATTGGCACGGGAGCGGCTGCAATGGTCTTGCCACGGTTATTAGGCCTTATGGAGACCATTAGCACCTGGCTCAAAGAAGTCTCTTTGTTTTGACATTAAGGGATTGGGTGCATGGATTGGCGCTGAACTGTTCAAGGACAGTTTGCCATTTCTCCCGGGAATCATGATGGCAATTCCACTCAGCTGCTTCAGAAAGCAGCACTACAGGGGTGTCCAACCTTGGCAACTTTAAGACGTGTGAACTTCAAATTCCCAGGATTCCCCAGCCAGCTTCTCCAGAATCCTGGGAATTGAAGTCCACACATCTTAAAGTTGCCAAGGTTGGACAACCCTGGTTCTAGATCAAGCTTTTGATGAAGCAAAATGTCCTGGAGAAGATTCACACATCTCTGTGATGTCTCTCCTTTTCTCCTTCGGATCATCCAGACAGACAAAGTTATCTGTTGTACTTTTTCTCAGTTCTTCAGGTTCTGTTTGGAGCCTTGTTCAGGGATATCTTCACCCATCAGTGGTGTATTAACCATTAAGCAGACTAAGCACGTGCTTAGGGCACCAGGCCCAAAGGGGGCATCACAAAATTGGAAATATGACTTCATTTGTAAAGTATGTACAAAGGAGGCAGGCACCAAGATTTGTCAGGGCACCAGTGAGCCTTAATCCGCCACTGACACCCATACCTGGATCCATGAAAGAATGTAAATATATTGGCCAGGTTCTAGAATAAACAAGGGCAAAGAATGATATGTCATTTAACATTCTGTTTAAGATGGGAAGACAATATGTTCATAAGCATGTCCCCCCTTTTTTATGTCAAGAATTGAATGGGATGTGTATTGAGAAGGCTCAGGTTGAGGTTCCTATAGTCACAGAAGCCTCACCAAGTATCTTGGATGCATTTCTTAAAATATCAGAAAGTTGCCACTGAGCTGTAATGTTTAATCAGATTGAAAGGAGAATTACAAATGCAAGAATGTGGCAACATCTCTGTTGCATCAAGTTGACACCAATCTAGTCCAGCAATTTGTTCTCACAGTAGCCAGCTTTTTGAGATGCCTACAAGCTGATGCCTGAGGTATAATGTTTTCACACTGCCATAGTGGAGAATGGATGTAGCTCAGGGTTCAAGTATCAGGTTCTTGACTACCTTTCTGAAGATGTTTTGCTACCAAACTAGGTAGTACCATCAGTATTGGTATTATATCATCATCATCATCATCATCATCATCATCATCATCATCATCATCATCATTATTATTATTGTTGTTATTATTGTTGTTATTATTATTATTAGATTGGCTATATTATTATAGCCATGGGCCATTTTCAAGCCAAATCGTAAAGATCGGAGCTCATGCCCTTCCATCTCCCCCCTGATTTTCTCTTCCTCTCACCTCTTCTATTTCTTTAGTAATGCTTTGTTAGAGCTTCCCCCAAATGCAGGTGTTCCTCTCTTGCCCCCACCCCCAGAAACCAAAAGACCCCCCCCCCAAAGTGTCCTGCAGAGGGCAGCACAGAGATTGAAGAGTGGCCTCTTTATCCAAGAGGCTTTTTTCAGCATCAAGAAGGGAGACAAAAGGAAAAGGGCCATACAAATACCATACAAAGACATAGACTTTCTGGGGTAATTGATGAGGAGGCTGTGTAAAAGCAGGCCATTGTCTAAACATTCCCAGGATGCAAATACGGGGATATTTTCAGCTGGGAACCCTCTGCATAGCTAAGTATGCCTTCTTCCCATGGATTCAAGGTGGAAATGAATGTTCATGAGGGCCAGAGAAGCAACTTTCTCAGGTTCTCCTTCATGGTGCTCCTTCTCTTTTCCTTCTACCTCTGGTAGCTGGAAGCTAGAGTAACAGAAACCAGAGGCCAGGAGACAAAGAGGTCATAGAAGAACAATGTTTGGATCTTGTTCATGGAGATGGAAGGAATACAATTGTTGCTTTGGACGTGTGCTTTGAAGTAGCTCCTGGTGTCCTCAACAATCTGATGAAGATTCTTTTTAGTTCTGATGGCATCAAGACACACATGTGCTCCTAGGTGTGGCAGAGAGGCTCTGTATTATAAAAAAATGGACCCACTGGTGGATTCCAGGATTTATTTTAGAAAAGACAGGCAGGAAGCTGGAATCTGAGTCAAGCATAGGCCTGGGAGATAGTGAAAAGATGGAATTTCTCTTGCTATTTGTCCTTGCTGAGAATAGGTAGGCCCTCTCTTTGTCCTTGGCCGGCTTCGCTTACATATTATCCTGGGACATATTCAGCCTTGTGGTTGGCTTACAAGATCTAAGCCAGGCACAGTAGGCCTGGTTATATGCAGAACAGCTATGCTATGTTAGCAAAGAATGGTTTTAACAAAAATCCTGGCTTAGCCTTATGGAAATCCTAAGCAGTTCCCTCACTCTCTTTTTTTTCTTAGCCTGGAGTACAGAACTGAGCTGTCCAAAGAAGTTTTTGAACCTCCTTCCATGAAGGAAAGCAAAAGGAGATCTTGGCTGTGAGTGATTAGCAAACTCTTATTTTCTCAGTTGGTACAGGAAGATTAAATTAGAGGGCCTTAGGTCATACCATACTCAAAGTGGATGCATTTTCAGATTTTTTTCTTTGATAAAGGGGTCCAAATTGTAAGTCCTGTCCCTGGAATGAAGCAGTCCATCCCAGCTGATAGCCAAATGCATTTCTTCTCCTCACTTGTCACTGTTTTCTGCTTTCTTTCTTTTTTTTTTTTAATTTTTGAAGAAGAAACCCAGTTCTGTCTTCTTTTCTATAAGGAGACATCACAAGGAGCACTGGAAGATTGACGCAAGAGCATCTCTTGTCATGTTTCATTTGTGGCGATGGCACAAGACAGACTCCCAGCTCCCGGAGCACAGGGGCCTGAAAAAAAAAGACAAAATCTTAAGGTTGATGTTCAATAGGCTTAGGTTCTTCTCTCCCAGGGTTGCTTTTTGATCTGGCTTCTTTCCCAAAAAGAGCAATCTGTTCTTCTTGGAGATAGACTGTTTCCTTGAAACTCTCTCCCCATTGGCTACTCAGCCTTGGCAATTCTCTCTTTGATGTTTGAGGCCTGAGCAAAACTTTTCCCAGTGCCCAGTCAAGCTGCTCAGCGTGGCACTGGAGCGTGGTTCCCTCCTGAACTTCTCATTTGTAATTTCCCCGTGAGTAATGTTCCTTTGCTTCTACTTCCTTGCAAAATGATGATCTTCTCAGATTTCCTGAAGGAAAAAATGCTAAAGGCTGTGCTGACTGTAGCCTCTTCTCCTTGGCTGGCCTTCTTTTCTCAGGAAACTGAATGGATTTTCCTATCGCAGAGGGTAAATCCATTATGAAGCTTTGAGTAGCTGGACTTTAGTTCTGAACAGAGACATCCTTACAATGGGTTCCTTTCTGTATTCTCAAGGGAGCAAGAGAAGGCTGATCCAGTTAGGAAGAACCTTAGCCAAAAGAACCCCATCTCCAGAACTGTGTCCTGTTCTGGACACAACTCAGTAAGAAAGGTTTAGAGAAGAGCTTAAGTGAAAGACAAGGTAGACAGTCAGGAGATTGGAAGTGAAGTCATGCAAAGAGAGATGGGAAGGACGTCTGTGTAAGAAAGGACAACTCTTCAAATATCTGAAAGGGCGTCCCACAGAAGATCAAGGCCACAGTGCAGGAATTGAGATAAGGGCTAGGTCACGGGAAAGGGGATTCCACCTGAACCTTAGGAAAGATTTCACAACAATTACAGCAGCTCAACAATCAAACCAACTGTTGAGCTTGAGGGGAAAAAGAGAACCAGTAGAACCTCTGGTCACCACCATAATTCATTCCATAACTTTGGCGATTTCGTCATCTTCTAATGTTTTGTCTTCAGGAATTTCTGGGTCAGGGGTCATGTTTGATTGCCACCCAAATATGTGTTCAGATTCAAAAATTTTGTGATTTTTTTGGTTGGAACCTGATTTAGTCGTGGTATGAAGCGTTCGTGACCAGAGGTCCAACTGTATCTTGAAGCAATGGCTAAACAGCCTTCTAGCTAGTATATAGGTTTCTGCAACATGTAGGGGGTTGGATGCCAAGGCCCAAATCAATGTCCCTAACCTCCATCTATGATTTTTATGATTTTCTATGGAAGCTGATAGGCTATAAAAGAAGCCAGCTGAATTTTGAGCGAGCTCCAGCTGACCAAGGAAGCAGCCCCAATTTTCTTAAATTTTTGGATTATGGGTCAACTTCTGAACTGATGTTATTGGGCTACCAATTGTTTTCCAAAGACAAGAACAGATGTGGACAAACAGCATGGAAATGCAAGGGGCACTTCATCACTATTTGGGGAAAAAAAGCAAATAACTTACCCCCTTTCCAATTTTGAAGGGTAGATATTTAGAATTCAGCTGTCTCAATAATTGCTTGATATTTGCTGTTTCTACAAGATGGAGCGGAAATGATTGATATAAGCAATTGTAGCAAAACCTTCTGGATTTTGAAAATCCCATTCATTTTCTATCCCACTCATTTTGGAGATTATTTTATAGCTGGACTCAGTTCAGGAGTCTAAGATTCTTGCCAATTTCTTTTGAGAAGCTTTCTTTCTTTCTTTCTTTCTTTCTTTCTTTCTTTCTTTCTTTCTTTCTTTCTTTCTTTCTTTCTTTCTTCTTCTTCTTCTTCTTCTT
>BLBF01000059.1:1859111-1879164 GCA_015471245.1 Laticauda colubrina | reverse complement strand
CTCCCTCCCCCCCTTTCTCTCTCTCTCTCTCTCATCCTTCCTTCCTTCCTTCTTTCCTTCCTTCCTTCCTTCCTTCCTTCCTTCCTTCCTTCCTTCCTTCCTTCCTTCCTTCTGATGTGAAACCCAAGGTTATTTCGATAGCCCATTGGCCAACATTTCGTCCAGAATAAATAGCCAATGGGACAGCTCAAGCTCTTCCAAGTTGCATCTCCAAAAACTCATTAAGGCTCCCGGGTCCAGCTAGAAGGCACCCAGGGCAGAGCAGCAAAGATCATTCCTTTGTGCAGAATTTTAATTTTAAAGGGTCTGGCTTGCAAGTCCAAAATGCACAGCTAGGTGTCATTGTCTCTAGAATCAACCAAAATAACACAAATGGATTGGTAAACTTTCAAGTTCCTCAGAACATTTCACTGACTAAAATGCCAATACAGTGACACCATTGCTAGTCGTGATTATCTATGGTGAAGAAGAGGTTCTTTGAAGGCCATAGCACTGTGATGTAAAAAGGTAACCAAAGCAGATGAGGTTCTCATTGTTGTTTTAAAGCAGAGATTGCCAAACTTGGCAACTTTAAGATTTGTGGACTTCAACTCCCAAAACCCGTGCTGGCTGGGGAATTCTGGAAGTTGAAGTCCACATGTCTTAAAGTTGCCGAGCTTTTAAAGGAAGCCCATAATTCTGCCACCAAGCCCAGGTATCACAGAAGGTAATTTAATTAAATCAAATTGGGCCATGGCGTTAATAAACTGCAATAAACATGAGCTTTCCCACCGCCCATGGTTAGACAAGACCATGGCCTGCCTCCAGTTAATTGGTTTAAGTGCCTGAGCATCTGCGCTTCTCTGAATATGAAAACCATATATTCCTGCCCCAGCCACATGCTGTCACTGTGATACCCTCCTTCGCTGATCTATGCCAGATTTTAGCTTGATTCTTGGAGATCTGCATCTTGCTGAGTCAACGGGCAGCGGATTTGGTACAGAGAAAAATGAATTCCTCACCAATATGGGTTTCGTTGGCAAATGCTCAGCCTTGGAATCCAGAAGACACCTGAAGATACTTGATGAAATGAGGGCTTAATCTTGACTTTTGCCATGTGAGGTTTGGTTCCTTGCTGATCCCATCTCATGAGACTGACAAGAATAATAAGCAGAGGACCAGGCAAGGAGCTGAAGATGGCAACACTCCTGCCAATGACATGATTATGGGAACTTAATCTGGAACGTCTGGAGAGATTCTCAATCATCCAGGTCATGGTTGTCCCAGGGTTGCTTCTTCCAAAAGGCAACTGGGCTTTACCGGATTTTTTCCCCTTGAAAATGTTTTACTTCTCAGCGAAGAAACTCCTTCAGGTCTGACAGAATGGTGGGTGAGGAATAAAAAGATGTATGTTCTTTGCAGTCATCTGGTCCTTAGCACTCTGAGAATAGTTGAGGCCCTTTGGGTCACCTGAATCAGAATGCAAATGGGTGTGGAGCTTTCCTGAGACTGCTGAAAGGACTAGGTTGTAGGCTCCAGTGGACTAGGTTTCGTATCCAGTGGCAGGGGATTTAATTTTTTTTTACTATCGGTTCTGTGGGCGTGGCAGGGGAAGGATACTGTAAAGTCTCCAGTCAGAGGTGGGATTTGCTGGTTCTCTGAACTACTCAAAATTTCCATGACAGAACCTGCTGAATACCACCTGTGGTTGTATCCCTCCTCCTCTGTTGAGAAATGGCTGTTCAGTTTTGACATAGGTGGCCTCTTTGACCCTGCTTTCAAACCAGTGGCCCTCTCTGTCTAGAATGTGGACCTTGATGTCTTCAAAATGGATTGGAATGGAAATGTTGGTAGAGTCTTCAAAGATGTTCTGTGTTGTTCGGTAGAAACGGGCTACCAAAGAAATGAATAGACCTCTAGCAACAGTCGGTTGTGTGCTGCACGCAACAGGGATTGGCCCTTAACAGAAGGCCTTTGTCCAGCTTCATGAACAGCCAGCCTGGCCCCTGTAAAAATTCATGTGCACCTGTCTGACAAATCTCTTGAAATGCAGTTGACAGGCAGTCATAACAAAATGTTGTGCAATGCTGTTGTAGACATCGGTGGCTCTCATTAGTGCTCAGGACTCGAGTCTTTCAAATTAATGGGGTCTGGCACCTGAGAAGCCCAGAAGTGCTCTTCCAAGGGGAAATCCAACAGTCACAGTCTGGAGTTGTCATCTCAGTTCTAGCAGGCTACAGACAGCAGGAGGGCCAGTGACAAACAGCCTTGAATTCAGCACTGTTCAAACTTGGAAGAATGGAAAGGAGCTGAATGTTTGGAGAAGGAGCTGGGTTTTCCTGAACTTCACAAAGGCCCGAAGGGAAAAAATTGGAAGCCTTACACTCCATAGGCTGTTCTTATTTTTTTATGCATCATTTTCTACATTTCTTCCCTCCCTCCCATTTTCCTCCTTATCTTCCCTTTCTTTTTTCTTTCTCTTTCTTTCTTTCTTTCCTTCCTTCCTTCTGGCATTCCTCCCTCCCTCTTCCACTCTTCTCCTCCCTCCTCCCTTTCTTCCTTCCTCCCCTCCCTCCCTTCCTTCTTACCTTTCTTCCTTCTTTCCCTCCCACCCTTCCTTCCCTCTTGTCTGTCCTTCCTTCCTTCTTTGCTTCCTCCTTCCCTCCCTCTCTCTTCTTCTTTCCTCTCTCCCTCCCTCCATGGCATTATTAATGCTGGCATTATTGAGAGAAAATTGAAGGCCATTGAGAGTCAAAGTAATGCTTTCATCAAACACCAGATACAGGAGTGATTGGCTGTGTACACGATTAGGGATCATGAAGGAAATATTTTCACTGTGAAGTGAATCTTCTCTCCCTGTTACAGAACAGAATGTCCTACTATGATTTTATACTTTATATATGATTTTTGTGGAAAACCAGGCCCAATCCCTGTTAACAGAAGGTTTGCAGATGAACCACCATTGGGAGGGAGGGAGGGAGGGGAAATATCATGTTCAAACAAAAGCCTTCCTTTTGCATCAGGATTGGGCCCACATTCATTTCAACCAAACCCTTCTTTGTGTATTCATGGCAAGCCCTGACTGCAAACAATATTAGTTAAACAGATGATCACGTTCTGGGTTGTTGGCCAGCATCTTGGGGCTCCTGGCATCAGATTGGTCCCTGCTGTTTCTCCACACTTTTGCTAATGAAAAAATAGCTTCTCCCAACTTCTCAAAGGTTACGGTGTGGGGTGCAGAGAGCATCTGTTCTTCGCAGTGTTTCTTTGTCAACTCTGGATTTCAGGATTCACCTTCATGTTTGGTCGGAAATGCCAGCCCCTTGGCTGAATTGGGCTGCTCAATTGCCTCCCCCTCCCTCCCAAAGTAGCAAAATAAAATGCCTTATGCCTCCACAGCCAGCTCCTTCTCCTTTGAAGAATTAATGGTTCAGCAATCTTTTATGCATTTGGATTTTTGGAAGGGGGCAGCATTGGGAGAATGCAGTCAGATGCAACTGCAGGACAACCCATTGCTCAGGCACGCAACTAGGAGTTACTCTCCCGGGACTGAATTATGCTCAGATAACCAAGCAACACTTTCTTTCTTCATTCCATGCACACAAGAGTGGCTTCTGCAGGAGGAGAGGATCAGACGCTGCCCTTCGCTGTCTCGCCAAAGCATAGAAAAGAGGCAAATGGTTGCCGAAGTAAACAGTGAGCAGCTCTTTTGACATCATCTCCCTGAATGCCTCTTACCTCTCTTTCCAGAGTGGTTGGCTCAGATGCCTGGGGTCTCATTCTCCGTGGAGAGATGGTCTTCCTCGTCTGGTAAACAATTATAGTCCAGGGAGTCTGGATAGGGGACATCTTTTGACCTGTTGGGACCAAAAAATAGTGTGGCTGGGGAAACCTAAAATTGTTCTGAATCAAGGAATAGATGCTATCTGGCAATCCTACAACTGAATATAAAACCTTGGCAGTGACCTGTTTTGGGTGGTAGTGTTTAATATGATAAAGGGAAAGGAATAATTGTAGATTTTACTCTGTTAATCATTGCTAACTTTAGGGGGCATTGCTCATCTCCATCTCCAGTTGAGCCAGTACTGTCTGAAGATATTTCCATATTCATGTGGCCAGCAGCATGTCACAGAGCCCTGTTACTTTCCCACCAAAGTGGTACCTATTTATCTACTCACATTTGCATGCTTTTGAATGCCTAAGTTGACAGGAGCTGGGGCGAGGATGTGAGGTCACCCTGTCATGTGGCTCTCAGGTCTCAAACTTGGGCTGCCCATTTTCCAGCTGGCCAGTCCAGTGTTTTAACCACTGAGCCACTGTGTCACCAATGTTTAATATGTGGGAAAGAAAAATTTACATGACTACTGAATAATATAGTTATAAAAATTAATTTTAAACAAGCACAGATAAAACCAAGCTGAAACTAACTTCATCTTTTATCCTGGCCTAAAAGATGTCATGTCACTCAAAGCATAAATTCAGCCTCGAGAGCATCGTGCCTCCCTTATTGAAGTACAAACCAGGAACATCTGTCCCAGACTCACAAACATGTGGAAGCAAGAAAGGGATATCTTGACTTGATGACCATTACTTTGTGATCTTTCTTCAGAAGCTTCCACTTGACCAAGGACAAAACTCCTGAGTGTCCAGTCAATTCCCAGATGTCCAAGAGTAAAACCATCATTTATTAGCCCAAGGTCTTCCAACATCAAGTGCGCAACAGCTGCTCACACACTCTATGCTTCTCAATTCACATCAGTGTTTCTGACTGTAGAACCATTCATCCATTGCAAGTGTGGTTGCGATGTAAGTCAAAAAAAGGGATGAGGGGTAGGAAAACTGAGGTGGAAAACAAAATTGCAACCTGATGGCTTTGTGGCTACTCTGGGATTCAAAGAAAGCTTTCAAGAAGAGACTGGACTGCTATCTGTCAGAAATAGTGTAGGGTCTCCTGCTTGGGTGATGGGGTTGGATTAGAAGACCTAAAAGGTCCTTCCCAATTCTGTTAATCTGTTAAATCTGTTAAAGGAGGAACACCAAGAATCTTGAAGCCTGAAGCTAATGCAGGCTTTTATTAATGCAAAAGGAGAAAAATGCTTCAAAACTCTCTGTATGCTTTGTGTAAAAAAATAGCTGTACCAACTAAGGAGTTAAACCTTCACAGTAATCTTTCTATTTTTCTGTTTATCTTTAATTCAGGTATTGGAGGAGCAGGCAGGCTACAGTTAGCCAAAGTTGAAGCTGCTTTTGAAATATGCATCACTGTCTTCCAAACATACGTGTCCCATTTCACAGCAGGAGTATCCGACAAAGTATAAATGCACTCCGCTAAAAATTCTGCGGAAAGTGTTTGGTGGGTTGGGAATTTGGAGTCGAAAGGGATGAGCACGGAAGGAGGGAAACCAATTCCCTTAAACTTTCTGAAGAATGGAAGGAAGAGGAATTCGACAGCCCTTGATTCATTTAAACTCTGGCATATTTAGGTCAAAATCCATCTTGTCAAAAATGTATAACTTTGCACGCAGCACTTTTAACTACAAAGGATGGGGAGAAAAAGCAGAAGAACATATGCTGGAAATGAAGAAAGGATAAATCATATGCCACTTGCTGTCTTGCCTTCAGAAAGATCTATCTCCTACTCAGAATGCATAAATATGTTTAGTAACATTTGCTCAATGTAGTACACACGAGGAAAGGAAGTGGAAAACAGCAAAATAAAGTTTGTGCGAGAATTTAACCTTGCGATATGCTCAGCTGGAGTTGGGAGACTGGGGTGCATTGACAAATTATCACCATTAAATTGTGGCAGAAAATACCTGAGGCCCAGTTGCTCTTCCTAGGCAACCTGGTGGATCCCAGGTGCTCTGGATCCATTTCCACCATCCTAGGAGACTGTGCTTGCCTTTGAAAGGGGACAAGTTCTCCTCCAAGCCACATGAGCAAAAGGCATTAGCAACAGCAATTGCACTTACACTTATGTACCATTTCACTGTGCTTTCCATCCCTCTCTAAGCCGTTTACAGAGTCAGCCTCTTGCCCCCAACAATCTGGGTCCTCATTTCATCGACCTTGAAAGGATGAAAGGCTGAGTCAACCTTGAGCTGGTCAAGATTGAACTACTGGTGGTGGGCAGAGTTTGCTTGCAATGCTGCATGATAACCACTGCACAAGCAGGGTGCTTCATTAGATAAATATTTACTATACTTCATGAGAGTATAGTAGTTTATTTTGCAGTTCATTCTGGTGTACGTTTAGATCATTTGGGGTTTTTTAGCGTAGGGTACAGTGTGTCAAGAAAACTTTGGCAGCATTTTATAAAATGTCGGTATAGAACAGAAGTGGGCAATTAATTTTCACAAGGGGCCACATGAGGAACTGCGACTGTTGTGGAGGGTGCATGCACCAGAGGTGGTATTCAGCAGGTTCTGACCAATTCTGGAGAACCAGTAGTGGAAATTTTGAGTAGTTCGGAATACCACCTCTGACTGGCCCCACCTCCATCTATTCTCTGCCTCCCATTAAGCCCCAGCTGATTGACTGGGTCTTCATTTGTTGCCCTGCACAAGAGAATGGAGCTGGAAAGCAGGCTAGTGGGGTGAGGAGAGAATGGGGATTTTGCAGTAATCTTCCCCCAGGAGTGCAGAGGGAGTGGTGGGGGGAGGATTTTGCATTTCTCCAGAACGGGTATCCTTCCCCTGGAGTTGGGTGGGGATGGAGATTTTGCAGTATCCTTCTCCTGCCATGCCCACTAAGCCATGCCCACAGAACTGGTAGTAATTTTTTTTAACCCCACCACTGGCATGCATGCACATACTGCAAATTGAAAACAAAAAGCAGTCACCTTTGAAATCAAAACAATGCAGTATAATTGGGGGCATGGTGCACACCCATTTACATTTGATTCCTAATTTCTAATTGACCTCATGTGGTCTGAAAAGGGACAGCCAGAGGGCTGGATGTGGCCCAGGGGCCCTAAAATGCCCAGGTCCCCAGGGATAGGAAAATGTTTCTCAACCTCCCCAGCACAATCCTGGCAACTGAAGTCCACACATCTTAAAGTGAAGAGGTTGAGAATCACTGGCATAAAGAGAGGGAATAAGGGCATTTGTCCAGTCGCTTTGAACAGTGACACCCCCTGCAAACACCCCCTGTTGAAAAGGGAAGGCTGGGCAGGGGGAATATTGTTCAGTCTTCTCCAATTTCTGTGTCCTTAAAATGATGACTGTCAGATAAATGCGGGTGAGTGGAGAGTTGCCAATAACTCTTCCCAGGTATGCAGATCATGGCTAAAGGAAGAATGCAATTGACAAGCGCAGAGAATGGTGCCTTGCATGCTTGCTTGCCTTCAGTCGGGAACCAAATCTGATAAATTTAGCAGAAAGAAGCATAAATGCTTCCAGGGAGCCATCAGCCAGCAATTCCTCAACCGGCTGTATGAGTGACAGTTGTCTCCAAGAAGTCAGTTCCCTAATTCATTCTCAGCTGCCTCACTGGCTGTCTGGGGAGAGGGAGCAAAACATCCCTTGCTTTATTTGGCTTTTATGGAGGGTTAGCACCTGTTCCTCCTCCTCCTCCTCCTCCTCTTCTTCTTCCCCCTCCTCTTCCTCCTCTTCTTTCTCCTCCTCCTTCTCCTCAGTCAAATTTATTCTAAAGATCTAAAGGGCATTATATGTATGATAATATCTGTTAAAGGAGTGTGTCAGCCTCACTAGAAAATCAATTTGACAAGACTTCTAAACTTACTATTCTAGCAACAGAAATGTTCATGTCTAATTGTGCTGCACATCCATCTCCCTCCTTATACCCTAGTGAATCAGGGAACTGCCTGCCTGAGTCACTTCTGAATGTTATCTGTCTCTTTTGGACTTAAAATAAAATCCTTCAGCCCCATTTGCTGAGGCAACAATTTCTGCATCTTTCCATCGAGTCATCCTGCTTACTCTAGAGGGTGTGACACTGAAGATCCAAGTTCTATTTTCTATCACATTGGAATTCAACACATGGGATAAGTTATAAGGAAAGTTGATTCTGATGGTCTATTAGGAAGAATTCTTCATGATAAGAATAGTTTAATAGTGGAACCCATTACTGGGAGATCTGATGGCTCCTCTAGGCGTTGTTCAGGGAGACAGGAGTCATTTATCAGGGAACTTTAATTTGGATTTCTAGAACATGGACCATTTCCAGCCCACAAGTCAGCTGGTGAGCAGAAGATATTTTTGGCAAAAGCAACGAAAGCCCAGGAAAAAAAAAAAAAAACCCAATGTGTAAACTCCAGCTGTAGCAGATTCAAGAGAGTTTCTGATTTGATTCGAGACAGTTTTTGGTTTTCTACTGGAAATTTTATTTGGTTAATATAATTCTCCAGTGGCTTTTCTCACCCCTGGGAGAAGAATGTTCTAGAGTTGTGGCAAATGAGCTTTGGAAGCTGTCCATCACATTTATTAATGTGGAAATTGGAGGATGGTTTTTCTGAAAATTGGTCAATTTTAGGAATTTCTCATGGACAGGACTCCTTTTTAATTTTTTTATTTTATTATTTATTTATTTTGTCAAGCATGCATTTGATAATATATATAAGAATCAACATGATTCTTAATACATGAAATAGATACGAATAAAAGGGAACATTAAGACAGGGATGGTAGGCATATTGATGCGCTTATGCATACCCTGTACAGACCTCATAGGAATGGGGTGAGGTCAATAGTAGACAGTTTGAAGCTAAAGTGTTTGATAGTAGCCCCGCTTCTAGAAATGCTCTTTTGGAGGGTGGAATCCCCTTCTGATGGCTTCCTTGGGAGGCTGTGGATATGTGAGAAGCCAAGGAAGCTGCTAATACTTGGGGAGAGGACTGTTACCATGTGAGAAAGCGCATTCAACTTCTTTGTCCTTCTGCCTTATTACTAACCAAGCACAAGGATGGGCCTGGCCTTGACAATATGCTAAGAAAATAGGTGGGTTTCTCTAACTCCCAATTCCAATTTTGGTCTTCTCTAGCATGTAAGTGTCATTGGACTTTGTGAGTCTCCTGGAAATTTTGTGGGTTTTGTTCTGTAGGTGGTCCAAAGTGCTTTTCCCTGCAGCTGAGCACTTCAGAAGGACTTTACGGCACATGGAACAGAGAACTGAAGTGCATTGGATGCAGCCAAAGGTGTCCTAATCCAGCTTCCTTCCAACTGTTGGGTAACTGCCTTTGAGACATTCCTTTCCATTTGTGCAGCTAGCCTCTTCCAAAGCAATTGTCATAATCTTATTTGCTACATTTGAGGGCCAACACAAGAACCATACAGAAGGAGAGCTGCCCAGAGCTAGTTGAAAGTTGGGTGGCTATACAAATGTTTTAAATAAATAAGATAAATAAAACAACACAAGGAGGGTCTCTGCCCCACTGGGACATTCATATTTGACTTGATCTTCTCCTCTGACCCAAGGATCATGTTGCAAGGGTCAGCTCTGGTTGCCCACCAATGGGCTTTTAAAGTATGGAGATGCCACTAACATCAAGAGAAACAATTCCTTCCATGAATTTGTCTATTCCTTTTTTCAAAAACTGGCAGCTACAACATAGCTTGTAGCAGCAAATGCTCATAATCATAATGGTAGCTATGCAGGGAAAGTAAAATTGAGCATACTTTTCTTAAAGAGAGTTTGCAATAACTACAGTGCTGAAGCCCAGCTTACGCTCCTGAGTAGAAGAGGCTGAACAGAGGCAATCAATGTGCAAGAATTCGTGTCCATTCCTGGTCTCTGATGAAATGATCTTCCATCTGCTTTAGTCAGATCAGTGGAATCTAATAAATAAAACAAGGTTACTATTGCTGTTCTGAGATGATCAGTCTGGACCATCTCAACATGGGTCAGCGAACTGAGTCAATACAAAATAGCTTTGTATACTGTAATAAGCAGATCATGCATTGTGTATTATTGCAGTTTCTCACTGCTGTTGAGTGATGCTCCTCTTTCCTGCACCAGTCCTAGTAAAGTAACCCCCTGCTAGCAAGAGAGTCTGGCTAAGTGAAGGTTGCAGAGAGACATAAAAATGAATCCTCTCCCAGCTGAAACAAACAAGTAGAAAGGAAGCATGAAATTACTTGCTACTAACAAAAGGGGAAAGATGAGGATACCCACAATTTGTGTGATGTACTGCCAGGGGAACGTATGATCCTTGGCCATGACCACTCTGCATAAGTGGCATGGCTCACAGTTGTGCTAAACCTGTTTCCTAGGAAGTTGTCTTTTTTGTAAGGTCCTGCAGTGGAATCCAACAGAGGCATCTTGCAGCAATACATTTGGGGTGAGAGGAGGGGAAGGTTTAGAAGCACGGGTGACTTTTAGAGGAACATGCAAAAAGAAACTAAAAAAAGGTGAAAGGTGGGATCAACCTTAATCCTGCAATATTGACTTGGCAAGTACACCTGCCATTTAATAAGGTGGCTGTTGACAAATTGACTGCAAAAGAGATTTTTCTGCTATTGTACATAACTATGAAAATGATTGCCTGTTTCCTCCTTTGCAAAGTAATCTGGAAATTTACTATCAGCTTCTGAGAAAATGCACCACAGATAAGCCAGTATATATTTCTTCTGTCGGGAAATAGGTGGGCTGGGAGGGGAGAGAAAGGGAAGCAGAGGGAAAAATTGGGTTAGGGAAAAGATATTGCCAAACAGGTTGGTATATTTGAAGGCAAGTAATTCAGAAGAAGGTTGCTGAGGCAGAGAAGCTCATTTGATTTTTCTTTTTTCCTGAAGAAAAGCTTCTGAGAACCCTACAGCAGTTGGCCAGCCAAGCTTTTCTTTGTCTTGAGCAGGTTTCTCTTTCTGGGAGCTGCTGGGATGGGAAGAGCTTCATCCCATGAAGTGCCTTTCTGAAATTGAGGGGTTCTTGGTGATCTCTGAGCTTGGTGGTCTTTCTGAGATCATAAGACCCATGGAAAGGAATGTTAATGCAGTTGGCTGAGAATTCCAGCAAGGATAGTGCTTTGAAGGGAGGAACCTAGCAATAAGAAAATCCGGTGAGAAGACAGGCCAACCTGCATCTGGAGATGGTTCACCAAAGAAGTAGCAGCTTCATGGATCAAAAGAAGAACCAGCTGCTGTAGTTATACCTGGAGGTGTCCATGGAGATTCTCAATCATCCAGGTCATGGCTGTCCCAGAGTTGCTTTTCCAAAAGGCAACTGGACTTTCTTATTCTCTTTTTCCTTGAAAAGACTTCACTTCTCATTGAAGAACCTTTTTCAGTTTTATGGCTGGAGAATATATTTGGTGTTTAGTTTTGGACTATTAATACATTTTGGTTGATTGAGAATCCCTTCGAATGAGTCAAGTTTCCTCCATATGTTGATATGTTGATCAGAGACAAGGGCAGTTGAGAGGAGGGGGATTGTCTGGAGATGACAGCAGTTTAAGGAAGGGGGGTTATCTGAGGGGAAGGTGAAGCTCACAATAGGAGGCCTACAAAGTTTTGGCATAATGCCTGTATTGACTGAAGAAATTGTGTTGTCCACACAGACTCCTCCATCTTCCAGAGGACATAATTCAATTTCCTTGGTTGGTAGATCACCAGGAGTCTAAAACATTTGCAACCTGAAAGCTTTTCAGTAGAAATTAATATTTTTTGCACTTTATTATATACTTCCCAATAGAGTGGCTCAATAAACTTCCTGCATTAACTACCGCTCCAATGTAAAGCTGGAAGATTCTCCTTATTCTTTTAAAATGTTCTGTTATTAAAGAACCTTCCAGAACCTGGAAACGTGAAATATTGTTTCCTTACTAAGTGGGAACTGTACGAGCAAATACGAGCAAATTCCCAACAGAGCTTCAACATAGCCAGAGAGTAAAAGCCACTTGTGTTTTGAAATAGCAGGAGAGTGAAGGTGGAAAAATTGACAGAAGACGCCTCCCAGGTTCCACCTGATGCTCACGGGGGATTCTGGATCCCAGAGGAGATCTCCTGCCACTGAGTCACTTTCCTTTCACAAAAGCCTTCCAAATGGGCAGCAGCCAGGCACCCATCCTGTTTTGAGTGTACCATCTGTCTGATGTAACAATTGGTGTTGTCTACCTCTCCTTGGGCCTCTTGAGACTAATTTGCTCAACGGTGGTTGAACAACACAGCTTTGTTTAGGCAACTAACTGCATTTTTCCTCCTCCACCAGTTGCCTAGGTCTACCCTGAAGAAGCCATGGGCAGGACAATGGTACCAGCACCACTCTGCTTTCTCAGGGAGGATCAGAAAAAGGTTGGAGGGAAAAAAGCCAATGCAAGCCTAAGTTGCATTAACAGAGGGATACAATCAAGGTCAAGTGAGATACTAACACCACTCTATAAAGGAGGCTAAAACATATGATGAACGATTGCAGAAACTGGGCATGTTCAAGCTATTTATCAAGACACCTGAAGGCCAGATAAGGAATAATGGATGGAAATTGAACGAGGAGAGATGCAACCTGGAAATAAGGAGACAGTGAGAACAATCGTCTTCAGAAATTGTGGGAGCTTCATCACTGGAGGCTTTCATGAAGAGACTGGACTGCCATCTGTCAGAAATGGTGTAGGGTCTCCTGCTTGGGTGGGAAGACAGGACAAGCTGTCCAATCTTTCAAAGGACAGAAGGCAGGTCAATCTCCCCGAGGAGACAGCTGTCAAAATAACTTTTTTTAAACAATTGGAAGTCTTCTAATCCACCCTCCTATACTATTTCAGACCAATAGCTAGACCCTCAAAGGATGGACAGGCATTCCCTCTGCCTACCCTCAATCCTTTCCTGAGTTGACATTTATGACCCACAGATGCCAAGGACTTTCTTCAAACTCCAAAGGCAGCAGGCTGGCTCCCTGCCCCAAATCCTTTTGGAGCTTACTTGGAGCGCCTTTCCCTCCATAGTTAACCTTTGAAGGCAACTGATGAACCCAACCTGAGCCAAACCGTCTGGGAAGCAGCCCCAAAGCCAGGACTTGGATGAGTACGATGGAGCAAATCCAGAATATCCAAACAAGCCCAGAGAACAGGATCTTTAAATGCTCTCAGGCATGGATGACACAGACTATTTTAGTCTCCATCCAGCCTGGAAGCCAAAATCAATGTTTACCTGTTAACATAATGAGAGTCCTTTCCTCTGCCCAGCACAATTAAAATAGCCATTGGGTGGAAAAGAGGCTGTTTGGGTCACTTCCAGCTGATGTTTTACAAGACAACAGTGGGCTGGAAGGCCAACAGGGTTTGGTAGTTCTGCATGATGGGACAGATGGAGCCAAAGAGATGGAGCTCGTTGGGGTTGAATGTAGGCTCCAGGGCTGTTGGAACTCCAGGAAGGAGCAGAAGGAAAAGAAGGCATCATTGGCAGGAAATTCCAGTTTGCAAAGCTTTGGAGGGAATCCTCACTTTGTCCAGCAACCACAGTGATGAAAATATGACTTTGCAACTAATCCTTGCAAAGATGACCTTTGCAGGTCTGCAAAGCTGATGTCAGATCATAAGCACAGATTTGAGGTTGCTTAGACACTACTTCACTCCACAAGTGAGTTGCCAGTCCCAAATCTGGATGCTGTGAAGATCATTTCCTCTATGTCGGGGAGAGGGTGGGGGGAAGAGAGTTGGAGGAGGCCAGACTATCTTAATTAGATTTCCCAATTGTCATTGAGAGAGTCACAAGAGGATAAATCTGGATCTTCTGGAAATGGTTGAACCCAAATAATGTTATTCCCCCTTTGTTTTTGTTTTTTAACTTTCCAAATTCAGACCTCATGCAAAATAAATCTAGATATACTGCAATATGTAGTGTGAAATAGGGGTTTTCACCAATCTGTTCTACTATACCTAAGAGGACTACGTAAGGTTGAAATGATAAGCAGGAGCTTGATGTGAAATGAGGATGATGGAATTGAGTGAAGATCAGCAGTTTTCCTAAATTTGGTGACCTCCAGACTGATGGTTTTTATTTATTTATTTATTTGGTTTGTCAATTGCTTACAAGATAATAGGGATAAGTAAAAACATCGTTATGAATACATGGATACATATACCTTCTCCACCCACAACCACTCTAAGTAGGAAATCAGGAGACACCAGGTCTATCTGGAGGACATCAGGGTAGAAAAGGCCAAGGCAAGAAAAGCACCAAAACTTGTTGAACTTTTGAGAGAAAAAGGAACTTTAGTACTTACTGGAAATGAACTGTCTGGCTTCGGTGAAAAATAGCATCTGTGTGCAAGGCAATTTTGAAGTGAATAATGAGAAAAAATGGAATGGGGTGCACTGGTCTCTACGGCTGCTTTGGGATGGAGAACAAATCACAGAATTGCACAGAGCTGAAGCCATTCAGAGAGGCTGATTGGAGAGAGCAAAATAGATGTCCACATGTAGTGGAGTACATGTAGCTCCAGTATTCTGAAAAGATCCCGGGGTACATAGGGGAGGGGGCTGGAAATACTGCTGATCTTAGAAGTACCACCGAGGTCTCTTTTGCAAACGGCAGTGGTGGCTACTATTCATTGCTCAGCCTTTGCTAGGGATAACACAAATTTGTTTAGAAGATCAAAGAACATCTGATGATACTTAGGCTATACATCAAAATTTAGGGATCTGGATGAGTCATTATTCTCTCAGCCAGTCTTTCATCTTAGTCTGTTTACGTATGGAGAAAACCAATCCAGAATGAATATGAGCTGGCCAACATTGGGTTGGGCAACTTGTTTTTCAGGATCTTGGCCTCTTGTCTAGGAACCCCAGCAACCCTATGGCTACAAGAACCTTCAGCAATGCAATTTTTCACTTCTGTGCTGAAGTGCTGAAGAAAGAATAAAAATCCCCAAGTCTTAAAGTTGCCAAGGTTGGACACTCCTGGGTTACATGAACCTAACAAGATCTACTCATAAATGTTCCTGTCGTCATATACTGAACCAACTGCAGCAGCTTTCAAGTAGTTCTTAAGGACAGAATAACAGAATTGGAAGGGACCTTGGAGTTCTTCTCGTCTCAGGCAGAAATTCTATACCATTTCAGACAAATAGTTGTCCAATCTATTCTTAAAAATTTCCAGTGTTGGAGCACCAGAAGTGGCATTCAGCTGGTTCGGACCGATAGCAGAAATTTTCAGCAGTTCGGAGAACCGGCCAATCCCACCTCTGACCGGCCCCACCAACCCCATCTCTTCTCTGATCAGCTGGGTCTTCTTTGGTTGCCCTGCAAGAGAATGGAGCTGAAAAGCAGGTTATGGGGGTGGGGAGGGAATGGGGATTTTACAATAACCTTCCCCCAGGAGTGGGGAGGGAATGGAGATTTTGCAGTATCCTGCATTTTTGCCCTCCCCGGCTCTGGGGGCTTTTCTTGAGCCTCCAGGAGGGCAAAAATGGCCTCCCTGGGCTCTTGAGGTTCTCTGGAAGCTAGAAACGGGCCCATTTCCAGCCTTCTGAAACTTCCAGGAGGCCTGTTTTTTGCCCTTCCAGAGCCTCCATGTGCACCCTGCACTTGCCTGCATCCAAAATTGGCTGTGTGGGGACTCCTGAGAGGGGAGGGGCAGGGTGGGTGTGGCCAGCAGGAGTGGGATTTGGGGGTTCTCCAAACTGCACAGAATTTTAGCTAGGGGCTCTCCCGAACCCCTGTGAACCCCCAGAAGCCCACTCCTGTGGACAGACCATAACTGGGGCCTAAAAAGCATACCCATTTGTCTCAGTTGGAAGGAAAATTTGGCAAAACAAAGCTGTTTTGCCAAAGTCCTCTAGGATTGAGTTAGACTGAGCTCCACCAAGTGGAAGGAGAGTTGCGGAGGAGTTTAGGAGCTGCACCTGTGAAGCAGAACATAGGCGGCCTGCAACCAGCACAATTTCTTTTGCCAAGGTCTACTTTTTATAGCTAGTTAATCATGGCCAAAGTCACTGTCAGGTGATCAAGTCCAGAGGAATTGTATCTTAGATTGCCATTCGGAATCGGGGAGATCCCAGATTAGAGAAACCACTTGGCTGACCGGGAGATCTTGAATGACTAAGGGTTCTGTTACATCTGGTAGACATTACATTTCCTGCAGCAGCTTCATGGTGGCCAATACCTTTTTTCATTTAAGGAATAATAAGGATCCTTCTTCACTTCTTTTTCCTAACTGCCTGCCTGTCAGGGTTTGTTACACATTTCCATTTTTCCGATTTTGGTACAAGACATCCATTCTTCCCACGGCAACCCTTACTGTCCCAACTGTGTTCACAAGACTTTAAACTTGTCACCAAATATTTATAAAAGAGGTGGAAATGGAGGGGAGGCTGGGCAAGAGAGAGGCAATCCCTCCTGCAAACATGGAATGCTCATTTCTAAAATTACATAATCAGAAGTTGTGCTATATAATTAAAGCTAATAGGTTAACTAGAGAATATTTAGACTGCAGCTCTGTCAGGTGCTGGCAGTTACTTGGCACTTAAGTGGAGTCTGGAGTCTAAGATGCCCAGACCAAGAATAGTGACAGGACTGACAACTGACCATCAAGCATCTTCAGAAATTTAACCTTTTGCCAAGTAGGAAGGTTTGTATTCAACTGTCAGTTCCACAGAAATGTTACTTTAGGACCAATTTCATAGTTGCTGTCTTAGATTGGTGTCAGGTGGGATTTCAAAACAATAAACCTGAATAGGTGTGTCTAATAGGTTTTAAATATGGCTTGTACCTTCTTCTAACCTCATGACTGATGTATGCTTTGTATGCCTTTCTCTAGATCTCTAATTTCTACATTATCTGTTGAGAAGATGGCCATGGATTGACTTTCCAGAAGCTACCATGGATCAACTCCAGTTAGACCAAACCACCCAAAGGAAATTGGCTTCTCCATGGGGTGTCCATCTTTTGTAGGTCATCACTCCATGATCACATTCTTCTTCTGTATCATAACTAATTTTTGACCAGATGGACAACTGGTGGCCCATGACTTCATTGCATTTCCTCCAGCAGCCTCAGATTGTCTGGTCAAAATTCAATGGCAGAATGGCAATATTGTGACTCAGGAATTTTGGAGGGAGGGGAATATTCGTGGCAATGGAAAATATTTGACACCCCAAATCTTCCTACCCTGTCCTTTATCAGGTTTCCTGTCAAGCCCAAAATCCCATTTTCATTCAGTGTCAGCATTCCAACTAACAAGCTCCAACCCAATAGACTCCAAGACAAACATTTGCTCAAAGTTCCATTTTATTAGAGTTGTCATATTGGCACATCTGGGAAAACCCAAATCTGAGAGTTTTGGATTTTCCCCCACCCAAAAGAAAGTCAAAAATCCATCCCCCGCACCCCCAACTCCATCACATAGTCCAATCAAATATCCATCCCAACTGGAGACATTCCTCCAGATGCTCCTCTCCAGGTGCAGGGTAACATGTCCTTGACTTTCTGAGAAGAATATCGTTGAGTCTAATCTTCCACCTCTCTATTAAATCCCACCTCCCAAATTCCCAGGCACTAAATGCAGTAGCCTTGAAGCTTCCATGTAAAATATGTCTTCCAAGGCTGACACTCTAAACTTTCCCTAAAGAAAAAAAACAAGTCAGTATAGGTACCTCCTCTTCAAGGAAATTGCATTATCCTTGGATGAACTCTTGTGGTCCTCTGAAAGGTTGAGAAACCAGGTTGAAGCCCCCTCCAACCTCCAAGGCATCCCCCTGCCTGCTCTAGGAGGTCCCAACCCAGCTTTGCAGCAGGAAGAAGCAATCCACTTCCAGTCATGCCAATAAGAAGAAAAGACAGTTGAAGAACGGCGGTATTTTAAAGGATACATCAAAACTTAAGCCAGGGATGTGGGAAGATTGTGTTGTTATTTCCTCTGGATGTCTCATCTGCATGTCTAAAGGATGCAGCAAGGTGTTCTTGGATTGTCCCACCACAGCGGAACTTCATGTCCTTGGACCTCGCCAGAGATCAAGACTGTCTATGTTTCATTCTCTGGGCGGCCTCCTGAATCAGCTTGAAACTCTTTTAACAAGCTATAAGTTCTGTTTTTAAAATGCAATCTGTCACATGTTTTATAATGTAATCCTCTCCCTGCCTATCCCTTCCAGATTAAGCCCTGAGTGATACATTGGGGAGAGGTGAATGAACACATGGTTGGGGGGCTTACATAAGTTGTCTGAAAGCAGATCATTCTTGAGCTGGGGAACAGGTGGAGACAACTTCATGGTGACCCAGAATGTAATGACCCAAGATGGGACACAAAATAAACACAGTCACGAAAACAGGTGAAGCCCCTTTTATTCCTTCACTATCCTTCAAAGCTCCAAATATCCTTGACTGGAGACAAAAAAACTCCCCCACAAGCAGTTACAAAAAGGAGGAAATGCCGTTTAAAATAAAAATACCCGTAAATTATAAAGAGGAAAAACAACACAAACCACATTGAAGCAATTAAGGGAACCAGGCAAGTTAAGGGCTTGAAGATGTCCACAGATATCAGAACACACTGGGAAGGACACCAAACTTGGAGAGGAATGACAGACTAGAGATATTTCCAGGCTTTGTTTCCAGCACTGGCCCATACACATGTCTGTCCTTTTATCCAGTTCTCACAGCTTCAGCCCATGAAGAGGATCAAGGCCCTTTCCTCCCCTGTAGACGACGTTCACGTCTCTCCCTTATCCTCTCTTCCCTGCATGCCCTAGGATGGAGAGGGGATGAGCCTGGGTCTTCCTCTGACTGCCCAGCCAGCCTCTGCCCTTCCCCCAGCCTCCTCACAACCTCCAGAGGCACACTTCCACTCCCTGCCAGCTGTTCCTCCTCTCCCTTGGAGTCAGTCTCCTACAGGGGCATGACACAGAAGATAAAAGCAGTTTCCATGGTAGGGATTGTGCTGTGATTAGGGGTGTATGGGAAGAGGTCCTCTGAGGTGTACATTCTCTCCCATAATTGATATTCCAGCCAATCTTTACATCTTCATCTTCTGAGAAGAGACAGAAGGACCCATTCTATTCTTAGGAACTACTGTCTTGTCTCCTATTACAACTTCATTTATCTTATCCCCTGAAATGCATCATTCAAAGAACTAAGGAAATTTTTTTTTAAAAAATGATGCACTGATGATGATGTTACCTAATTTGGTGATGAAACATCTGCAAGAAAGCCAGCACAGAAAGCACCAAGGACTCCATAGAAAGTAAATACTGGTCTCCCTATGGAATAACCTTGGTTGGCATCATCTAGTTCCCTTCCCACCTCCCCCAATTCTTATCCATTTGAATGGTTCTGCTGGACGTGGAAGAAATCAGGCCATATCGGTGTGTTTTGCCAGCAGCCATTTGGATAGACAGAAGCGAAGAACTGGTGATATGTCCTGTTTTAATATTTCTCCCTGGCATCAAGTGAAGGGTGCCGAGAGAATTTTTGTGGCATTCTCAGAGCATGCCGACTCTGTGCTCAGTGGGGATATTGACAATAAAGGGTCTTCATGAGGACCTTGGCTTACTCTTGGATCCTACCCCATTCTTGCTCTATCACCCAGCCCTCATTTCCCCTTTCTGGGCTTGTTCTCTTTTAATCTTTCTTTTTTCCCCCCTCTTTCCTCCCATACCTTACCAGGCAGTGGCAGTAGCACTTCTGTTTTCTTTCATTTAACATCTGAAAGGGCACCAGCATGGTTTTTTTTCCTCCCAGAGGGGATTTCTAGAAAATGGAAGAGGAAGAGGGCCTCTCCTATGCAAGGCTGTGAATATGGAGGTGCGTTCATCCTGCAGCCATCCATTTCAGAGGAAATGTCTGCCTATTTCTCTAATATGTCTCGCTGTCTATCATCTATCTGTCCATCTCTCAATCTATCATCTCTCAATCTATATCTGTCCATTTGTCTGTCTGTCTGTCTTCTATCTATCTATCTATCTATCTATCTATCTATCTATCTATCTATCTTTCTATCTATCTATCTATCTATCTATCTATCTATCTATCTATCTATCATCTATCTATTTATCAATCATCTATCTGTCTGTCTATCTAATCTATCATATCTGTCTGTCTGTCTAATCTATCTATCAATCATCTATCTATCATCTATCTATCTATCATCTATCTATCTATCTATCTATCTATCTATCTATCTATCTATCTATC
>BLBF01000059.1:1832386-1849104 GCA_015471245.1 Laticauda colubrina | reverse complement strand
CCTTCCTTCCTTCCTTCCTTCCTTCCTTCCTTCCTTCCTTCCTTCCTTCCTTCCTTCCTTCCTTCCTTCCTTCCTTCCTTCCTTCCTTCCTCTTTTACTTCCTTTCATTCTTCCATAAAGCAGCAGTTAGATGCACCAGTCCTCACCTCCATTCTGCAATCTTGAAGGACTGGACAATTGTTGACTGCACCATCTAAGAAGAGGTCTCTCAGCTGATCACTCCAAATGGAAGAAGATTCCTGGAATGAACTGAGCCTCTGCCTGGCCTGGCTTTCTTTCCCAACCTTTCTGCTTCAAGAGCTGGGTTGATGCTATTGGGTTGGCCCAGATGCTAAATGAATTTTCCCACTACATGTCCATGAAGCTTGGCACACATATTTCTATAAATGCAGCATTATAAAGTATCTCCAGCTTTTCCATTACGTAGTTTGACTTCTGTGCTGGCATTTGGGCTGTGCATGGAGCTGCGTTGCTAGGCAACGTCATATATGTGACAAGAGAATCTGAGCTGCTGCCATGTCTCTGGCGAAGAGAAGGGCTTTGCAAAGCATCATTCTCTTCTCCTAAAGTTGTGCTCAGTGATGGCAGAGAGGTTGCCTTTGCTGGAATTCTGGGAGTTGAAGTCCTCAAGTCATAAGAGGGCCAAAGTTGTTCACGTCTGATCCAATCGAGTAAAAAACAGCCTATGCATCTCTCCACTTAGTAGACTGATGCACAAATTGGTTGCAGTCATCTACCATGAAGAAATAATGATGACATCAGGAGTGAGCAAACTGGTGTTCTCCAGTGGTTTAGATTTCAACTCTCCTAAGACCTAGCCAGCAATTCCCAGGTGGTTTACTCAGATCCTTTTTAATCAAGCTTGAGGCTCCAAATTCTGTTTGTTAGGATGATGAATTTTGTAACTTCCCTGCTTAATATGCATGTTGGAACTGAGTTGCATTACTGTTTTCAAAAGCAGAAAATGTTTTTTTTTCTGAAATTGCTGCCTGTGATTGGGCAGAAAATATATTTGGAAAGTTGTCAGATGAAAAATTGATCTTAAGCTGGATATTTAAATGCTAGGTTGAATATACTGTTTAATATGATGAAATGTGTCCCTTTTCCTTGGCAGCAGCCCTTCCATTCTACACACAAGCCAAACCCACCTTCCTTATCTCTTTGTAGAGAGCAATCCATAATGATTTGCCTAATCAATACTAGTGTGTGTTTTTCTCCTGCAGTTGTATGAAGAGTCAGATATATGCAGGGGATCAGACCAATATATATGACTCTTCATGAAGAATGTTTAAGATTTACTGCCATCATTTACTTAATTAAAAAGGAGACATACTATTGTGCATGTAGAAAGGAGAACTTGGAGGATGAGTCTGACTAGCTGATAAAAATGAAAAGGTCTCCCAAATGAGTACCACATCTCCCTCCTTTCTTCATTAGCAAATTGTTGGAAGGAAAATAGAGTTTTTAAAAAAGTTAGAGCAAAGCGGACATAGGGAGCTGCACGTGTCTCTGCCACTGATTTTGCTCTCCTTTAATTTTGTCTACTGGTGGACCAGGGATCCAAATTCAGTGAAGTTCTGGAGATGGGCAAGTTCTTCAGTGCAAATTAGCCAGAGACCTTCTACCTATTGGTGTGGTTTTTTTCCTCCTAGTCATTAGGTTAAGCTATACACTTTATGTTGAATGTAGTCTAACCAAGTTATTGAGGTTTTTTTTTTTGCAGATTAACAGAGTTGGAAGGGACCTTATAGGTCATCTAGTCCAAACCCTCGACCAAGCAAGAGACCCTACATCATTTCTGACAGATGGCAGTCCAGTCTTTTCTTGAAAGCTTCCAGAGATGAAGCTCCCACAACTTCTGAAGGCTTCTGTTCCATTGGTTGATTCTTCTCCCTGTCAGAAAATTTCTCCTTATTTCCAGGTTGAATCTCTCCTTGGTCAGTGTCCATCCATTGTTCCTTGTCTGGCCTTTGGGTGCTTTGGAGAATAGCTTGACCCCCTCCTCTCTGTGGCAGCCTCTTAAATAGTGGAAGATGCTATCCTATCTCCCCTGGTCCTTCTCTTTACTAGACTAGCCTTGCCCAGTTCCTGCAACCGTTCATCATATGTTTTAGTCTCCAGTCTCCTCATCATCCTGGTTGCTTTTCTCTGCACTTTTTCTAGAGTTTCAATATCTTTTTCATCATGTGGTGACCAAAACTGGATGCAGTAACTCTAGGTGTGGCCTTACTAAGGTTCTTACTAAGATTCCTTCTGGCTACTGCAGCATTCTTTTTTTTCTAGGAGCCCACATTCTGTCCATGAGGTCTCCAGGAAAAGTGAAGGGTTAACATTGAGTAGATAAAACACCACTAGTTAAGATCCTTATTAGCCCCAATAAGACTGATTAGCTTCTGTAACAGTTTTTCAAAAATTTTATATAAGATGATTAGATTACATAAGATGAACTTTTTCTTCATAGCATGCAAGGCTGCAATAAGGAATGCTGCTTTATATTGTAATTCACTTGTGAGAACTTCCATTTAATCTTCCTTAATAATAGAATGAATTGGACCTAAAACTGGCAAAAAGGAGTCTACTCTTTGTGCTTCTGAAGCATTTAAGCTCTTGATTCGGCAGATAAATATATAGCAGAGTTCCGATTACTCATCCAGTGTCTCCCACATCTGTTTTATGTTTCATTAATAGCTCGGTAAATGAAACCCTCAACCAGGCTGCTTTTTAACCCTGTTCGGCATGTGGACCAAGAAAAAGTAGATTCACCAATTACTCTCTCTCTAATAAGCTTTTTTTGGAGTTCAGGAAGAGCTGCCAAATCCACAAATCTTATTTGAGTGGCAATCCTATATTGGCCTTGAATAAAAACCAAATGGTGTTTGCATCCTACACATAGATAAAGCAGAACAGACTAAGCATGGGATCAACCTTGTTTTGGAAGTCAGCTGGGAGGGGAAACCAGGATTGGGCAGGTTCACCCCTACCTCCTATGGTTATTTGTACTTTCAAAATGAGTTGGTATGACCTTCCTTAATTATTCTCCCAGCTACTCTTTTAATTGCTATTCACATTACCAACCTCAGAATTTGCTTTATTAACAATTTTTCAAAGTTAATTGTCTCATCCTTTCAGGTAGAGAGGTCTGGTTCATGCTTTGGGCTCTGTTTGCTGAGATTCATTTGGTTTGGGCTTAGTAAAATATGTGAACCAGGTCTTGTGGTTTTGCAAACAATTCTTCATTGTTTAATGAGTATGATCCCAACCTATTGTGTCTTTTTCAATGAGAGCCAAGGCTTACCTCAAGATATGAATCACACCTGCCTGTAATAGCCAAATAATAGTAACATGGTTTGTGTAATGTGTAGACGATTTTTAAATTCTTGAGAAAAAAAAGGGTTCATGTGTTGTGCTAAATTGTAGTTTATTGAATATGCCTCTGATAACTAGATTCATATCCTGAGCTATAAACCTTGTTCTACAGTGCATAATGGTTTTATTGTGGCCAGCAGATGGTTGAATATTTTTTGTAAAAACCAACCAATAAAATTCATGTTCAATATGCAAACTCTCTGCTGCATGTATCCACCCTTAATTTCCAATAGCTTTCTAGTTTTTCAAAACATTTGCCATCCAAATTCTTTTTCATTATGGTCAACCCAGAAGCCAATGAACAACATGATCCCTCTTAATTTCATGGACAAAGGCTGGAAAGGCAGGTAAAGTAGGAGATGACCAGGCTGAGCCTGAGAAAGGAGGAGTCAAAAGTGTTATCAGTCTCGAATGCCCACAAGAGATCTAAAGTCCAGCCCCTCTTGAATTCCATTGACCCTTATCTACTTCCAACTTGCTTTGACAATTAGTAGTTCAGGTTCTTGTAGAGAGTGTTGGCATACAATAAACCTATAGATTCATTTGAACTGCCTGGACTCCTGATATATCTCTTCTTGACAGATAATAGGTTTATATTTCAGCATTGTCAGTGGTGGAATCGTGGTTGAATTGACATCGATCAATTGACATCGATGAATTCCATCGACATGGAATCGACAAATTCCAAAGAAAGGGCAATTTCAGGAGTCATCCATCCCGAAATGGACGACTCCATTTCATCCAAACCTTCAAGCAAAAATTGGTGCCTTTAATTGAACACTTCCTGTTTCTAGGGTTTTGTTTCTTAGCCCAGATGTAGAATTGCTAATGAACTGTCTCTTTTTCTTTTTAAATATTTACAACCCACCTTTTCAGATTGTAAGTGCTTTGTGAGAGGCTCAAAGCTCAAACATGAAAGCTATACAAAGCTTTAAAAAATACATAAAACTATAGCTGTCGGTTAAGACAGATGAAACAATATGGAACTCAATATATAAAAGTGTATTTAGTCAACCTTTGTTCCCTATGGCTGCGTGGCAGAAAAAATATATATTAAATTATTGGTTTCTTTCCATTTTTCTCCATCTTCTCTTCTTCGTTTCACATCGAAATGGGGGGATATGTTGACAAACGTCTAAGGCAAATATAATGGCAGAGAACAAAAGCTGGCAAAGTAAGAAGCATTCAACATTCATCTCTTCTCTCAGTCCATGTACATAAAAAGGCAATAAGTTGAGGAAGAGACATTTTTCAAAGAAGTGCATAGAAGCCACAGAAGACACTTGGCTGCTGAATTTGGTAGATGCAGAGCTACATTCATGTGGAATCTCCATTTTTATTTCCTATGGTTGCAAGCGAGCCCCGCCAGAACCACTCTTAGAAATTCAACATGCGGTTGCACGATCTCCCAGAAGAATGAGGGGGAAAAAGCACTTGAGCTGCTTCTCACAGCCCCATCTTTACCACTGTATAAGGGTCAAGATGATGACATATGTGGGGCATTCTCACATAGTGACCGCTGTGGGGGCCTACAACTTCGTTGTTCAACTAAGTGAAATGGTGACAGTGCTGATGACCTTCATTCAGCTTTCCTTTGCTTTACAGACCTGCAATGATCATAAGAACAAGGAATGGTCATAAAGTGAGTTTTTCATCACCGGTGTAACTGCAAACAGTCATTCAAGAAAGTCTAGCTGTATGCTTAAAACAGAAAACCTTCACAGCCTTTTCTTTATGTCCCTTCCCAGGACTGGAGAACATAATCAGGATAAAATTTAGGGCACTGTAATCTGAAGGGGGAAGAACCAGTAGAACAGCTTGCCCTCAGAAGTTGTGGGAGCGTCATCACTTGAGACTTTCAAGAAGAGATTGGACTACCATTTGTCAGAAATGATGTAGGGTCTCCCGCTTGGGCAGGGGGTTGGACTAGATGACCTACAAGGTCCCTTCCAACTCTGATTATCTGTTATTTAGATTCAAATTGGTTGGCCAATGAAGGTGGAACAGATCTTTGGGCCAAACACTGACCTCTGGGGAGCTGAGTTACATCTGGTCCTTTGAAAGACTCTCTTCTCCAAACAAGGAGTACCTGAGTTGATTTGAGAACCAAGTTCTGGAAGGAGTAAATGTTAAAGAGAAATTTCTGCCTTAAAATTACGGGTGGGAATTCAATCTGATGCTTGGCAGCCACTGTACTTTCCTTTCCCACCCTTTCTTCTGGGGAGGTCCCTGTTTAAGAGCAAAATAAAAGAGCACTATTCCAATTGAAGATCTTTGAACCTCAAAATATTCCTTTATTCAACATATTTTTTAAAAAAAGGCTTGGATCTACTTTTTGAAGTCCTCTTTTCTTTCCGACTGGGGGATATTTAGGAAGTTTTGGTTGGATCTTGTTAGTACGTTAAGATCTCTGGTTTTAATACCTTCTGCAGACTTTTTCTTTGGTGCAACTATACAAATTTGTTCCTCTAAAAGTTCCAGAAAAACAAGGTGTATGAATATAAAATGTCCATTCATTAGCTATTTGCAAAAGAGGTCATTAGAAGTTTGGCTTGATTATGATGGGCATGGTTCATATGTCACATTAAACTGTAGTTTGTAAATGGTGGTTTATTGAATAAAAGCATTGAAATGGTGTGTGAGGCTTTGTAGCTTTTAGTGGAATTCTGTTCCGGGTCAGTGTGGGAATTCATTGCAGAGGGCACTGAGGTGGGGATACCTGTTGTGCAGGTTTTAATGAAAGATTTGTGAGCAAAACATATTGGTTTTATTGCAGAAGAATTCCCATTTGATGGCAGTTTTAAAGAGTAGAATATGTTATGTTTGGTTTAAAAGGGTGTTTTAATGCCACCTTTCTGCTTAATAAAACTCTCAGGGTGGCTTACAATAATCATAAAAGTTATACCATTTCTTTAAATAAATAAATAAAAAAAAACAGCAGAGAACACTAAAAACTGTGCCAAATCATAATGTAAGCCAAGCTGGTAAAAAATCATCCAATTAAAGCAGCTTTAGTTGAGCCTGCTAAAAAGGGGAAGAAAATCAAAAGCCCCTCACCCAGCATAGATCACGGAGTGGGCAAAGTTAACAAGGGAAAAGCATCACTTTTGATCCTATTGAAAAGCACACTTGTGCCAAGGAATGAACCGAAGCCAAGATCTGACCTAATATTGAGGAAGACTTGGTTGGCACTCTCAACTTCTAGATGTACGTTGATGAATGTTTTGTTTCTCCCCCGTTCTGCAGGCTGAGTCCGTAACTCACCTTTCCAAGTTGATGCCCTACATCCAGAGCTGGGATTCAATTTTTTAAACAACCGGTTCTGTGGGCGTGGCTTAGTTGGTGGGCATGGCTTGCTGGTCATGTGACTGGGTGAGTGTGGCCAATTCAACACCACTCACATCAAGCGGTGCTTCCCCTCGCCTGACCTTTCATGACTGTGGGGATGCTGCAATGTTCGTAAGTGTGAAAAATGGTCATAAGTCACTTTTTTCAGTGCCATTGTAATTTTTTCAGTGACATTGAATGGTTACCAAAACTCAGAAAGGATGTGTAAACTCGTGTTTGAATATTAAACTTTCTAGCTAGTCAAGAAGCCTTGCTGAATGTCATTCATCTTGGTTCTTTGTCATTAAAAGCTTCTTTCTGGCAGCTCTGCTTCATTATTCAACTATTTCTTCAAAGTGCTAACTCCAACGGGAGTATTTCCTCCCAACAGCAGTGTAAAAAGCTTAAAACAACGCTTCCCCTTTAAGAAAATGCCAGCAAAGGAAAAAAACCTCCTTCTGAGACAGTAAGTCTAGGCATACTGCCAAGAATATAAAGAAGGGTAGAAAAAAACAAAAGGAGATTTCTTCCAACAACCGGTTCTCCAAATTGCTTAGAAAGTTAACATCTGGTTCTAGCAAATAGGTGAGAACCTGTAGATTCCCACCCCTGCCTACATCATTTTTGCACTGCAACATCCTTTCTTGGTTTCCAACATCTGACGGTCCTCAGAACTGAGCTGGACCTTGGTGACAGCACAGCAGCTCTTTGCAAAGCCAGCAAAGATGATCAGGGGACTAGAGTTTAAAATATTTGAAGAAGCATTGCAGGAACTGGGTATGTCTAATCTAGTGAAAAGAAGGACTAAGGGTGATGTGATAGTAGTATTCAAGTATTTTGAGGGGTTGCTACAGAGAAGAGGGACTCACCCTATTCTCCAAAGCACTAGAAGGCAGGACAAGAAATAATGGATGGAAACTAATTAAGGAGAAAAGAACAAAGGAGAAACTTCTTAACCTTGAGAGCTATCAACCCAACCCAATCAACTTGCCTTCAGAAGTTGTGAGTGTTCCATCATCACTGGAGGCTTTCAAAAAGAGACTGGACAACCATTTATCCAGAATGGTATAAGGTCTCCCATTTGAGCAGGGGGGATGGACTAGAAAACTTCCAAGATCCCTTCCAACTCCATTATTCTATGTTCTGCTCCAATTTAGTCCACCTATTCACATACCAGAAGATGTTTCTCCTAGCTGTTGATAATACCATCCTTGTGACACCAGCTAATGGTATTTGTTGTACTGAATTCTCCAAAGTAAAATCTGAATAGAGATGTTCTGAATTCAGAAGCCTGGGAGAAATTTATCTTTATTTGAAATGGAAAGCTGGGACATTTTGAGGCATTTCAATTTCTGATTTGTAGAAATATGTATTTAATCCCAGTGTTTGCAACCTCATTAGTACATGCTGGGGGTAGGCTTCCCTATCAAGTGCCTGCTAATTGGGGTGGGGTTTTTGGGGGGGCTGCAGGATAGCAGGTAATATTCTTCTTCATTTAACAAGAACTCCAGAGTGGTAATAGCTGCCCTCGAAAGAACTCTTCTCTGGAAGCCCTACAATGAGATTTACCAGATTTCTCTTCTTGTATAAAATTAAAGGCAAGCAAAAATCCATCATAGGTGTTGCATGGATTAGGCATCCATGTTTATGGATCCTTCCTCTACTAGCAACTCTATCCAGTAGGTTTTGTTAAGGATCATCAATGCTCTTTCTTTGTTTTGCATTATTTTGATGTTACTTTGAATTCTTACATGTTTTTAAATGTTTATAATGATTTGTAAACTACCCAGAGTTGTTGGGAATCGGGTAGCATATGAATTTAATTTTATTATTGTTGAGTGACATCAATTCCAGCTAGGGCTACCACGATTAAAGTATTTTGACAGATAATCTGTACAATTTTTTTTCTTTTGTTTTTTACAATTACGTAACTTTGGACATGTATACAGCAAACTTAGAGGGAACACTTGTTTTTCTGTTTTGAGTAATGTTTCTACAAGTTGCAATAGACTCCTATCATGGAGTATATGCAGAGCCTCTTTCAAAAGGGGTTTTGAAAGTTGATAAACCATTTTATTTTTTATAGTCTCTGTTCATATTTTATTGATTAACTTTCCTTACTGGCCAACCAACAGTCCAAAAAATTTCAAAGTGATTTTCAATAGCATTAGACAATCACTCGTTTAGATGGTCTGTGTTTTCAAATAAATGGCAATAAAGCCTTGGATAAATCGTTACTAGGTTTGTAACCTAGTATATAAATCGTACATAAATTGTTGTAAAATGATAGATAACAATAGTAAGTTTGTAGTAACTTCATGTCACCATGGAACTATTAGAGAACCTGTTTTACATTGGCATCTGATTTTTTTTGATGAAGAGATACTACAATGATGGTTGCAACAATAACAGAGAGATGGTTCACAGCTACTCTAGGAGAAGACATGGTTGCCTACTGGAACTGTGGGGATGCATGACCAAACAAAGACTTCTTCATGCTCTTAGTCGAGGTAGCAAAAATTCATCTCCCTTACAAAACCAAGTATTTTCAGTATTAAAGAACAGATTTTAATATCACGAAAGACTTTTATTTTGAAAGTAGTTAATGGGCCACAGTTTTCTCTTGTTGCTTTGCAAACAGACAAGTGATTACAGATATTCTGAGTGTGGGTGAAGTCTAGCAAAGCTGCTCATAAACTAAGTCCCACACAAACTTATCACCTGTTGCAACTGAGTTAATGCCAAACACATAAATTTGATTGGGAAGGGAAAATGAGAACAAAAAATCACTGGAAGGCTCCCCTAAATGCTTTTTTATCTCTCCTGGACATTGATCATTTTATATTAAGGTGTCCTTCAGTAGACCAAGAGAGACTGAAAGTATAAATGAGTTAATTTTACACTGGAGAGCACATCTAAGCCAACTGAGCCTATGAACCTTTCAGGAACTTTGGTTTGGCTAAAGTTTAGCCTCCTGTCTAGATGGGTAACATAGACAAGAGGACATCTGAAGACCATCAACAGAAGATGGCCCAGCTTCTGACTTTCATTGAAATAACATGGGGGTTAGGAATCCATATAGCTCTAAACCATGTTTAAATGTGGCTTAGCATTACATGTAAAACTGAACCCTGTCTCAGCTCACTTAAAGCTGTAGCTGAAATGTAGAAGGTGGTTTGACATCTTTCATATGCGTGGCTCTCTTTTTTCAGAGAGAAAAAAGGATCTCTTACTTGTCGAGCCACCAGCCTCACTTCTGTGCTGTTGTATCATATTTGTTGTGATGGTATCTGTTAACTTTTGTATTGGTGTGATACAAATATGAAGTAATTTTCCCTGCCAACAAGAGGGAAGTAATGCCCTGATATTCTTTCATCTCCTGTTGGGGTTTGACAGTTGATGCTCCTTGCGGCCTCCTCTGACACTAATGTCATCCCTGCAAAGGAAAATGGAGCAGTAATTGCAAGACACCGATCCTTGAAATGCGTGATTTGAAAAATGGTTTGTATTTGTTCTGTCTCCCCAAATGGCAAGAAATTGCTGTAGTCTTCACTCACCTGGCTAAATCCTGTCTACCCTAATTTGCTGTGGCATTCCAGGCTTTTCAATTGGAGGCTGTCCCAGATCTGTCTGGAGATTTTGGGGAATGGATAGGTAACACATAGCCTCTTTGAGGGATCTTGATTAGTTCTTCACCTATCTGAATAAGCTGTGATCATTATAATTATTAACACATTTGAATGATGAAAGTATGTAAGGAGGGAGCCAGGATCAGTGGTAGAGGATGTGCTTAGAAAGTAAGGTTGGGTTCCCATGTTAATTAAAACATGGTTTGTTTAACCATAGTGTGCTGAATAGTGTGCTCTATGTTCAGATTTATGACAGAAGGTATTTGTGAGAATCCGTTACTTATATACCCAAAGGTGTTTTTTTTTTTTTTCAAGAAGCAACTGGACTTCCTGGTTTTTCTTTGAAGAAGTTTCGCTTCTCATCCAGGAAACTTCTTCAGTTTTGAAAAAGCACCTTTGGGATAACTATGACCTGGATGACTGAGAATCTTCAAAGGCATATTTATTTACATTCAAAAGAGCTAAACATAAGTGTCCAACCTTGGCATAAGTGTCCACACTTTCAGAATTCTAGGAATTAAGATCTACAAATCTTAAATGTTGCCAAGGTTGGAGAGCCCTAATCTGAAACATGAGTTACTCACAGTAATTCATGCTTATCCTCCCAGTTGGATAACTGCGATGTGCCCTACATAGGACTGTCTTAAGGAGTGTTTGGAAGCGACAACAGTGCACAATGTACACTGATCGCACTTTGGGGTCTTCCGGAATATGCTCACGGAATATCTCTGCTCCATGAGTGCTACTGGTGCAGTTCTAATGGATTGTGATGAATAAAAACCAGAAAACCAAGGTGAGTTCATGAATTAAAGCTTGTTAAGAAAGCAGAGGTGGCTACAAACTTCATCTTACCTTACATTATAGCTTATTTTACTTATGACTCTTGGACAAACCATACCACCTTGGTTTATACATTGTGATAACCCATCCAAGTATCCGTTATAGATTTCAATCCCACAAATGAATGGGAATTTGGGGAGTTGGTCCACATTTCAAGAGTATGTGCCCAGGCTGGAAAACACTCTCCTAAGCCATAAATCATGATTTAACGAGCCACGATTGGCTGGGTTTCACAGCATGCTAAAACCGCAAAAGCAGCCTTAGAACTTAGTGCAGTGTGTAAATCTGAACAAGGCTGTGTCACTTGGATTTCCCATTCAGGTGCTCTTAAGTATTTCAGCAGCAGATAAACTTTCACAGAGTTGGCCTCCATGCTTTACCTACTCATAGATTTTCCTCTCTGCTTTTCAGTTTTTTAAAAAAATTATGTTTAATAAGATGTGTAAATTAGTTTACACTTGTCGGTCTGCTTTCTTTGACATGCCATCTTGCAATTCTGATTATTCCCTTGGCAATCAAAAAGCAAACAATTACCTGCATCTTCAAGCCTCTTTTTAAGCAGAAAGAACAGTTAATCATCTCAAATTATGTTGCGTGTTATGACAAAAGGGCGTTTTCAACCAAAGTATTTGCTAGTATTTTAGGTAAAAATGAAGTTGAAAATAATTGGGTGGAAAATAATTGGGTTTTCCCCTCCCTCCAATTAGTTGAACCTCAAGCACCTTTAATTTAGTCTCTTTTGGTATCTTCCTCTCTCTTTCTCAATGTTGTCTCTTATGAGACTATCACAACAAAATGTTCATATGGATCCTCTCCTGGGTGGTTCTCTGAATAAATAAAAATAGAAGGGGAAAAAAAAAACTTTGCACAGGCTAAGCTAAACTTCTGAGGATTGCGCTTCTATCCATGGTCTTAGCAACATTAGCAAGTAAGATCGGGCTGATTTTCCAAAGGTACTTACTACAGACTTTCTGGCATTTAATGGGAATTAGAAAAAGAGGACTGTGAAAATATCTACAGACTCCTCACATCTTGGACACAAACTGTTTCAACTCCTACTTTCAAAATGATGCTAGTATAGAGCCCTGCACACCAGAACAACTAGACACAAGGGGAGTTTTTCCCTGAATGCCATCACTCTGCTAAACAACTAATTTCCACAACACTGTCCAACTATTCACAAAGTCTGCACTACTATTACTATTAATCTTCTCATTACTCCTTATCACCCATCCCCTCTCACTTGTAACTATGACTATAACCTTGTTGCTCGTATTCTTATGATTTATATGGACTGTTTCCTGGTATGATTTGATTGCCTATTTGTATCCTATGACTATTATTAAGTGTGGTATCTGATGATTCTTGACAAATGTATCTTTTTAAAAAATGTACACTGAGAGCACATGTACCAAGACAAAATCCTTGTGTGTATAATCACACTTGGTCAATAAAGAATTCATTCATTCATTCATTCGTTCATTCATTCATTCTTTTCCAACTCAAAGTTCAGCATACAGGTAGTCCTGAGCTTACAACTACTTGTTTAGCAACTTGTTTGTAGTTAGTATGGTGCTGAAAAAAAGTGACTTACAACTGGTCTTTGCATTTATGGCCATTCCCAGGGTCATGTGATGAAAATTTGGGCACTGAGTATCACCGGCATGTATTTATGATGGTCGCAGCATTCCAGGGTGATATGATTGCCATTTGAGAGCTTCTCAGTTGGTTTCTGACAACAAGTCAATGAATGGGAGATTTTTCTAAAATCTAACGTTGGCTTCAAGAACATCCTGATGAGAAGATGTTCAGATTTAGAGAGTGAAAAATCTTGGGTTTTGAAGATAAAATTGTTTTATGGTTCCAGAATATGCCAATGAGCAAGAAATTATGGTACGGTCATCTTCCAATTAGCTTATAGTCCCTATGAAGTCTTGTCGTTGGAAGGTCCTCCACCTTGCTGCTCTTTGACACAGAGTTGAAAGAGACTTCAAGGATCATCTCTTTGTACTCCCTGTTGTGTGTAGGAAAATCAATTAAACCACCCATAAGAAATGGTACATAGGTCTCCTGCTTGAGAAGGGGGTTGGACTAGAAGACCACAAGGGCCCTTCCAATTCTGTTGTTCATATTTGGCTTTCATCATACTTGGTTGAGCTCTGTTAAATCCTCCTGTCTTCCTGGATGAAGGTCCCTGAAGAAATCTATAACCTTTGTTTATCCAGAGCTGCTGTTTTTCTAGCATTTACCTCCCTTCTACCTAGGTTGCTCCATCTAAGCACAAATTCATGGATTTTTTTCAGGAACCCCCCCAACTTGGTAGCTCCAGTTCAGTCGTGGGATTCCAATTTTTTTTACTATTGGTTATGTGGGCGTGGCTTGGTGGGTGTGGCAGGGGAAGGATACTGTAAAATCTCCAATCAGAGGTGGGATTCTCAGGACTACTCAAAATTTCTGCTACCGGTTCTCCAAAACTGGTCAGAACCTGCTGAATACCACCTCTGCTCCAGATATATCAGGATTTCATGTACAAGTGGTCCATTCAGGAATTCTGGGAACTGTAGTCCCAATCCCTCTGAAGATGCTCAGGTTGGCATGGAGTGGACCTCTTTCCTAGAAGAAATGCTTTGAAATTTACGTTTCAGGGGTTCAGCTGGTGGGCATATTTTTCCTTCTGGAGGGCCTTGAGATGCTACATTTTGCCCAATGTCAGCAGTTGAGTGTTTGATTTGAACACCCCCCCCCCCCAATCCATCCCTGCTGGTCCAAATGTTATTTTGAGTTTGGTTTGAATTTCAACCGCAGACTTGGGTTTCTGTGGCTTTGGGTTTTGTCCAAGCCGATTGGCTTCTTATAGTTTCATATCTTTGGAGTTGTATATGTTTCCTAGAGATGGCAAAGTAAAAACAGTGCCCGTGTTTACGTTTTTTGGGGATAAATGAGAGAGGGGAGGATAAAACACCCCACCCTCAAGTATGCCTGCTCCTACACAATCCTTCCAAGTTTACAAAAAATGCACTGTTTTTTTTTAATTCCCCTAACCACCGAAAAAAAGAAAACACCATGCAAATGTGTTTGTTTGTCTGCAAAGGGGAAAATTAAAAGGAGGAGGAGGAGGAGGAGGAGGAGGAGAACAGCCTTATTTTATTTGAAGTGGGAAGGAATCCAGATCCTCCACCAGCCAGCCAGTCCACCTTTTCTAGGCAGTTCTGCCTGCTTTTCCTCCTCTTTCTCTTTCTCTCTCTCTCCCGCCCCCCCTCCAAGCATCCTCCTGGATGCTGCCGATTGCACTGAACTATTTCGGTGGCCAGTCTGGGTGGAAGAACACAGCGCAGTGCCGCTCCCGCCTCCCTCCCCAAAGCCGGGACAGCGCAGGGATCCGCGTTGCTGCCCGCGTGCTGAGGCTGGGACTGTCACTCATTCTCGGATCAGCTCCCGAAAGCAGCTCGGAAGCAGCTGGATAAAAAAAAAAAAATATTAAAAAAAAAAAAGGAAATAAAAATCAAACTAATTTCTCCCCCCCCTCCCCGATAGATAGAAGAAACGGGGGAGAGTCGGGCATAGCTAGGTCGGTTGGGCCATTCCGGACGTTTTTGTTTCTCTTCCCCCCCTTTTCCTCCCCCCTCCCTCCTCGCCTGGCATCTCCCGGGTTGACCCACCCAGGTTCCTAGTGAAGAAGAGGGAATAGATCAGCCCGGGCATCGTCACATCTGTATCTGGTCCAGCGAAAGAATCTCTGCAGCGCAACTTCCGCGGCGGCTGGCCGGTGACAATGCTGCAAAGCACGGACCTCGTCTGGACTTGGCTTCTTCTGGGCACCGCAGGTACGTCTCAAGCTGTCTTATCTGGAGGCGTGGGGGTGCGTGTGTTGGGGGGAAGCAAAGGGGGCGACGCCGGGACCCCCGCCATTGCCCAGCTCCGGCGGCTTTGCTGCCCGCTGGCTCCCTTTGCGCTTTGCCGGACGTCTCACCTGGGGGACCCTCCGGCAAGGCGCTGCCTCTTTTGGGGCGGAGGGAGGGAGGGAGGGAGAGACACCCCCCCCCCGCTTGGCTTGCCTCGCCCTTGTCTTCACCCGCCCCCCCCGCCCCCCCAATCCCCGGCTTGCCTTCCCTCTGCCCTGCCCGGCTTCGTGCGGTTCGGCGAGGCTGGGTGCCACCATGCCAGGGCGCTAGCGGGCTTGGGAGGGCAGAATTTGGGACCGACCCCCGCCTCCTCCTCCTCGCCTGGTCGTGGGGCGAAAGCCTCCCGGGCATCTTGCGCGGAAACAATGAGCTTGGCACTGGGGGCGGGGAGGGGAGGGGAGGGGAGGGAGGGGGGGACTCCGTTAACGGGGTGCAGAATTGCGTGCAGGCAAGGCGAACCTCTCGAAAGTGGGTGCGGACGCGGCCGGCAGGCAAGGAGGAAAGCGGGGGAGCGCCCGTGGGACGGGGGCTGGAGTGTGTGTGTGTGTGTGGGGGGGAAGCCTCGGCGCACCCACTCTACCCAACCCAACCCAACCCAACCCAACCCAACCTCCGGCGGGCTGGCTCGGGTGATGCTTGGCTCCTAGCAACGTCGCCCTCATTCAAACCAGCATGCAAAATTGAGGGATTGGTTGGGACCGGGGGTCGGGGGTGGGGCGCGATGCTAGGTTGGGTGGGGGGGGAGGACTGGCTGGATGGGGGGGGGGGGGGGACCCCGCCGCGTTTGAGGGGGGGGGGGGGGGGGGGGGGGGGGGGGGGTGCAGCGAGGGCGCGCGGCGGGGGGAGCCGGGCGCCGAATTTTTTTGTGGGGGGGGGGGGGGAATCCGGTGTGCCGTTGCAGCCGGGGGGGGGGGCAGGTGCAGATGCGGGGCAGGGATTCGCCCCTCCGCGCGCGCGAGACGCTGCCGAGCCTGCCTGGCGTGCCAACTGCAGACAATGGAGGGAGGCGGCGGCGGCGGCGGCGTGGAGGGGATTCGCGGTGCCGCCGTGGAAGGGGGCAAGGGCTGCCTTCCCCACCCCCGCCCCTCGGGTGCCTTGCTGAGGATCCCCGTCGCTCCTCCGCCGCCGCCGTTGTCATTTCCCCGCGTCCAAAATTCGCTGTAATTTAATTCCTGAGCTGGGTCGCTTGCAGAAGCGCGCACCTTGCTTTGAGGAGGGGTTGCGGGGAGGCGGCGGGGGGCGATTCCCGGGCGGGAGCAGAAGCCAGAGGGCGGGTTGGAGTTTGCAAAGAGCTTTGCAAGGAATGTGGGAGGTGGGGTTGAACTGGGGGGGGGGGGGGGGGGGGGGGCGGGGGGGGGGGCGCGGGGGGGGGAAGAGGGGAGGGGGGGCCCCGCGCGGGGGGGGGGGGGGGGGGGGGGGAAGAAGAGAGCAATAACAACAACAAAAAGGGCTGGTCGGCAAAGATGCGCGCCCCCGCGGCCGCCCCTCCTGAGTCTGGCGAGGCCAGCCAGGCGCGCGCCGCCGCCGCCGCGGGAAGAGCGAGCGAGCCCCGGGCCCGGGAAGAAGAGGAGGAGGACGGGGGGGGGGGGGGGGGGGGGGGGGGGCGGGGGGCGTTGTTGACGGCCGCCTGGGCCAATCAGAGCGCCGCGGCGCC
>BLBF01000059.1:1812880-1824677 GCA_015471245.1 Laticauda colubrina | reverse complement strand
AGATAGATAGATAGATAGATAGATAGATAGATAGATAGATAGATAGACAGACAAAGATAGATTAGATATAGACATAGACAAAGATAGGTAGATATATATATATATAGATCACATATGTATGGATATGTAAATATTCTTTTGAGAGCAGGCATCAGAATTTCCCTTTTAATGTGTGCCAGAGTGTTGACAAAAAAAAGTGACAATAAAGATGATTTTACATTATAAAATCATAATACCACAATTTTAGATTTAGTATAGAAGGCTTTATACACTAGAGTGAATATAAACGGGTGGCAAACAAATTTAATAAATGAAATAAAAATAAATATTTTATTTTAATGCTGTGCCTACCAGAAGAAGGACATATCCAACTTCTACAGAATGCCTGATAATGTTATTCCTGAAATGGGTGGAGTGAGGGATGGGAGAGCAGCTCCCTTATTAGAAGATACTCGTGCAGGTTGCAGTGCATTGTGAAGTTGAGATTTCCTGCTGGTTACTGTGTGGAGAGATAAGGGAGCTGTAGAGATCCATGAAATGAGAATGGGGGTCAACCTATTCCCCAAAGCATCTGAAGGCAGAACAGCTAGACACAAGAACAATTTTTCCCCGAAAGCCATCACTCTGCTAAACAAATAATTCCCTCTACACTGTTCAACTATTTACAAAGTCTGCACTACTATTAATCTTCTCACCACTCCTTATCACCCATCCCCTCCCACTTGACTGTTTCCTAGTATGATTTGATTGTTGATTGTATCCTATGACTATCATTAAGTGTTGTATGTTATGATTCTTGATTCTACAAATGTACCTTTTCTTTATGTATACTGAGAGTATTTACACCAAGACAAATTCCTTGTGCGTCCAATCACACTTGACCAATAAAGTATTCTATCCGATCCTATCCTATCCTATCCTATCCTATCCTATCCTATTCTTATTCTATTCTGTTCAGCAATGGATGGAAACTAACCAAGGAGAGAAGCAACCTAGAACTAAGGAAAAATTTCCTAACACTGAGAACAATTAATAAATGGAACAAGTTGCCTCCAGAAGTTTTAAATGCTCCAACACTGGAAGTTTTTAAGAAGAGATTGGATAACCCTTTGTCTGAAGTGGTGTAGGGTTTCCTGCCTAAGCAAGGGGTTGGACTAGAAGACCTCCAAGGTCCCTTCCCACTCTGTTATTCTGTTATTTTTCTATTATTCCAGTAAGGCCTTAGGACGGAAGCAGGGAGTTGCTTAATGAAGCTGCTTTAGTGCTGTAACCAACATCAGAAAGTGAAGAAATCTTGCAGCCAGGGAGTTGCACACCTTCATAGCTCATGGAAGGAGCGTTTGAAAGACCAAGGACTCCTCCACCAATCATTTCATGGGGCTCTTGGGACCGGAGCCAGATTGCTGACACAGGAGCCTCCACAATGGAAACTGAATCCTTACAACTGGCAAGCTGTGATTGTGTTACTGAGTGGTGGTTCGACAAAAGATTGTGTCTTTCACAATGGTATTCTGTTGAAAAGAATGAGATAAGAATGTTTTACACTCCTCTTAAAAAAAAAAAAAGAATAGGGAGGGATTGTATCTGGCAATTGGGGTTTTTAATTCATAGTGAAAGAATGATCTAAGAATAGCTGCATTGGGATTTCATCACTGTTAATCTTAGCTAAGCACAGCGTATGTGTTTCTTACAGCTTCTCTTTAGTTTCTACACAAACTTTTATACAGAAAGAATAAAAAGAAAAACACAAAGTGCAAGAGTTGAAGTCCACAGGTCTTAAAGTTGCCAAGGTTGGACACCCCTGTCTTAGATAAAATGCGTAATGTGTTTGATGAGAAGCAGCTGTCGGCAACCTGAAGCCAGTCAAAACTCTTTCAGCCACAGTTGCTGAAGATCAACACAGAATTGAAGGCCATTTTGATGGATAAAATATAGGAAAATTGTAAGACTGGAAAAATAGCCAAATTTCCCCCAAACTCCAAGAGGAAACTTCCACCAAAGTTCTAGACCCGCCCATCTATACCAGACTCATGCTTGGTCTCCTTTCCATCATTGTTGCATACAGGTGGCAAATAAATTTAACAAATATACTGGTATCTTAGTACTCTTCCTTAATTGGTTCCGGGTAGTGCAGTGAGTACCAAAAACGATGAATACCAAACAGATTTTTCCTATAAGGAGTAATGTATGAGTCACAAGACAGCCAACACCAACAAGTTCTAGCTTGTATGTTGAGTACCAAACAAATGATGAGTACCGGGACAAAATTTTTGCATCAAAATGCATTGAGTACCAAATTTGATGAGTTTCAAAGCAATTGAGAACCAAGGTACCACTGTAAATAAAATAAATAAATAAATTCTTCCCCCTTCCAAACTCTGAACTCCTGCCCCAAGCCAAAAAAGGAGGGCCTACCTCTGCTTCTCACAGGGAAGATGATCTTGAAAATAAAGCATGGAAGAATAATTCCAGGAAATAGAAATTTATTCATGATTTAAAAATAAAAATAAAAAATCCAGTTCTGAATGGGTTTCAGTTCTCACATCTGTTGTAGAAAGCTCAGGCTGTCATTTTAAACAATCACTCCTTATATGATGCCTAGTATTAAAATCACCATCATTGTCCTGCATTTTGTCACCACAAACACTTTGAAGAAATCATCAAACATTCATAAACAATCCTCATTGGCATATTGATATTTAAATGCACTTTCTCCCAGTAATTCGAATATGAAATTACATGTTTGTTTGGGGAATTAGCTGTAGCTGGCTTTGCTTTGTTGGATATAAAAAAATTGAACAAAATGAGTGAGTTGGCGCGTGTTTACAAAATATTGACAAATTGGCATCTCTTGGTTTGGTGAAATTGAATGATCTTGCCCGTGAAAGGGAAGGGTGTGAATAATTGAAGAAAATGTGAATTTAAAAAGCAACAACAACAGCAACACTCTAAAAAGAAATGCTCGGTGGTTTGCATTCTGTTTAGGAGAAAAAGCAGCCTCTCTTTGCATATTAATTGTGGCTTGAAAAGCGTTTTTTTTTCCCCATTCACGGAGAAAACCCACAATGCGCAGCAGAGGGAGGGGAGGGGAAAACAGGGCAGGAGGGGAGGGTGATTGTTTTTCTCAAAGGGGTTTTATTTCATTGGAAGTCTTTTTTTTTTTTTTTTAAAGGAGTTGAAAAGCAGAGAATTACTGCAATGTTTTGTGGGTGTAAGAGTGGCCAGTTGGTTGCTGTGTTTTTACTAAGACCCTGTAAGTCGCCAGGAATGCAGAAATAGCAGGTCAAGAGGAGAGCAGGATGGGGTGCCCCTTGATGCAGGACAACTTTCCCCCCCAAATGATCAATGTTTTATGTTCTCTCCCCATGACAACCGGATCATGTTCTCATTTGTAGTAGGTTTGGGAGAGCAACACCTAAAGTTATACTTTTAATATTTTTTTTCACCTCCGTAACACAAGGATTCTCAAAATTGGTGCTTAGGAACGGCTCACGCTAGGCTTTGAGAGGGGAACAAAATGAGTCTTGACAGAGCTCCCATTTTGCCCATTGAAACTCCTATTTCTTTTCTTTTCTTTTTTAAATGGGACTCCTGCCACCTGCCTACAGAGTCCTGGAGAGCTCCAAGCTAAGTCTGAGAAATCAGAGTCTTGATTCAGAGAGGTAAATAATAAGAGAAGGATGCAAAAAACCATACATGGGAAACCATCTACTAATATCTGTGTGCCATTTACCTCTCCAGAGTTCCCTAGAGCAGGACCTTTGATTACTCTTTTGGTAAGAGTTATTTCTCAATATTTTTAGTTCTCAGTATCTCCAGCACTAAAATGTTTGCTCTGTCCTCAAACCTCTGCATTTCCTCTTGTTTTATTTTATTTTATTTTATTTTAACCCTAAGGCCAACTACAGCCATTTTGGAGTATCCTATAAAGCTTAAGCCCAATGAGGGTAGGCAGGAGTGGGTTTCAGCAGCCGTGCAAACTGCAGGAATAGTTATTTGGGAGGAAGGAGATAATGTTGATTGGAGAAATTCAAGAGGGAAATTTTTGTGTGTCGATTAGATCTATCCTTTGGTTTCTTGGATGTAATCGGCGTTCCCCCCAAAATAAAAAAACTTTCCTTTGATGTGTTGAGACAGTTGTCCAAGCAATATCTACTTTCTTTCCTTTTTCATAGTAGGCTGGAAAATGACCAGTTTCCTCTTTCAGTTAGGTGTTTGGTGTTTCCTCAAATGCCCACCCAAAAAAAGTTTGCTTCGGTTGAAGAACAGGAAACAATAGTTTACTGTAGAATGAAAGAGAAAGCTGTGGGATTCCCTTCCTTTGCCTATGAGATAGTGGGGGGAAAGAGCTTGGGTCCAATTACTCTTAGCTGTCCTATACTTGTTACAATTCTGTTCCATATCTGGTGAGAACATACAGTTGATTTTTTGCTGGTCTATGACTCTAATAAAGATCTGTGTAATTTGAAGGTTGGTTTCTAAGTGCAGGAAAAACTTGAGAAATTCTTGCACCATTCCTAGTTCTTCTGAGATGCTTTTATATTCCATATTCATGAAGGACAATATTTGTAGCTCAGGGTTGAAATGAGGATGCTCTCTGAGCTTGGTGGGTTTTTTTAAGGTCTTGGTGGCAGACCTTATGCTAGCACTGATAATGTTATCTAGTTTGTGGGAATGAAAGGTCTGTAGAAGAAGCTTCTTGGGTGGGAAAAACAATGCTCAGTTATCTTTTGAAGAAGCACCTTTGGGACGTCTGATGCTGCTATCCATGGGGCAGAGTTTCTATGGGACTCTTCCTGCTGCTGAGCATGGATTCCCCCCCCCCCTCCACCAATCTGGGTTGATCTATGTGGAAGAGGGCATTGATTTTGAAAATACATTGTATTGGATTTTTCTGAATATACACAACATGGGAACAGTCCCATCTACGTTATTCTGATATGGCTGAAATAGTTACCATCTTACAGCCTTTGAAGATATTTGTCTTTCGTGTTCATTACAAGGAATACAAAATTTGGCTTTCTTATTTTCCTGCATGGTTTGTACTCTGCTTTCTAACTGGAAGACTCCAAATGCTTCACAACATTCCCATAGATTGACAATTCCTCTTTAAAGAACATACATTAAAAATTCAAAGCAATGAAATATATAAAAGTGAAGTTTCTGGATGCACCTGAAACAGAGTCCTGCTGCTGTAAGCATTTCATTAATTTTTATGAGTTGGATCCCTGAAAACAGCTGCATTGTTTGTTCAGGCTCACACATAAGCCTGGGGGGAAAAAGTCAAGGAATAGTTTTTAGGAATAGCAGAGAAGTGTTGCCTCTGAACAAGGCAGAAGTTATTTTTGAAGCATGCATGCACCCTTGCAGGAAAGTTCATCCCAATGGCCAAGAGGCTGATGGATCACAAAGCCATAATTTGGTCAGCCCCACATCATGATTAAAGATACCCATGGCAACTTTTGGAGATGGGTGACAGCTGTTTCCAGGAGCCAAGTGCAAATTATTAAAAAGAAGAAGAGTGGCTTGAGATTGAAAATGACAATCATGTTGAAGGTTGATGTACTTAGTCAGTGTGATGTACTTGGGACCAGCAATGCTTGTTGATATCCACAGTTGGAAATATGTCTACTAGAAGTACAGTGTTTCTCGACCTTGGCCACTTTCAGAGGTGTGGACTTTTGACTCCCAGAATTCCCCCGCCAGCATGTATAAAAACCAACTGGTACAGGGAAGGAGAGAAATTAAGATGGAAACAAAAATGGGTTTTCTTTAAAAATCTAGAAAGATGATTGAAAAGCTTTTCAAATTTGGAACCACTCGAAGAACTCTGTGAGAGCCACTTTGATGTGGCGGTGAAGGGATCAAGCTAAAGACCAGGAGATTTGTGAGTTCTAGACATATCCCAGCCTCTGAACATCCTTTTCAAGGTCTTCAGTCCTCCCATACTGGCTTCGTGAGCTCTTGAAGAAGAAGAGTTCATTCCAGTTTATCATAAGATCCCATGTTTCATTTCTACGCCAAGCCAATTGGGTGTTGTCTAAATCAGGGGTCTCCAACCGTGGCAACTTTAAGACTTGTGGACCCCAACTCCCAGAGTTCCTCAGCCAGCAAAGTGGATAATTAGGACTGCAGAAAGAAACAGTTACTACCAACCTGCCTTTAATTGAGGACCTGTATACTGCACAAGTCAAAAAGAGGGTTGTGAAAATATCTACAGACCCCTCACATCCTGGACATAAACTGTTTCGGCTCCTTCCCTCAAAACGACACTATAGAGCCCTGCACACCAGAACAACTAGACACAAGGAGAGTTTTTCCCTGAATGCCATCACTCTGCTAAACAACGAATTCCCTCAATGCTGTCCAACTATTACAAAGTCTGCACTACTGTTACTATTAATCTTCTCAACAATCCTTATCACTCATCCCCTCCCACTTGGGACTGTATGACGCTTGTATCCTTACGATTTATATTGACTGTTTCCTAGTATGATTTGATTGTTTATTGTATCCCATGAATATTATTAAGTGTTGTACCTGATGATTCTTGACTCTTGATGAATGTATCTTTTCTTTTATGTACACTGAGAGTATTTGCACCAAGACAAATTCCTGGTGTGTCCAACCATACTTGGCCAATAAAGAATTCTACTCTATAAAGAATTCTATTCTTAAAGTTGCCAAGGTTGGAGACCCCTGGTCTAGATCTTGTTGGGAGCCCAGATCCCGATCCACAATGACTGGAATCCTCTGAATTTGAAACCAGGGCTTTTCGAAGATCGTTCTGTGCAGCTTCTAGACCTCCTTTGGGAACACAACTCAGCTCTCGGGGGGGAGCCCGTTTGGAGACCAAATGTCTGCCGTGAAATCTTGGCGCACAACGCAAGCTCAAATGCAAATGGGTCTCCAGAGGAGCCATGTAGCAGGGCCTATCTGGTCTTATTTTTGCTTTGTTGTCCCCAGCTCATCAATCAGACACAAAGGCGGCTGCAGCGGAGTGGGGGCTGGTGGAGTGGAGGATGCTGGGGACAAATGGAAGGGTTGTTTTCTTGAACAGAAGGTTGGAATGCCAATTTATTATCTGGCATTCATGCTGGGTGGGGGGTGGATGAAACAGATGGAAAACACATTCTCTTTTGAAATGCAGCGATGGTCCCTTACTTGCATCTTATCTTATCTTTCTCTCTGTAACATTTGTTTCTTTTAAGCCTGGCTGTTTTTTAAAAAAATGTTTCGGTGAAATCTCGGATAATTGCATGCCTGGGATTTGGGAAGGGAGATAGAAGGGAGGGAAAACACCCACCGAGTATTATAGTCTGCAAGGGTTAAAAATTTCCCCGGATTGCCAACATTTTGAGTTAATGGTCTCTGACTCACTCAGAGCCTCCATGATGGTTTAATGCATGCAACCATTTGTAATAAAGAGCCAGTTGCGCACAGTGCTCCCATATGACATTATTTCTTGGAGGGAGAGACTGATTGAGTGTGACTTTTTTTTAATGGGTAGACAAGAAATAAAACAGTTATTTGTAGAGATCTCCTATTGTGCTTCCATTTCCCCTGGTGCCTTATTTAGCTTAAAATAATAAACCTTCATCATATTGTGCTAATACCTTGTTTATATACTTCATGTAGTCTGCCATTTCAGTGAGATGAGAATAATGGCTGTACATTTCTCATGGTTGCTCAGCTAACCAGGAATAGTGGTATAATGAGAAGCAAATTACAGTTCCTGAACTTCATTTTAAAAATATTAATTCAACATTCCAACATTTAAAACAAATTTCCACTCCTTAAAATGATTCTGTAACAGTGTTCACACTAATTAACAAAATCTATAACTATATCGATTACTTCTCCATTCTATTCACTTATACTCTTATTTTTCAGCTTAAGTTATAACACTATTAACATATACACACATATATAACATTGAATAACACTTTCTCATATTTGCTATCAATTGATGCCTTTGCATCTTCTTTCTAACCAAACATTCCATATTTTATAGTATTCTATTTCTTCTGTGTCTTTCAATACTTTCCAATTTATAAATATATAAATATAATATATAAAACAATTCCAACTTTCAAAGTTGGCCTGCCCTGGACTTCATTTGTATTTGATGACATTAGAGCAGTCTTACTTGCCTCTTTCCCATGTGCTATAGAGCTGAATCACCCAGAATTTTGAGTCTGGTTTGAATGTGGACTATATAGTCTGGAAATTATATGTCAGTGGCATGCAATGGAGGAAGGCTGCCGTAAAAATGATCCCTAAAGTTTATTTTGCTTTTTTCCTGAATATTTTCTACTGTCTTCTGTTAGAAATCTCACAATTCTAGTCAAAAGGGCGTGTTGGCCATTGGAACACTGCAAATGTCTTTTTCCAAAATTCTTGCTTAGGTATTGAGTTCTTAGGGAGGCAAAATGGAGGAGGAGGAAGAGGAAGAGAAGGTAGCAAGAGACTGAACCAAGTCAGCCAACAAATCTGTAGCTACTCCTCTCTCTGTCCCTTTAAACTCAATCAAATGAAATCATTGTATGTAGGTGGTAGCTTTCAGTTTACATTTCCTTTTAACGTCACCGCTTTGGATACTATTTCTACTGAGTTGCTTGAAATGTGCAGAGCAGAGATGTTCACAATTCAGAGAAGGCCATAATTCCTGTGTTTTCTTGTTTATAGTTTCTGGTTCAAAGTCTCAGCTAAGCCACTTATTCTTTGTCCTTTTATTGGATGTTTTTGTTCTGATGGCTATTAATGTTTAATTCCCACAGTAATCATATACTTTTCTTTGCCGTGAAGGGAGGAGAGGTCGATGCTCCCTTCCACCACTTGTGTGTATGTGTGTGTGTGCAATGAAAATTGGACGAGTAAGGCAAAAATGAGGCACAAGGTAATGCAGTTCTTTCTTGTTCAAAGAGTTGTTGTTGTAGGATGCTTGTCAATGAGAGAAACGGCTCCTTTTTGCCACTTGACAAAAATAGATTAAAAAACAGGGAGTTGGAAGTCCACAAGTCTTAAAGTTGCCAAGTTTAGAGACCTCTGGTCTATGAAGATTCTCAGTCATCCAGGTCAAAAATGCTTTTTCAAAAGACAACTGGACTTTGTTTTTCCTTGGGGACATTTTGCTTGTCATCCAAAAAGCTTCTTCAGTTTTGAAGCTTCTTGGATGAGAAGGAAGCACAAAGTCCAGCTGCCTTTTGAAAAACCACCCTTTGGGTTGGTTGGGACCCAAAGTTCTACTGGTGAGAAGCCCAACAATCAGTGGAATGCTTTGCTTGCAGAAATTGTGGATGTTCCAACATCAAGGTTTTTGAGAGAAATTGGACAACCATTTTTCTGAAATGGCATAGGGTTTTTTCCTGAGCAGGGGGCTGGACTAGAAGACCTCCAAGGCCCCTTCCAACTTTGTCATTCTATTATATAGTCTTAAGTGCTGGAGTGTTTCCCTGTGTCACTGGAGGGGGGTGGGAATAGAGAAAGAAGTTGGCAGTGTATTTACAGGGATGGCCAGTCCAGTCAGTTCCCATCCACTGTTGATTTATTAACTTTATAGTTAGAACTCAGAGGGAAGTATGTTGCACAGAGTATTCACAATTCTAGATACAGGGAAAATGGGTTACAAAAGGGTCTTTGTCTCTGAAAATACTATACTGTATTTGTTCCCTAGAAACGTGGAAACTTTGCAGATCATATGATTTTGAAATATGCCTCCAAGGGATTTCTTACTCAAGCTAAAAATGATGCAAGATGGAGGAAACAAAATGGCAGGCTGAAGCTTGGTGGAGGGAAGATGGCAAAGCCCCTTGAATGATAACTGACTTTTCCCTGCAGAATTCCAGCTATGTCGGCTGATGTAATAACAGTCTTGGGTTGTCTTTGTTTTAGACCAGCTCTGCATGCTTAATTCTCTAGCATGCTGTAGAAATGACCTGGATCTCAAGTATGGACCTTAAGCAGGGAAGGCTGGTGTCTCCATTTCCAAAGACAGAAGGGCTGATTTGGAAACCTTTCTAGAGTGTCAAGTTTATGTTTTACCAACAAAGAAATAAAGGGAGACTAGTATGGATCTATTTCAAGCTGTTTAGCTCTCATCAGCTAGCCTTACCTTCTGGGATTCGAACCTGGGCTACTTGCATATTAGGTAGAGTGTATTAACCTCTAAACCACAGGCTCTCCTCCTTTTGTTGGCTATACCCGGGGAAAGATTGTTTTTTTGTCAGGGCAACCTGGTCTACCCAATTATGGGATGGAGCATATTGCTTCCATTTTCGCCTTTCAGCCCCTATCCAGGAGCCTTCACAGGCAGTTGCTTTTGCGACAAACTATTTTTGTGTTGAATTTATGAATCTGTCCCATAATTGGGAGGATCAGGTTGCCCTGACAAAAAACACTTAATCTTTGCCCTGGTATAACTGACAAAAGGAGGAGAGCCCATGGTTTAGAGGTTCATAGATCTACCTAATATGCAAGTAGCCCAAGTTCGAATCCCAGAAGGGTATGGCAAGCTGATGAGAGCTAAATAGCTTGAAACAGATCCATACTTGTCTCTCTTTATTTCTTCATCAGTAAACCATAAATTCAACACAAAAATAGTTTGTCATGAAAGTGACAGCCTGCAAAGGCTCCTGGATTGGGGCTGAAAGGCGAAAACAGAAGCAGTATGTTCTGTCCCATCATTGGGTAGACCAGGTTGCCCTGACAAAAAAGACTCTTTCTATAGTAGGGACATTAATCTGTGAACTTCTTTAAGGCTGAGTGTGCTCCTTTCTCAGGTTTAATTAAGCTGAGAAGAGAGTGAGGGAGGCACCAATCTGGAGTTCTTCTCGAGAAGATCTCTTGAAGAACCAAGAGGTGAAACTAACTCTTTACCTCACCTTTCTTTCTCTGTTTCAGACGTTTTAGGAGAAGGAGCTGCCAAGAAAGCAGGCAGAGCTATGACCCATCCTGTTCTGCCTTGCCAGGTGGTACTCTGGGTGGAGAGTTTTCTTCCAACCACATGGCCAAGGCAAGAGGGAAGGCAAGTGAGGGAAGAGGCCTTTTCCTATCTTGAGGCAATTTAGCCATCTTTTCTGAGAGATTTGGGAGACTGAAAGAAAAGGGCCGCGGATCCTTGCTTGGCATCTGAGGAATTTGCTCTCGCCAATATTAACCCCAAGGGTGTCTTCCTAATATTATTCTAAGGTAGTGATGGATGACATAAGCAGGCGTTGTAGGTCTCAGCAACTGTCTTTCTTCTTTCCCTTGATGGTATCAATATAGACATTGTTTAGGTGTTGTTATTTTCATTGGAGAGGATAGGAAATGAAAAAAAAATTCAGGATAACCACAATGGCTAGAATCACGGAAGTAGAAATCACTTGAAGGCTCCAGGTTAGAGAAAACTTGTGTGGAAGTTTCAGTTTTATTTTCTCTCACATACAGAATTACATTCAGTATCTGATAAGATAAAAATTTAGATAACAAAAAAACCCTGTCAAACTATTTAGTAAGACTGTATTACTATTATTCTTCTCATCCTTCCTATTACCTGTCTCCTCCCACTTATGACTACAGCCTTGTTGCTTGTACCTTTACAGTTTATATTGTTTGATTTGACTGCTTATTAGTAACCTATGACTATCACTAAGTGTTGTATCTTATGATTCTTGATGAATGTATTTTACTTTTTCTTTATGTACACTGAGAGTATTTGTACCAAAGACAAATTCCTTGTGTGTCCAATCACACTTGGCCAATAAAGAATTCTATTCTATTCTATTCTATTCTATTCTATTCTATTCTATTCTAT
>BLBF01000059.1:1781068-1812870 GCA_015471245.1 Laticauda colubrina | reverse complement strand
ATTCTATTCTATTCTATTCTATTCTATTCTATTCTATTCTATTCTATTCTATCCCATCCCATCCCATCCCATCCCATCCCTTCCCATCCCATCCCATCCCATTTTATTCTATTCCATTCCATTCCATCCCATCCCATCCCATCCCATCCCATCCTATCCTATCCTATCCTATCCTATCCTATCCTATTTGTTCTATTATTCTATTCTATTCTATTCTATTCTATTCTATTCTATTCTATTCTATTCTATTCTACTCTACTCCTATTTCATTTATTTTCTATTCTTTTCTATTCTACTCTACTCTACTCCTATTACTATTCTATTCTATTGTATTCAGCTCTATTCTGTTCCTATTACTATTCTATTCTATTCTATTCTATTCTATTCTATTCCTATTGCTATTCCATTCTAATTCTATTCTATTTTATTCTATTCTATTCTATTCTATTCTATTCTATTCTATTCTATTCTATTCTATTCTATTCCATTTCATTCCATTCTAAAAAGGTAATCACCATATGTTACTTTATCCATCTTATTTCATGAGTTTTATAGATAATATAGGTGGGTGAGTATAACACAAGTCACTTGTCTGCCATGTATTACCATATCACATATGCAACATAAATATTTAGTCTTAAAGCTGTGTCACTGGGAGGCAACTTCTTGGGTGGGCGACCCCCTGGCCCACTGTTTACTAGCAAAGACTTCTAACTCTCCTTCTCTATCTTTCCCTTTGGGGTGGATGTTTTCCACACCCTCCCCTACCCTGGGGAAAGTGCTTCAAATCAAACGAATGCTAAATTATTCAAAATTTAATGATGCCTTCTCAGGAACAAAGATGGAAAACACAATGACGTGTGTCCTCTATTTACCGCCCTAAGACCAAAGCATCCCCTCCCCTCCCCTTTGTGTGCACTGAACTTAGAGCACTACTAAAACAGTACTCTTTAAGAGACCGACTGAATGGCAGACTAACCCCCTCCTCCCCCCCGTTGCTCAAGGAGTAGGAAGCAAGTAAAAATGACTCTTATTGAAATGCAGTTTCAATCTTGATAAGGGCAGCTGAGTAAACAGAGAGAGTGGAGGCACTTGAGCTGGAAAACCCACGACTGTGGCAAATCTGGAAACTCTCTGTCTTTCTCAGAATGCAAAATCACAGTGTGGTGGATTCCCCACCCCCTTCTGTGCACTGACTTTTTCAGGACCAGGAGTGCCAGGCGAGATTGGCTTTGCTCCTTTTGGGCTTGTAGGAGGTTCTGGAGAGTGAACTGTGTTCAGCCTGTCACCCCTAATTCTTACCCATTAACCAATGTCAAGATTGCCACCTTGTGCATTGAAACCCAAGCCTCGCCTTGAAATTGTAAATCAATCCACAGCCAGGAAGAGGAATTTTTTTTTATTTTTTTTGAGTCACGGAAGAGCTTAACTCTTGCATGTCAGGTAAACATGAGACATGAAGAGGTGGGAAAAGGACCAGGTGGCAAGTTGAAGAGAGGCCGCCCTGAGATTGGATGGATGTATTTATGCCAGTTGCTCGTCAAAGTTCAGAGTATACGCATTGTGCAATGTTTTTTCTTCCCCTATTATGCACATATATAGGCCAAACTGCTGCCTAAAACAGCAAATATTCAGGAAATGCAATATGCAAGATTTGAATGAAGAACCAAATGACAAACTACACAGATATACAGAATTAAAAGAATGCATTTTAAAAACTTAACGAATTGAATGACATATGATGGCTATGTCTACTTGCTGATTTTCATGTCTCTCCAACATGCTGTTGAGGGAGGGAAAGGATCTGAGAAATGGTATTTTACCCTCCTGTTGTATTTATGACTTGCCTTTTGATTGTTCCAAGTTAGCCTTTGATCTGATCGAGCCACCTTGGTTTTATCTCATCCATCATGGATCTCCAAGCTTGGCAATTTTTAAGATTTGTGGACCCTCAATTCCCAGAATTCCCCAGCCAGCATGGCTGCATTCATACTTTAAGGCTCTACAACTGGGGTCCCCAAACTTAGCAACTTTAAGACTTGTGGTTTCATCTCCCTGAATTCTCCAGCCAGGTGGAGAATTTTGGGAGTTGAAGTCCACAAGTCTTAAAATTACCAAGTTCGGAGACCTCTGCTCTTCAACATGGCTGGCTGGGGAATTCTGGGAATTGAGATCCACAAGTCTTAAAGTTGCCAGACCCCTGTCATATATTAAAGGTCTTTCTTATTGGACAGATGTTGTTGTTATTTTGAGGTAGGAACAGGATCAAAATTTAGATAAGCTAAGATTTTTTTTGTTGGTGGTATATTTTATCTGTGAGTTGGCTAGAGTCCCAAATTGTGATTATGTCCTATTTTATTAATAAATTAAATTTTTAAAAAATCATGCTTAGGAGGAGGAAATTTCCCTTATTCCTGAAATCCCTGCATGTAGTAGACTTGGTTGTGAAGTGTGCTGAAGTGGAGTGCCATATGTCATCCAACATCATCATCATCATCATCATCATCATCATCATCATCATCATCATCATTATTAGGCTTTTTGTAATAGATGTCCTGCCTGTCTCATATGGTGGAAGTTAACAGAGTTGGAAGGGACCTTGGAGGTCTTCTAATCCAACCCCCTACACCACTTCAGACAAATAGTTGTCCAATCTCTTCTTAAAAACTTCCAGGGTTGGAGCATTTACAACTTCTGGAGGCAAGTTGTGTCACTGATCAATTGTTCTCACTGTCAGGAAATTTCTCCGTAGTTCTAAGTTGCTTCTCTCCTTGCGTAGTTTCCCTCCATTGCTCCTTGTCCTCTCCTCAGGCACTTTGAAGAATAGGTGGACCCCTTCTTCTTTTTGCAAATACCTCAGATATTGGAACCCTGCTCTCATGTCACCCCCTGGTCCTTCTTTTCATCAGACTAGAACTTCCAGAAGGAGTCTTCCATGGGGCCCTAAGTGGTCTCATCCAGAGTGTTCTTGCCTTAGGTGGTCTCCATCTGTGCCCAACACAAAGAGATGGACTTTGACAGAGGCTCCCTTGTTGCTGTTTTCCACAGCCTCTGAAAGAGTTGCTCCTGGCTTGGATGTGTGTGGAGTGGTGAGCCGCTGGGGAGAGCATTGATTGGTGAGGCTCGGAGCCATTCAGGCGAGAGAGAAAATCATCGACTGCTATGAGAATTGGCTCATGTTTCCTACATGCCTTTTGGGAACAAGAACTCCAAACCACTGCAGCTCTGCCTGATGGCATCTGTTCCTTCGCTTGTGCGCACTGCAGTGACAAACCGACTGGCAAAATATGGACACAGAAGATCAGACTTATTGTAATAACAGAGTGGAACCATTACACACAGACATAAACACACACACACACACACATGCTTGGCCATATTTGAAATATTTTCAATTTTTTAAAATAACATATTTATTAGATAAACATACAAGCAGAGGTCCTCATTCTCAGGTTGTGCTAAACCACAGTTTAACTGTAACAGCTGTACTACTTAACTTTCTTGCTTGTCATTCCCGCATTCTGCTTGCTGAGTTGGATAACTCAGCTCAAAACTCTTGCCTGCTTTCTATATCAGGGGGTCTCCAATCTTGGAACTTGAAGACTTGTGGATTTGTGGCTGGCCGAAGAATTCTGGGAGTTGAAGTCCACAAGTCTTAAGAGTTACCGAAGTTGGAGACCCTTGTTCTGTATGACTTTTGTTTTTCCTAAGAAATGTATTATCTCATGGTGGATGGATCTAGTGAGAAGATACATTTTCCTGATTTCTCTTGTCCTTCATCTTGGTTGTAAATGTGCGGCCAAATCTTTTGTAATTTTGAGATGGTGATTTTTTTCAGAGATTCAGACTTGATGTTGAAATAAGGATGTGCTCCAGCACCTCTGCGCAGTCAGGAAATCAGAGTGCTGAAAGGCATCTCAGTGGGATCACATGATTGCATCAAGAGTCCTTTTTGTGCTGCAACATCATCATGATTGATCTTCAGTGGGGCACACTGGCACCTGACTCTAAGGATCATTTGAAAAGCAAATAGAAAACTGAAGGAAATAGATTTAGGCAGCAAAATCTGAGCTGTATCTGCCAAAATATAGATGACCGGCCATCCCTAGCTGGTTATTTCTTTCAGAGTCAGTTAAACCAGCATCTCTCAACCTTGGAGTTGAGGTCCACTTGTCTTAAAGTTGTCAAGGTGGAGAAAAACTGGGTTAAAATAATCTGGAGGATGTATCATCTTTGAATTAGCCAAGCGGGACTATGATAGACCAGAGATTAGTGATAATCCACAAACTAATAATCCACAAAGTGCATATCTCTGGTGCCTCTATGGTAGATTCTTTCTGAATGGATCATTGGTTGGTTAAAATAAATAAACTCCCATTTCCTTTATGTTATTTGGTGTCTCTTGTCTTTCCTGTTTCTGCAATAATGAGATTCATTCTGCTCATTCTACTGTTTTTCCAAACTGATGCATCTGTTGATGTCTATAAAGCTCTCAAGGACTTCACATCATAAATAACTAGCAGCTTCAACCACCCATTGTTTGTCAAGTAAAACATCTGAAGATGATTTTAAAGACATTTGGAGAAGAACCTAATTTATCTTCTGTAAAAAAAAAGGGGTGGTGGTGGAGAACAGCCAATAGCCTCAATTTTCAGTTTCAGGACCTTTTATTGACCAAACTGTCATACCATTTCTTCAATTATTTCATCTCAACACATTCCAGATTAATGAAACTATCATCAGGGCAACCTGAAGACCTCATAAACAAAGCCAAACATTGGATGTGTTCAATACGCCAACCCTTTAAATTACGAATAGAGAAATTACCTTTTTTTTTCTTTCTAATGGCTTTGATTTTTCTTTTATGCCTATGCGCCATTTTGATTTAATCTATAAAAGTCAACACACATTTCATGTTTTCCCTGTGTTTCTCTAAGGAGGGCATCCTAAGCTACTGGAACTCTTGGTATTTGTTCAGTCATTGTTCAGTTTCTTTGTCATGTTAGAGCAAAAAAAGGGGGGTTGATGAAGCTCCCAAAATCCAGGGCTGATGGTGACATCTCAAACTGTCTTCTGTCAGGATCTAGAGTTTGATTTAAATAACTGCCCCAATTCTGTGAATGTTGATGACTGGAATGTAAACTCATTGCTGCCAGGATCACACAGAGATGAAGATGCCACATGAGTATGCAGTTTTAGTCTGATGCATTGATTGATTGATTGGTTGTCCAGATGCTTTGGAGGGATGAGCGTCTATAACAACTTTATGACCTCTGGACTTCAACTCCCAGAATTCCTGAGCCCTCTCTGTTGTGGGAGTTGAAGGCCACAGATCTGCAAGTTGCCTTAGTTGCCCCTCCTGCCTAACGGGGTCAACTTAAAGTAAAATAATAACCTTAAAACCTCAATACAAATAAAACAGAACTAAATGAAAATAAAAGAAAAGAAAGAGTTGATCCTGTAATTGAAGGACTCTCCATCTAGCTCTGCAGACCATCTAAAAGGAAGAGAAGAAGAGTTGGGCTTTTCTTAGGCAGGGCTAAAGATGGCGGAACATGAACTTACAGCTGTGGGCCTGACAGCTGTGTTGAGCTATGCATTATGCTCTTGATTCTGTAGAGCAGGAGTGGAATGTGTGGATTTCTGATATTACTGAATGACAGTGTCCAATATTTCTCCACCACCATTGGGGTGGCTCTTCTGTGGACAAAAACACCCAGAGGGCCACAGTTTCCCCATCTCTGTCATAGCCAGTAGAACTGTTGCTTAACTGCTATGCAGCTGTCATGCCCCTGACGGAGACGGACTCTGAGGGAGAGGAGGAACAGCCAGACCAGGAGTGGAAGTGTGGCTCTGGAGGTTGTAGAGGAGGCTGGGGAAGGGCAGAGGCTGGCTGGGTAGTCAGAGGAGGACCCAGGCCCATCCCCTCTCCATCCTAGGACATGCAGGGAGGAGAGGATAAGGGAGAGATGTGGTCTACTGGGGAGGAGAGGGCTTTGATCATCTTCATGAGCTGCAGCTGTGACAACTGAATAAGGGGACAGACATGCATACAGCCGAGTGCTGGAAACAAAGCATGGAAATATCTCTAGTTTAAGGTTCCTCTCTGAGTATGGTGTCTTTCCCAGTGTGTGTTCTGATATCGATGGATCTTCAAGCCCTGATCTTGCCTGGTTCCCTTAATTGCTTCAGTGTGGTTTGTGTTGTTTTTCCTCTTTATAATTTATAGGTATTTTTAGTCAAAACAACATTTCCCTCTTTTTGTAACTGCTTGGGGGGGGGGGGGGTTTGTCTCCAGTCAAGGATATTTGAAGCTTTGAAACAAAGTGAAGGAATAAAAGGAGCTTCACCTGTTTTTTGTGACTGTGTTTATTTTGTATCCCACCCTGGGCCATCACAGCGGCTAAGAAAAGCTATATCTGATCAGGTAAGAGGTTGGGTAGAATTTATATTGAAAGAGGGATAGATCCCTGACCTGATCAAGACACTTATGCATCTGTGATGCGTTTGTGAATAAAGGGGGTGAGCTATTTTTGTTCTGCGGCATTCTCTTTCAAAATGAAGACAAAACGAGCCAATTTTGCTTTTAGAAAACACCAGTGCAGAGTAGTTTATATTGCAGGATTTAACCTTGTCTACCTTGTTCCTGGAACTTGTGGTTCCTCTGGCCTTTTGTCGAGAGGATTGTTGTCCTCCATTGAGGGCAAATAGAACTGAGTCCATGGATTGTAGAGCTGTGAAAAGAATGACAAGGCTGGGAAGGTGAATCCAGGACACCGAGGCCTTTGAGGTCTGAAATTCTTTGGTTAGACTAGAAATGTTTCAGAATTAATATGTTTGTATATGTCTGCCTTTGTCATTTGCTTTTGAAGGGGAAGGAAATATTCCTTGGAGATAAGAGGAACCACCTAAATCAATCATCTGGCTTGTGTTAGAATTAGCTCAGCTTGTGGAAGAAAGATAAGTCAGGATGAAACCTGGAGATGGGCAGCAGAAATTTTCCATTTGTCTTTTTGGCGCTATTAATATCAGGGATTTTTTTCAACATACTCAAGATTTATACCCGTTGGGAAGTCCCCACAACTCTTGACTGTTTGCCTCCCTGGTTGTCCTCCTGGGTTTTCTATATGCCATCAGATGAGAGGAGGGAAAAAATCAGAGCTTATTCTATTTGGGCCAATAAGATCAAATAGATATCAACATTTTTGAGTTGTAGCTCTCCTCAAACCAATATCTGCTGTTGGATAAAGTCCAGTACGTTTTGTAGCTGAGAAGCTGCTGGAAACTATAATTATTATTCTGTCCATACAAGCGGACATCTCTCGCCACCCATGTCTTTTCCTGTGTTCTTTCCTCTTAATTTGCTTGCTATTTCTTGCCTCACATTCAGAGTTTATGCTTCCAGCATACAGCTGTCAGACTGCTGATCTATCTGGCATTGAATTAAGCAATTGATTTGGAACTTTTCTGTGAGCTGCATTTCGGAGATGGAGAGATATATTGAGCTGTCCAGTAGCCCTAATTCTTGTTAAGAGGCTTGGCTGTGGCATGGGGGCCCTGTGGCATCTGCCTGTCCTAGCTGGTAGACTGTGGGAAATGACCAGGCTGAGCCCAAGGGAGGAAGAATCAAACACCTCATCAGTCTCAAATCCCTTCGGGCTCAGAAGAAATCTAAGTCCAGTCATCCTTGAATTCCATTGATTCTTGTCTACTGCCGATTTGCTTTGACCATTAGTAGTTCAGCTTCTTCTAGAGTGCTTTGAACCATGGTGGTGCAGTGGTTAGAGTGCAGTACTGCAGGCTACTTCTGCTGACTGCCATCTTACTGCAGTTTGGCAGGTCGAATCTCACCAGGCTCAAGGTTGACTCAGCCTTCCATCCTTCTGAAGTGGGTTAAAGCGAGGACCCAGATTGTTGGGGGCAAGAGGCTGATTCTATAAAAGGCATAGAGAGGATTGTAAAGCACTGTAAAGCGGTATGTAAGTCTAAGTGCTCTTGCTATTTAGCATACAATAAATCTATATCTACACCTTAGCTGCCTGGATTCATGATTTCCAGACCAAACACAGAATCATTTTCCAAAAGGCCAAGAGTACCTTTATCGAGAGTCGCTATGATAAGAGAATATTGCAAGTCTGATGTTGCCTCCTCCCTTTTTTACGCTCTTGTGAATTAGGGAGTTGTCTGGCTGGCTGCTTGCACATACTCTCTGCTTGACTGGGGGCTCAAGCAATGTTTTCCTCCTTGTAACTTTGATAATGGCTCCAGCCAATCTTTGTCTCAAAGGTTATCTTCCTTGTGTCAGGATTACGAAGGATGCCCTAATTAATTCATGAGCCTCGAGTTATGAGTCCACACCTTGCTCTCTGCTGGTCCCTGGGCCTTAATAGAAAGGGCATGGATTATCTCAAAAGAGTGAGGAATTATACCTGATTTTTTTAAGCAAGTATGGAAGGTCCAGGAGCCACAAAAAAAGGAGTGGTACTACTGGAAGCACCAAATAGTGCCATGGAGAAGTTCCATTGGCTCGACTGGGATTTGGCAATGTGTATACTCCTTAGTGGAGAAGGCTTAAAAAGGATGGAGCCTGTATGCTGTCAAGAGTTTGGACAAGCAGGGCTGAGAATGAGCTCTGGAAAGTGGATAATAAATTTGAGAAGTCACTGAAAGGAATATTAACGCAAACAGACAATTTAGCCCTCGTAATCCTTCAGCTGCTGGAAAGATGACATCTAAAGAAATGAAAGACATTGCTTTAATTTTGGATCACTCCTTGACTTTACTTTTTTAGCCTCTGTATTGATTTTAAAAAATGTGATTTACTCTCATCTCAGCAAAACAGCTCCAGAAAATGCTTTGTTACAGATAACAGGGAATGCCTATCGATCAGCTCATCTGGCCTTTTTCAGTGGCAAATTCTTTGTTCTGACGATTATCAACAAATCTTCTAAACTGCTAAGGATTTGCCTCTGAGCCAGAGTGCCATATTTCTGACCAGAGTTGGAAGGAAGGTTGGAGGTACTGTCATATTTATTTCTTATCTCGTCCATTTCATTTGGCCAAGTGTAATCATTCAGCCTGGAAAATTAACATTCAGCGGGGATGGCTTCTTTTGATTCAAACTGGAGCTTCCATTGTCCTGAAAGTGCTTTCCCAAAAGGCAACTGGACTTTCTTGGTTTCTTCCTTGAAAATATTTTGCTGGTCATCCAAGAAGCTTCTTCAGTTCCGTTTCATTCAGAAATAATGGTGTTTCCATTGTTACAAAGATTAAAATGCAGGAATTCCACACGCTCCAATAGGAAAATGACTTGATGCATATATACTGTAAATAGACCCACAGCATTTCATGCATAAATTGTGATATAACTGCTGGCCTGAAGCTTCAGATCTTCACAGTCTTTCCTCTTTACTTCTCTTTCTACTTACTGCCTTCCCTGAATTCCTGAAATTATGCAATTTATCATCAGAGTCCAACTAGTCAAATTTTGATTTCTCTGCAAGAGCAAAACTACAATGTGTCTAGCACTTTGGGTTTTGTGTTCACACAAATCCCTGTTTTGCAGAAAATTGAGTGGTCCTCTTTGCTCATTGTGGCAAGCTGTAATAAACTGCAAGCAAAGTTGGGACTAGAACGAGCTTGATACGAAAGGAAAGTATGCTTCATCATAATTTGCTAGTTTCTTCGGCTTGGCTGGATTCACCTTGTGGCTACAGTTTTCCACTTGTTCCCACTTCTCTTCATAATAATAATATCATCATAATACTGTGGTTTGGAAGCATTCCATGAGATCTTTAAAAAGGCTTCTACCTCCCAGGACGTTATGGTGTGTAATTCAGTCCTGTTTTGCGGCCTGAATTACAGCTAATTGTTGATTTACAACCGTTGGTTTAGTGACCTTTTGAAGTTAAAATGGTGCTGAAAACAGTTGTAACCAGGGCCAGTTTTTTTCGTACTTATGACCGTTGCAGCATCCCCATGGTCATGTGATCAAAATCCAGACCTTTGCCAACTGACTCATATTTATGACGGTTGCAGTGTCATGGGATCCCATTTTACAACCTTGTGACAAGGAAAGTCAAGGAAGAAGCCAGACTCACTTAATAACCATATGACTCACTTAACAAATTGCAATGATTCACTTAACAAACATGGCAAGGCAGATCATAAAATGGGGGAAAAATTTATTTAGCAAATGCCTCACTTAGCAGCAGAAATGTTGTACTTAAGTTTGATGGCAAGTCGAGGAATACTGTACTTGAAATTTCTATAGCAGGTTCAAGGGTGGGATTCTACCTGGTTGGTCTGGTTCACTCCTTACCTGACATACACGCCATCCAATTTGCCTGCCTAATTTTTGGTAAGTTGCTATTTTTCATTTTATTTTCCAACCATCAGCTGTTCTGAATATTAGCAGTGCAGGGAGATTTAGATTATCTAGAGAGCAGGAAATAGCTGGATTTCTTGCTTTCTAGCTAATCTAAAAGCAGAACTGAACCTTCCTTAGGACTGAAGCTCCTATTTTTCAGTGCAGACTCAGGTAGCAGGTTGCAGAATGGTAGATCTCTGACTCTGTGATTCTGTGAGCAACTCAATCTGCCTGCCTGCTTTGCCTGATTTTGGGGAAAAGTTGCTCTTTTTTTATTAAAAAACTCAATATTTACAATATTTACATACAAGCCATGCCCACCCAATCATGTGACCACCAAGCCACATCCACAAATTAGGCTACACCCACAAGAACTGATTGTAAACAAATTTGAATCCCTCCCCTGAGTGGCTTGATATTTTTGGTGTCATCAGAAAACCCTGCACTGCGCTCATGTTTTGGAACAATCTCAGTGGCATGTAAATTTTTCCTCCCAATTTTGCTCGCACATCGATTCTCAGTCCTCCCTGGCACAATGTCTGTGAGCGCTTTCTCAGACACGTAGCTCTCCTTGCCTGGTTTTGCATCTTTCCATTGAAGCATTTTATGATACAGAGACTCAGAGATGTACCGATAAGTGTCTGGATAAGATGAAGGGAGTGTATTTCTTTTAATGAAGTGACATCAATTCCTGTCTCAAGTATTTATGCTGATATGAAAGTGAGCTCTTTCATATCAGCCTAACTCTCCAAACCAACTTTCTCCAATTTGATGGCTCCCAGATTTGATGGATTCTGCTCCCAGTATTCCCACCTAGCCTTTTTTAATTAGGGTAGAGAAAAATAGATGAAAACCATTGTACCATATTTATTTATTTGTTTATTGACCTTGACTATTGCAGAGTCCCATAGGACTACTGTCTGCAGGTAATATTGTACAGGTAGAACATCTAGGTAAATAGTAAAACACTAGAGTAGGAATTTAAGTGAATATACACAAAGCAAATTAAAATTAAACTTCAAACAACAATCTAATAGGTTTTTATGGTCTATATCACAGCTGAGGCTAACATTATTTTTTTCTTAGTTTAATTCTGGTTACGTTGGCCTACGGATATAGATCAAATATGTAAAATAAATAACACCTCAAAGCAAGGCTGAGACTCGATTAAACATTTCTTCTATGCTTTGGCAAAAAAGAAATTTAATTAAACTTCTGTTGGCCAAAGTCCAATATTTAATATGTAATATTTAAGACAATTCACCTAATAGGTTACTGCATGTCAGACTAGAAAAGAAAAAGCCTTTCCTTTAGGGTCTTTGGCTTTGTTAAAATTAGTCTCTAGTGAGATATCAAGATTGTTTTGCAAGGGTAGGGGTTGGCACCTGGTGCTCCTTCCATAATACTTTTTTACATAATTAATTTATGGAATTCATTTCCTTTGGGGGAGTGATGATGATCATTGGGTTTGATAGCTTTAAGAGTGGATTAGGTACCTGCTGTATATGGATAAACAGTGTTGGTAACACATGTTTTTCTTTCTCAAGTCGTTTTATTAAAATTACAATTACTATAGTAAAAATTAGTACAAACTAAAAGTTGGAAAAATCGAAAGAAATAGTAAAAAGTACAGCTGGATAAAAAGGGTGCCTCCTTTTCATTGTTAAAACTTCAGCCAGTTTCTTTTGTGCATCCATTGTAACATCTTTTCCCGGTGTCATTTTTGTAGCCAGTCATTTTTAAACCCACTTTCAACTTGATCTCTGTCTTGTCGGGTAAAATCTGTCCCTTTTTCATGATATCTTCTAGACAAAGTCTATCCATAGAGGCAGATATCATGGTTGACATTATTAATTTCTGATTCCCATTTTTCAAAAGTATGCTTCAACATTTCCAGTACTGGAATATTTGTGTCATTCTATAATTACCAGTCGAGTTTATATATTCTTTTCTTTTAAATAAAATCTTTAGTACCCTCTAGTGTCCAATTTTTAAAATCTTATTAAAAAACAAAAACAAAATCAAAACAAAGGTATTTTCCCACAGGAAGGTTTCTTTATAATTAATTCCAAAATTATTTCATGTTTATCAGGATCTCATTTGTAGCCTTCTTAAAGTTTTAATCAAGTTTTTAATATTTATTTATTTATTTATTTATTTATTTATTTATTTATTTATAAGTTCTTAAGCTTGTAGTTATTTTTTTTCTTTGATTAAGGATGGAAAGAAGACTTAAACAGCATTTTCAGACTTGTCAATCCAAAAGTTTCTAAAAACTGAAAGATAAAATTTCTGTATGTGTTTGGAAAAGGAAGTACGCAAGCTTTAGTGCCTTTTCAAAGGTGCAGACTAAAGTTTGAGCAACATCCCTTGTCTTTCCAGTGCTCAAAATCCCTTGTTTTGTGGTGAGTGATGTCTGGAGCACTTGTGGGCAACCTCTGGATCTCTCCTTTGTCCATAGAGGTTCGAAGGGCCAATCTACCCTCTGGCTTTTTGTTCTTCCACCCTTCTTCCTCTGGAAGTAGTTCATATTGTTGGCTAAATGGAGTGATCCTCTTCTTTGTTCTTTGGAATGCTATTTGCTGTCAGTAAAATTTGTCCTCAGGCCTCATTCAGGACTTCCTAGATTTCCTAACTCTTACTTTAATCCAGTGCAACTCCTCTTATGTTTGCTGCTCCTTATTCATGAATCCTACACCAGCACTTATTCCTTACTCAACACTCCTTATTCATGAATCCTGCATGCTGCTTGTTTCTCTGAATTAGGCCGAGCAAAAGATCTTGGAATGCTAGGACATTATGACAGCTAACCCATAAGGGCTTCCTCGTGGCTGGTGGAAGAAGAAGGCCCTGACCACCATGTCAGCGATTCTTAGTTCTCCCAGGACAAATAAAAGGGCAAATGTAAGGCCACGTGTCAAAAGAAGAATGATCCTTATTCCTTTTCTAAGCATTTCCGAGTATTTCTCCTCAACGTGCCGGAAGCCAAAATCCAAGCTGACATTTTAGCTAGACAAGTACTTCAGCAAAAAAACAAAACAAAAAAAACCCAAACCCAAAACATTGCCATTCCACATCTGGCATACCTGATGCACTGGATTCATGGGGAGTAAACATGAAAACCACTGTTTGCCTTGAGACAATGGCAAGAACAAGAACTCCCAAGAACAAGACTCATGACAAACATCAGCACATGTAGCCCACGGAGTCTCCTCCTCCTCCTCTTCTTCCTCCTCCCCTGAACTGTGCCTTCTGCATTTCTACCCCAGCAGAAGGAAGCCTTGATTTCTTTTTAGATGGAGTTCATAAACTCGCAGTTAAGGAGAGAGGCTAGGCACAAAGGCAGAGCTTGTTGTGCTGATTGTTTGCCTCCTCAATACGCGTTTCCTTAGCTTCGTGGAGGACTTGGCTCAGACTTTGGCCTTCATTGAATGAACAAGAAAGCCATTATTTCCACCCCGGTGTTAATTGCGGAAGCAAAATATGGAGGGAAAAGGCACCGGGGTGTTGTGGGTGGCTTTGAAATATGGCAGGGCCCCTGTTGCTTTTTTCTTTGTTTTTGGGAATATCTAAAGCCAGCCACCCTTTTTCTAGGCCGTTTCCTGTTGGGGAGGGGGCAGCAATGCAAGGTAAATTACACAACACAAAATCAGAGTTTGCATCATGGTGGCAGGAAGGCTGGGGCTTTCCATGGCCTTACATGAAAATGTGGGGCCCCAAGAAGCTAATGAGGTTCTCCATGAAACTGAAAGATTGTGATGAAGATGATGATGCATTGCTTGGTAGCACTGGGTGCTCAGATCAGTTCAGGGAAGAAATAATTGAAGATTCAATACAGTACTAAGAATAATTGATCAAGGTCAACAGCAAGGACTGCCATTAGGCCAGAGGATGTTGTCATGCTTGGAAAAAGAACAGTAGAATCCGAGAAGAAGTGTTTCAGACAGCATTCCAGAAATGAATCTAAATTTGAGAAGGCCCTCTTCCAAAATCACAGTCACAACTCCCTGGGAGTTGAAGTCCACAAGTCTTAAAGTTATCATGGTTGGAGACCCCTAATGTAGAGAAGGCCTTTGGACAGTACATGGACTGACCTCAGTACATGGGATGGGATGGAGACCTTGTCAAGAAGGTCTACCTGAGCAGAAACCCCTCAGTATTTTTGAGAAGATCAGCCTCTTAGAACTGCCCCTCCGAACAAGGCAAGAGCAATTTTGCTTCTGGGTACTATGGGTCAATAGGAGCCTTGTACCTCTGGGGAAATAGCACCTTTTGTCTGGCATTGTTGAGCTCATTTAGATTTCTGTGGTCAGTTGATTTTATATTTAGCTTAGGAGAGCTGCATAGTAAGGGTCGCCTGCTGGATATCAAATCCTTTGGACATCTGCTGGAGCTCTGTGCTAAAATTAACTGATAAAAATAGGCCCTGATCATCCAACAGAGGTGCAGAGAACGGAGATGGGCAAATTTTTAGTAAGAATTGCCCATCTGAGAAAGTGTTGGCCTCATAAATGCCAGTCTGTTTATTATGATGTTACCTTGAGGAGGGAGAAAAATCAAAGCAGTTCTGTTTATAATTTTGTGGTGGGCGGTGGAAGATTGAAAGTTGCTTTCTGAGGATGTTAGGAGAACATTCAGATAGAATCCCATCAGAGGTGGTATTCAGCCCATTTGCACCGGTTCTGGAGAACCGGTCGTGGAAATTGTGAGTTGTTCGGAGAACCAACAAAAAGCACCTCTGACTGACCCCCATCTCTTCTCTGCCTCCCATTGTGTCCCAGATGATTGGCTGGGTCTTCTTTGGTTGCTCTGCACAGAAGAACGGATCTGGAAAGTAGGTTAGTGGGGTGGGGAGGGAATGGGGATTTTGCAGTCATCTTCCCCTGCCACGCCCACCAAGCCAAGTCCACAGAAATGGTAGTAAAAAAAACTGAATTCCCACCACTGAATCTCATATCTTGCTTTTGGTTTCCCCAAACTGATCCATGCCACGGTCTGGATTAGCACTCCTTCTATTTCTTCCTTTGTGAGGGAAGTACTAGCTGTAGGAAAATGGTTATTTGTTTACTTCATCCCAACAGGTAAGCCTTGCCTGCAAACCAGAGGATCAAAATAAAAGTATTACAAACAGCAGCTAGTAGATATGTTGAGTTCAAAAGGACTGAAGTTCAGGTGATAATGAAGAATTTTAAATCCAAGTTGAACTATGTTGGCCAGAGACTTACCACAGCAGAATTGATCACCATCACCAATGTTTTAGGATTAATTGCAATGTAGGAGTGATGGATTCAGCTTTATCCTTTTTGTATCCAACTATTGAATGTCCACAAAGCATCGGTATGGTAAATCTCTTTTAATTGTCCATTTTATGCTATTCTTTGAAATAATTCTGAAGAAAAAGCATCCATACTTCATTGGAAGTTTGCTTCATATGAACATTGGTGATCCCTTGGACATTGAGGTGAAGGCAGGAATAGATTTTGCTGGGATTCTTGAGTAAATTTCAGAGCAAAATTAATTGATTTTTTCTGGCAGCCCTTAAAATGAATAAGGGAAGTGGCGCTGTCTGTTGGATATGCAGTTGTTCATACTTTGCAACAGCTCTCAGCTGAAACAAAGCAATGGAAATATATTTAGAAATGTTATTTAAGAATGAATAGCAATACTTTTGAAGGGAAGAATATATGCAACTTTGAGAGAAATGAACATAATAAGATTTTCTTTCTGATCTAAAAAGAGCACAAGCAAAAGTGTGAGGGCTACAGGATTTGGAATACTTATTGTTTTATAGAAATTAATATAGACAGATACAGATTAACAGAGTTGGAAGGGACCCTGTAGGTCATCTAGTTCAACCCTCCATCCAAGCATGAGACCCTACACCATTTCTGACAGATGGCAGTCCAGTCTCTTCTTGAAAGCTTCTAGGGATGAAGCTCCCACAACTTCCAAAGGCAACTTCTGTTCCACGGGTTGATTGATCTCACAGTCAGAAAATTCCTTATTTCCAGGTTGAATCTCTCCTTGTTCTCCTAGTGAATGGGTTGGTATTGGATTGAAAAGAATATTACATCCAGGAATGGATAGGACCATGGACTGATGAATGATTAGTCCATTTGGCATGAAACATTTATGCTGCATCTCTGAATAAGAGCCCATCTTTTGAATTTCAGATATTTTTAGAGGGTGTAGAGAGTGGAACTCAGATCAGTTATCTGCTGTTGGCTACACTATGTTGGCTTCCTTTTTTTCCCTTCCTCCTTTTAAATATTTTTAAAGAGAAATTTTATCCTGCCTTTATTACTGTAACAGTTACTCAAAGACAGTCAACATACCTACTATCTACTCTTATGGAGATTCTTAGCCATCCAGGTCATGGATGTTCCAAAAGTGCTTTTTTTCAAGAGGCAACTGGACTTTCTGTGTTTTTCTTTGAAGATGTTTTGCTTCTCACCCAAGAAGCTTCTTCAGCTCACTGAATAAGCTTCTTGGATGAGCTGAAGAGCAGTGCTGAAGAAGCTTTCTGGAGGAGAAGCGAAACATCTTCAAAGAAGAAAAACCAGAAAGTCCAGTTGCCTCTTGAAAAAGCGCCTTTGGGACAAACATACCTCATACCTCTCATCCGTTTTCCCCACAACTACTCGTTGGGTTGAGAGAGAGGGGGGGTGATTGGCCCAAGGTCGCCCATTGGCTTTTGTGTCTAAGGCAGAACAAGAACTCACTGTCTTCTGGTGATTGGTCTAAAGTCACACAGCTGGCTTTCATAACTAAGGCAGGACTAGAACTTTTGGAGGGTGAACATAACTCATACGATAATAATGCCATCATTTTGAAGAATTTGGGGAAATTGTTTTTGAAAAGGAACAAGAAGCAGTTGAAGGAATTCTTCGGGCCCATAGGGTTTTGCAGAGACATAGATCTGTTTCCCTGGGACCTTTTCAGAGTTTCTGAGCACAGCCGCAAAAACTGGGGAAAAGATGTGGCTGCGTGAAACAATTCTGTGCATACCGGAAAACCTTATTTCCAGATTAGCCCTAGTGCAGCCCTCGTGGGCAATAAGTGGACAGCAAAATTAAAAATAAGCAATTGGAGCATCTGCCATGGTGTCTCTTAATGCTCAGAAATGTTAGGCTTCAAGATTGTGAGTGTTTTATTCAATGTAGTTTTCGATTTTTCCCTGGGCTGGTTTTGAAAAAGGACTTTTTAGAACTCTGTAGGGAAATTTTTATGCAGAACAAAAGGGTGAGGTGGATTAGCACTTGAGATGATTTAAAGACCTTACTATGAGGTTTCTACAGAAGGTAACCTTGCACAGTGTATGCTAAGCAAATAACCTGAAGTTGTATCTGCCTTATAAAAGAAGAATTGCCCACAACTGCTTTCAAAGTAGTCACCGAAGTCCTATTTTCATGTGTGACCGCGAGAAAATTATTAAATACAGAGAGCATAATCATATGAAACTCTATAATCTTCTTCCTGGGAAGAAATCTACAGCGTCTGAAAACTCACTGTGGTAGATGCTGATGATTGCAGATGAGTTAGCATAATGTAACTTCACTCAGTAAATTACGATTGTGAATTGAAAGCACAATTGAAATTTTACTTTGCAGATTACTTTACAGGAAAGCTGCAGAAACTGCCTGGCTCTTTTCTGAAGCAGTATTGTTGCTGCTCTTGAAAATATTCTTAAGTTACGTGCATGATTTCTCTGGTACTTCCGGTGTGGGGAGTGGTGGAAAATGGAAGTGGTCCCTTGTGTATTTCCTGGAAAATTTCAAACTCTCGGTTTCTAACCTGATGCCTTAACCACTGCACCAAATAGGATTTCACATTATTAGTAGTAGTAATTCAACTTATATACGTACCGCCCGACTCCCAACTCCTCTGGGCGGTTAAATGTTAAAAACAATACAACAGTAAACAAAGGAGAAGATGGGAAGAGTTGTAACAAATTGAATTGGACCAGTTTGTTCATCAACTTGATTTGGAATGGAGACCCTATTCAAGCAATCAATCAGAATAGAGCTGGAAGGGACCTTGGAGATCATCTAATCCAACCCCCTGCTCAAGCAGGAGGCCCTCTAGCATTCCAGACAAGAGGCTGTCCTGTCTCTTCTTAAAAACCTTCAGTGATGGAGCACCCACGACTTCTGAAGGCAACTTCTGTTCCTCTGGTTCATTGTCCTCACTGTTAGGAAGTTTCTCCTTAATTCCACATTGCTTCTCTCCTTGGTTAGTGTCCATCCACTGTTTCTTGCCTTGCCTTCTGGGTGCTTTGGAAAATAAGTTGACCCCCCTGTTCCTTGTGGCAGACCCTCAAATACTGGAATCATATCAGCCCTTTTTTTCTCCAGCCGAGGTATACCCTGTAGACTGGGGTATATTTTGGGGTTCAGTTTTAGAGCAGTTTCTCAAGCGAATGCTGTCATTTCTCCTGGGAAGCTTTGCTGGTGGGTTATTAATCTTGCAGCCAATGTTTATACCTCAAAAATTTCAGGGTTTTGTGCTTTTGTGAAAAAAAAAGTGTCATTAACAGTGTGTCATAAAATGGAATATAAATCCACAGAGACTGCTCGACCAAAGAGGCAAGATGAAAGCAAAATGACATTTGAAATGCTATCAATGCACATTTGTTGTTGAGCTCATTGTGTTGTGGTTGAAATGTTTTGAAATGTGTTGCCTTTTGTGCCACGGTGTAATTTTCCCCCGTGCAATTCCTCCATCTTTTTTTCTTCCCCCTCTTGCCAGTGAACTGTTCCTTCTTCTGGATAAAAGCCATTCCTTCCCCCACTGTGCTTTGTGGCTGAGGTTTCTTTCCATTCATCCCTGCTGTAGCTCCTATTAATCAGCCTCTAAAAATGTTTTCAAAGGATCGTAAAAAAAAGAAGAAGAATTCACTGGTGCTTGAAAAGCTGTGACTGCAAGTTTGAATGTCCACTTGACTTATGTCCCCATCTGATAAGGGAGAAATAGTTGGCATTGAAGTGTGAGTTTTCTGGAAAAAGTTGGCTCAGAAAAATTTCCTGTACTTGAATAAATGGATTTTATAGTAATTTTAAAATACATGACTTTTCCTGTACATGAATACTTTAAGACTTGTGGACTTCAACTCCCAGAACATAACTGTCTGAGGAATTATGAGAGTTGAAGTCCACATGTCTTAAACTTGCCAAGTTTGGAAATCCCTGATATAGATGGATTGGGTATTTGCTTTTGTGTATCCCCCAAAGGTTAAATACATTAGGAGTTAGAAAAGTAATCAAGTTGTGGTGGTTGTAGCAATAAGCATGTGGAATTGGCCGATAAATATCATCCTCCTGAGTTCTGATAACTTACCAACATCCAGAAACAGTTTCAGAACAAAGCAGTCCTGAGCGTGTTTATAGAAAGAAATTCTGAGCCAAAGATTGATGATTTTTGACTTCCCCAAGGAATTTGTAATTGGCTTTCATGAGCAAAACATTACTCATTTAAGCTTGTATTTCCATGTCCTGATTCTCTGTCCAAAGAATGAATTCTTTGGTGAAGGTTTGGGTTTACTATTTGTCTCCATCTGCTGGGTGAGAAACAATATTTGGGCTACCTAGTTTTGCTCAAACGGGTCTCTTAGAAATAAATAATAATAAGTGGCTAGCAAACTTCAAAGCCTTAATTTGAGGAGTTTTGGCAGTGATGGATTTGTCTCACTGACCCTTGCTGGGTTTTCACTGGCTAATAGTGCAGAAGGAGGGGAAATGATTGTTTTGTTTTCTTTCTCGTAGAATTTAGAACATGGTTTTCAGTGCATGAAAAAAATATGCAGTGCTTCAGATTTGAAAGGTGATTTGGAGTAGATGAGAGAATAAAAGTTGGTAGCTCATGAAAGCAGCCGCATGTCTTTCCAAGCTTTTCATGGCTGCTTCAATGACATGTCATCTGTTCTTGACTCTGCAATCTCTTAGGTTTTGGAATCTTTTTCTGGAAGTTAAATTCAAAGCCTTTCCTGGTAGAGTTAATTATTACCATACACGCTCAAATAACTTATTCATTCATCTATTCACCCTTTATGGAAAATATCTGTGGGAAATTGTTCTTATTTAACCTCAGAAAATATTTGGGGAACAAAATTAAAAGCTTGCAGGATGAGATTTTGCACCAAGCTATCATTCTTTTAAAGGCCTTTTCTTCTTTGTCTTTTGGTACTCCTCAATTCTCAAAAATCTTCTTGTATCATTGAAATCTGAGCTGGTCCTGCATGATGGGATGAAGTGATGTTGTCAGCGTGGTGTCTTTTTTCCATGCTGTACAGCTCACTTGTCAGACTAATGGAAAAAATCAGGTCTTATTTTGACTGAATTTGATATACCATTGATTTCTTTGTGTTATGTAGGTGATAATGCAGGACATTGAATTCCTTAATCTCTTTGCAGGATAAGTTGCCAGTTGAAAGGTTATTCATCCCTGACATTTATTATTAATAATACAATAAAACTGGAATGTTTGAACTCCTGCTGTGCCACATTCACTTTGATCTGGCCTTAACCCTTGAACCAGGAGGCCCCACAATGGCATGAAAGCAAACAGAGCAAGTCTATGTTGAAAGAAAGCATGAGTTCCATGCCTCTCCATGTACTTTCCTTGTCCTTCCCTTCCTCACGCTGGTTAGGCACATCATGCTACATCAGGGGTCTTCAAACTTTGATAGCTTTAAGACTTGTGGACTTCAACTCCCAGAATTCCCAAAGGCTGAAGAAGCTTCTTGGATGAGAAGCGAACCTTCTTCAAAGAAACACCACAAAGTCCTGTTGCCTCTTGAAAAAAGCACCTTTGGGACTTGAAGTTCACAAGTCTTAAAGTTGCCAAATGTGGAGACTCTGGCCCTAGCTAAACAATGAGTAGTTTAAATCAGAGTGGCGATCTTTGTCACACCAAAGACTGAACTTGGCTTTTTTGTGATATGTTGAGATAGTTCTTTATGAGTCAGAGAAGGTGAGAAGAAAGTTTGCACCAGATTGAGGAATGGGACTTGGAGTCAAACATTTTTCATTAGTATAGGTTGAGGTGGGCTGCCGTAATGCAGCCAGCAAAAAAACAAATATCTCTTCACCTTAGTGGGTTCATATGGCAAGAAAGAATCAAAGTAAAAGCTTTGTAAAAAATAACTTCTTTCTCTAGTGTGAGAAAGAGAAAATAAAGTCCAGGTGTTCCTAAATGTTCCTGCATCCTGGACAACATCTGGCTTCCATTTCCCTGTGCACCCTTTTGCTTCCTGTAGGACTTCTTGCTGCCTTAGCTCTTCTGGGTGCTTCCTCGTTGACAATGTGGATTTTTTGACAAAAGTCAGAGCAGTGAAGACTTCTATTCCTTGCTCCTGTTCTCCCATCCAGCAGCCCCCTTTGCAGCATAGAAACCTAGCACGTAAATATTTCAAATGCTGCTTTATCATTAAGCATCGATTATGAACTGCTGTGTTTTAATCCAGACAGGCAGGATCTAAAAATAAAAGCTGTCCGTGACTTTGATGAAGAAAACAAAAAGCAGGACAGCAACATGACAGCTTCCCTACCTCACTCGGGAGCTTTTATCTTCCATTGAAAGATTGTGGTCAGCGTCCTCTGCTAAAGTTAGAATATTGGCTTTTCTCCCAGCAAAGAGAGTTTTATCTTTCTAAGGAAAACTACCACCTAGTGGTGTTGAATGGCTCCTAATGTTACTTCTCCAAAGCAGAAATAAGCGAGGCTAGCTCCAAAGGACACTGTGAATCAAAGCTCTTTCCAATCAGGGGGATCCAGAAACGCTTTGGAAATCCATCGGAAAATCCAGTCCTGACGGTTTGGTCCCGAGGCTTCTTCAATGTGACTAGATTTTGTAGAGATGGGTTTACATGGGTTTTCCTGTTGCTCGCTTCTGGGTGTTGGTGAATTTGGGAATGCATCATGAACATGAACAAGTGTCACCAGAGAAAGGGGGAGTGTTGGAGTTGACCATGCTGTTGGGATTGGAAAGAACTGGGGTAGGTAGAGCATATTTAGGGTCTATGACAGCCAACTTGTCATGGTCAACTCGCCGCAGGACAACTTGCTGCGGGACAAGTGTTATGCCAATATCAAAGAAATGGTGGAATAAAATAATTGAAGAAAAGATGCAAAAGCAAGGACAGAATGAAATGGGAATGGCAAAAATTAAAATAATTTTTATTTATTGTAAATAATTAAATAGAATTGTTAAATTGTCCCACAGTGAGTTATCCTGTGGCAACTTGGCTGTGGTGAGTTGTCCATATTGAGTTGGACATGGTGAGTTGGCTGCAGCAAGTTGGCTGTGGCAAGTTGTCCCATTCCCGACATTTAGGAGAGGCTTAGTATAAGGCACTTTTATAGGGTGGTCTTAACAATGCTTCAGCAGCAGGAAAACAACCATCCCTTGGTATTTGAGTTTTGCCTGTAGTCTTTCCTTTTCTTTTTGACACCATGGAGTTACTGCTTCGGATTAATGACATACAATAAAGAAGCTACTTAAGATGGTATCCCTCCCCCAGTTTCCCCGATCTGCTTTTCATGGGAGAGCCCCATGTTTTTACATTTAAAAGTCATTATCTACTGTATGGCAAGGCCTGTTCCTCTTCTTGTGCTTTTTCCGGTTAATCAAATGTTACCTTTTAACTAAACATCTGGTTCTACCTGCTCATAAAAAAATATGTTTTGCACTGACAGACTTGAGGAAAGAGTGGTCAGTCCTGGGGAGGCAGGCTGGGTGCCAAATGTAACAGAAATACCCAGGCAGGGTCTGTGGCTTTGGAGGACATTTGCTTTCTTCTTCACCATCATTGACCCAATCATTGTCCTCTTAAACCAACACCAGATGATAGAAACTCTGTAAACAATCGGACTAGAATAGCTGCTTTTCTTCCTGCTCTCTATGGCTTCTTCCACCAATGTGTAACACTACAAACCATCAGTCACGTCCAGTCCTTTCTCTACTGAAATTGGGTTCTCTTGTCTCTTTCACCAGTCTCTAAGCTCGAGACATTCCTGTTCTACCTTGCCTAAATCTGTCTGCTTCTCATCCCCTCAAAGAGTGGCCAATGAGGCTATGTCCTTGCATTGCTCTTATTTAATTTAGTTGTAAACAACCTCATTTGGAATGGGGAGAAAGCCTTTTTTTCCAGTTAAAATGCACAAAAGGAGATATTCTTCTTCATTTTATGTTGATGATGTCATCTTTGTAACTCTGGCCCCTCCAAATGGCTTGCATAGATTCTTTTTGACCCCTGGTTTCCTTGGAAACTGACTAATGATTAATTATGAAGAAAAAAATGAGCTGTGGATGTGGCTGAAAAGTTCCCCAAGCACATTGACACTTATTTCAGTAAACAAATCCCTGCACCCTGTTCCTTTAGTTACCTTATTTTTTGTCATTTGGAAGGTGGCTTGCTCATTATGAAGGCCCCAACATAAAATAGCATTGGTCAGCAATTAAATGGGTTTGCAAAGTTTTGCATGTTGTCAAACACAATCCGGTTTTCTGTGTGTATTAAAAAGGAAGTTGTTTACACTGAAATTCAGGCTGTGCATTTCCCATTTAATAGGAAGTCCTTTCCAAACTAACAGTATTCCAAATAATTGTTGAGGTGATCTGTCTGTCTGTCTATCATCACAGTTTCTGGAACCCTTGAATCCATCTCTGACTCCAGATGATAAGTTGAGGTTTGATCTTCCAAATATTGATGGGAATTAGAATGAGAGGTAAGACTGAGAGGTGCAAATTCTGAAAATACTTCCTACTTCGACATAAATGATCATATCCTTGAAATGGAACATGGCCACCAGATATTTTTCCCCAGCCTACATACTCCAATCATATCTAAGAGGACCCCGATCGCCTTCTTTGCTGTGCTGGCTGGTTGTGGACATTTTTCTGTTTACAGAACACCATGGATACTGATGGCAATAGTTGAGTGTTGGGTTAGAAGTAGTGATAATCAGATTATAAGCCTTGGCTAAGTATTTCCCTGAAGGCCCGTTCTGGCCATGTTGGCCCCGATTCCTTCTGCCTCATCCTAATCTACTTCCTAAGAATAGCATGCAAGAGAGAAGTTATATGCACGGCATAGGATTCCTGGAAGGAAAAAGAGGATTACGACATCTGCTTAATAACAGTGGAGATGCCCCAACTTCAGACTGGAGAAGGTCCCCCTAAAAATGAGAACATGCAAAGATGATTGCCTTTCCATCCTCTTCGGGAGAAAGCTGTCAGACAGATTTGAAGACCAGGCTGTCCCCTTGGTTTTTATTCACAGAGAAGTAAGCCTCTCACAGGTTCAAGCAGCAATCTTAACACTAACTTTTTGACATCAAGTTATTTGGTAGGATTTCAGCAAGATGATCTCGGTGCCTGAGAAGGCCATGCTCACCCAGGTTATGACTAGTTCAGGGTTATTTTAAGAGCCGTGTCTCTCAACTGCATGGAGCCAACCAGTTGTCTGGTTTGGGTTTCACACTGACTGAAGAGGGAATACTCTTGTTGTTCACTTATGGAGAGTGTGGGCTGAAGCAGGCCATCTGTCCAGAAATATTGTCAGTATCACTTATCTGTAGGCTAGAGAAACAGAGAGAAGAGTGTGTTTGATGTGATTTGTGGAGAACAGATGGAGGGACTCAAAAGTCAAGGAAGCCTTCTTGATGTCAATGTTTCTACAACTCAGGTTGAAATTCTGAACATGGTTCAAATGGCCACTTGAACTTTTGACGGTTTTGAATCCTTGATACTAGGAGCCCAACGGTGCCCAACGTTTATGTCGCCAAGTGAGACTGTTGTTCAGGGAGTTTTGGCCCGTTTTATGAAGTTTCTTGCAATCGTTTTTAAGTAAATCACTGCAGTTGTTAAATTAAAACATGGTCATTAAAATATGGCATCCTCATTCACTTTGCTGGTCAAAAGGTCACAAAAAGGGGGCCACGTGACCCCTAGAGACACTGCAACTGTCATAAGTATGAGTCAGTTGCCAAGCATCTGCATTTTGTTCAGAGACCCCGGGGATGCTACAACTGTTGTAAGTATGAAAAATGATTGTAACTCAATTTCTCCAGTGCTGTTGTACTTCAAACAATCACTGAATGAATGGTTATAATTTGAGGATTACCTGTACTTGGAAACCCAATTCTTACATTTCTGGATCCCTAATGAAAGATAATTTTCCTGGAAATATCAGCCTGGCTGTTAATTCCTGACCATTGCTCCTGGCCCACAGCCACAGAGGGTTTGAGGAGGGAGAGTTACGTAAGAGCTTCCTTTATTGCCTGGAAAGAATTACAGGCATACCTCTGGAGATCTTGCGGCTTCAGTTCCAGACCACTGCCATAAAGTGAATTATCACAAAATAAAGCAACTCCCACAAATATTTTGGCTTCCCAAAGCAAATAAAAGTGATGTTCAACCGTACTACAGTCTATTAAGCGTGACAGCATTACATCTAAGAAAACAAGGTACATACCTTAATTACAAAACACTTCATGGTTTAAAAAATACTGGCCCTCATCTGAGCGAGTTGTATTGTCTTGCTGGAGGAGGGCCTTGTTTAAAAAAAGAATGGAATATCTGCAAAGAGCAATAAACTGAAGCATAATAAAAATGAGGTATGCCCGTACTTGGAATTGTTGAAATATTGCAGGCATGTTTTGGGTCAGATATTGGTTCTATTGTAAACTGGGTTTGAAGGACCCAGTTCAATATTTTCATCTGTACTGGGTTAAGTTGAACCTAGTTTTCAGTACTGAAAATGTGAGTTTGAACCTAGAGCTAAGGAGAAATTTCCTGAAAGTTAGAACCATTAGTCAGAGGAACAACTTCAGAGGTGGGTATTCAGCCGGTTCTGACCAGTTCTGGAGAATCAGTAGGAAATTTTGAGTAGTTCGGAGAACCGGCCAATCCCACCTCTGACTGGCCCCTCCAACCCCATCTCTTCTCTGTCTCCCATTGAGTCCCAGATGAATTGGTTGGGTCTTCTGAAGTTGTCCTGCACAGGAGAATGGAGCTAGAAAGCAGGTTAGTGGGGTGGGGAGGGAAGGGGGATTTTGCAGTAAACTTCCCCTGCCACGCCCACCAAGCCCACCAAGTCACACCCACAGAACCGGTAGTAAAAGAATTTTGAATCCCACCACTGAACAACTTGCTTCCAAAAGTTGTGGGTGCTCCAACACTGGAGGTTGTTAAGAAGAGACTGGACAACAATTTGTCTGTGATGGTACAGGGTTTCCTGTTTGGGCAGGGGGTTGGACTAGAAGATCTCCAAGGTCCCTTCCAAGCCTGCTGTTTTGCTATTCTATTATTCTGATGTGTTGTGGGCCTTACCTTACCTTTTTAAGCAGAGCTTCAGTGAAGCAGGCTGGAGGCTTCCAGATGGAGCTTTCTACTCTATAGATCAGGGATGTCCAACCTTGACAGCTTGAAGACCTATGGACTTCAACTACCAGAATTCCTGAGCCAGCTATTCTGGGAATGAAAGATCACAGGTTGCCAAGGTTGGACACTCCTCTGGAGATGCTCTTCCTCCTTATTCTGCAGTGGCATATTCAGCAAACTAAGGTCAAGGAACCACAGCTTACTATACTGAGAGAAACTATCTTCTGTTGATACACTTTCAAGCTCTTCTATGTCCTCTTCCTTTGTTTTATCATAAAGAATGTGTGTTAAGGAGGGAAAGGTAAATTACTGCATTAGCATATTGATTAGATTTGCCAGGAGCTCTTTGCTAGTCAATTTCTGTTGTTCAGCTCAGCATTTCTTCATCAAATGGTCTAGCTACTTCTCTAAGAAATTAATGGGTAGACCAAGAAGATCAGTTCTCCTCTTCCAGGAGCTTCTGATTTTGAAATACTTCATCCCACAAGTGTCCAGAGAGTCATGGTGACACATTATCCTTGATCAATCTCTTCTCTGGGAATTTAGCACAGGTAATCCTCAACTTAAGACCACAATAGATCCTGGAATTTTGCTTGTAAGCCATTGCAGTTGTAAGTTGAGGCACCATAGGACTGGACTTGATTTTATAACCATTTTTACCATGGTCATAAAGCAAGTCATATGGGTAAAGGAATCATGTGGCCAGTAAGCAAATCACTTAAGCAACCATTGTAAATCAAGAACTACCTATAATGATTAGTTTTCTACACTAGGAATGGATTTTCTTTGGTGCTGGGGGAAGAGAGTTGAGCAGTCTCATCTACTCCCATTAATTAATTCTTAAATTGAGTCTCTTTGCCATACAACTTTTAGTTTGGCTTTGAGGAAATGTGGGAAGTGGAAAGGCCAAGTTGTGGATCATTCTGTTCTTCTCAAACAGCGTCCACTTATCGAGGATGATGATGATGATGATGATGATAAAGAAGATGATATCCATTCAGTTGTGTCTGACTATTGAATCTGATCTCTCACATCTTCATCTCCACATGATTTTGCACTCCTACTTCTTTGATTTGGTAGGCATCTGTTTTGATGTTGCTACTTACCAATAGGTAGCAGCATTTTTAACTTTTCAGTTGTATCCGACACTTGGGAGACTTTACAGGCAAATGTCAAGCACAACTCCTTTCAGTTGTTGGATGTTCATCTTCATACCAGTTTTGATGGTGTCAAACCAATGAGTCCTTTGCTTGCCCCTTCTTCTTGGTCCACTAGCCATTCCTAGCATCATTGACTTCTCCAGTGAATTTGCATGCAAGATACTACCAAAGTAAATCAGTTGTAGTCTTGTGATCTTGACTTCTAGTGATGTATCTGATTTTACACCATTCAGCACCTTTCTGCTGGTAGCTCTGGCTATCCATGTTATATACAATAATGGTCAACTCATAAAATATTTCTATGGTCATTTTAGAGTTGCCAACAGAAAGGGAGGGGGAGCAGTGCAGCAGCTTGCAAACCAAAACTGCAATCCATAAATGTTTTCAAAGATAGTAACTAGGCAATTGAAGTTTCTGCCATGCAAACTTCTAACTGGAGAGCATGATTGATGACTCTGGGCTATGGATGTGTCCCATTGGAGAATATGAATTGGGATACACCCAGGGTCAAGGGTGACAATGAATTATATGTCTGAGTCAGCTCCACCCAGGCAGTGCTGGATATGTCCCAATAAATCCTTCTGAAGTTTTGGAAGTTTGGCTCGAGACTCATGATTTAAATGGGGGTAACTGCCAGAATCCTGACAGCAATTTTATAGATCCATACATGGAAATTAATGAGACTTGTGGCTGATCCTGGAGTCTTCAGGGGAGGTCCACTTGACTAGTGGAAGTGCTCTGAGGTGGTGTTTTTTTGTTGGGCTAGCCAATGTGAGCCATCTGTTTGCCAGAGGACCTCCAAGTGGAGATGCAATATTGGGTTGATACCCACCTATAATGATGACTCCTCTGTTCTGTTCTGCACAGCTAACCCAATGATCTCTTATTAATTCTGCACCAGTTTCCTGATCTGAACCATTTATTGCACTTGATATTCCCTTGCTTTGATTAATTTGGTACTTAGCTTATCATAAGACAACCAAGAAATGAAATGGCAATCATTACTTAGAGATGAAAGGGGACATCATAATAGACCCCTGAGCTTTCATTGGTCAAAATGCACTCAACGCATCCGAAATTGGGGCAGCAACAAGATGGGACATCATTGAGCTTGTATGTTTCTTCACAACAAAGATAAATTAAGAAGGGGGGGGGGGTTAGTCTGTGGTGTCCTTTTTTCCCAAAGCAGAGGACAACTGTCTCATTATGCAGATAAGAGCACTGAGGATATGCAATTTTTCTGATGGCTGGGGCAATTGGTCTATTTTGCTTTAATTTCCCAGATTTTATGAGGAAATGGGAGGCTCGAGACAGATTGGAAGAGGCTGTAATTAATTAATTTATCAGGCCTGTTCCATCACACTAATAGAATTAGCATACTCATTCTGATTCATTGCTCTACACCAGTCCTTTTGTGCACCAACAAGCTGAGGGGTGTAACCTATGGTTGCAACCTTGCTTTCTTCATCTCATCAAGCAGTTCTGCCTCTGCCAAGTACCAACATTTGACTGATGAAAATTGCCATGCTCTTTTGGGACATGGTTTATTTACGGGGACGCTGTACTTATCGAGAGAGAAGATAACATGGTTTTTTTAAAATCTCAGCTCCCTTTAGGGGTGGGGTGGGGGACCATGTCCTTTTTATGACATGTGGACTTCAAGTCCCGGAATGCTATGCTGGCTCAAGCATTCTGGGAGTTGGAGTCCACATATATATCTGCATTTTGCTTCAGGGCATGTTCCTTCACATTGTAGATGCTCAAAAGAAGCTGAGAGCAATGTGGTTGAGCTCACAGTGTGGTTCTTTCAGATAAATGAGCTTTGGTCAAGGTGAGTTTGCAGCACCCTGAGGGTTTTGGTAGGACCTGGTGGCATAGTGGTGAGAATGCAGTGTTGCAGGCTAATTCTGCCCATTGTCAGCAGTTCAATCCTGACCAGCTCAGGGTGGACTCAGCCTTCAATCCTTCCGAGGTTGGTAAAATGAGAACCCAGATGATTGGGAACAACATGCTGACTCTGTAAAATGCTTAGAGAGAGCTGTAAAGCCATATGAAGCGGTATATAAGTCTAAACCGTATTGCTATCTAACAACCTAATATCTAACATCCAACCAAGAATCCTGGTGGCACAGTGGTTAGAACACAGTATTGCAGGCTGACTTTGCCTACAGCCAGGAGTTCGATCCTGTTTGGCTCAAGGTTGATTTGGCCTTCTACCCTTCTGAGGTCGATAAAATGAGGACCCAGATTGTTGGGGGCAAGAGGCTGACTCTGTAAACTGCTTAGGGAGGGGCTCTGAAGCACTGTGAAGTGGTATATAATTCTAAGTGCTATTGCTGTTGCTATTGCTAAGGGTACTTTCTGTCTGTCCAAATTCTTAACCTTAAATCATGCAGTTGTTTATCTCCAAATTCCTTCCATAGAAATGCAGTTGGAGAGAAGTTTGGGGTCACTGGAGTTCTGTTTATTGAGGACATGGGTGGGTGGGATGCAGAGACAACGGTAGATTTGATGGCATGGTGGAAGGATATTTGCTTGGTCAGATTTCACATGTGACATATTATCCCTTTATGTTGTTTCACAGCTCTGTCCAGAAATTGCTTTCATATTTTACAGGGTTGAGGTTTTTTTTAAAAATTAAACAAGCCAAACAGAGAAATTTCATTTCAGTGCTAGGACAAAGTGTTTAGCAAAACATGATGGTTTTTAGGATAAATGTTTCTTTGAAAGGACAACATGACAATCTCCTTTTTTTAGGAAAGAGCAATTAACCACATGGGAACCTTTTGCTGAAGCAGAACAAGTAGACGGAGTATCTAAAGGTGGAAAACACAGGACAGTTTCATCAATCTCCTAAATGAAACGCCATTTATTTTTAGCTTTTAATATTTTATGCCTTCTTCAACCAACTGAGAAAGCAATTTAATCAGTTGTTAACCACAATAAAGCTGTGTTTTGAAAAATGATTCGAAGCTAAAAAGTAAAACTTATTTCTTCCATCGAAGCCACAAAGTTGTGATTGTGCAGCTCGAGAAAGTAACTTCTCTTTGCGGTTCTGAAGTGGTGCTTATGGAGTTCAAAGTGGTCAGATATCCACTATGGAAATTTTTGCCTCCGTGTGAGGACTCGAAGCTCAAAGGAGACCCTAAAGAATGCTAGTTTCCCTTGCTGGACTCTTTAGTGGCCTCCAATCCAGAGGGGGGGTGGGGGAGAGAGAGAGATGCTTGAGGTCTCTTTGCAATGCTTCCTGCTCACAGCAGACCGAGTTCACCTCCTGCCCTTTCCCACCTTGTGCCAGAGTGGAGGTAATGGATCTGGCAGACTCAGCACTCCAGCATGAAGATGTCGAGCCTCCAGCTATTAATTAAAGTTTCTGTTTTCATCAACACTTGTTTGGAGCAGTAGAGAACAATAAATGCCCTTGCAACATCCATCTGAGAGGGAAGGTGGAAGCCACCAAGCCTCCCTTCTCCCTTTATTTTCCAGACCCCATTCGGTGATGGGGGGCCCACTGATGGAGGGGAAAGGGATGGATAGGCATCTGTCATTCATATTTTTTGTCATGATAATAACTATAATGCAGTGGTGGGATTAAAATTGTTTTACCGCCGGTTCAGTGGGCGTGGCTTGGTGGGTGTGCAGCTTTCCCCCCACCAGCTGAGGCCTGCAGCGCCAATCAGCTGAGAAGATAAAGAAGAGAAAAGTGCAGGGACAAATGGGAGGGCCAATCCTGTGCTGTTCTCTTCTTTTTCCTCTCAGCTGATTGTGGATATTTTTTTTTCCTCCTCAGCTGATCATGGGGTTTTTTTACTACCGGTTTGGCTGAACCAGTCCAAACCGGTAGCATGCCATCAATGCTATGGTGATACATTAGAACTTGGCAACTTTTAAGA
>BLBF01000059.1:1761579-1776068 GCA_015471245.1 Laticauda colubrina | reverse complement strand
AGAGAGAGAGAGAGAGAGAGAGAGAGAGAGAGAGAGAGAAATTACAAGGCAGACTGAATTGCCGGGACGCCTGTTCCTTGCTTTTAAAACAATGCCAGCAGAAGCCATGCCGGGCATATGGCTGCTCTTGGCTGCAGCGCACAGTTGCGTTATCTTGCCATTGTGCTGCCGAGGCTGTCGTTGTTTCTGTGTTAACATTTATTCAGGAAAAGCACAGCATGATCCTCGAAACACAGCTGTGGCAGAACAATAGTAGTACAGTGTGCGTGGCATACAGAGATCTCGCTGTCACGCCTGGGTGGCTGCTACGAGACATGCGCCTGTGCAGGTGTTGCAAAGACCCAGCCATGCATCTTTGATGTGGTGCAATATTTGCCGGGATTCCTCGTGGTCCCTGGGATATTTTTTGCTCCCTGGGGAGCAGGAGTTGTGTTCGCCGGCAGCCTGTCCAGACAGCAGTGGAATCGGACAGTGGAGAAGAACGGGGACCAGTCCGGGAGTCTGGGGAGGGTCCTGTGTCTGATGCAGAGATGGGGCCAAGACCACCTGGGAGAGGGGTGATGCCTTCAGAGCCTTGGGAGTCTTGCAGCAGTGAGGCAGAGGAACAAGGGGATGAAACCTTTGCAGGAAGCAAAGTCATTTGCTCTGTTCCAATTAAACCTTGAAGCTCTGTGTGGACTTTGTACTTCGGGGTTTTTTTTATAATTCATTTGGCACTCTAGTTGTTGGCAGCAATTCAAAGGAAAGAAAGGTGGGTGCTTATCTCAAGGGACTGTTTGGGACTCATTATTGGCTGGGAATGAACATAATCCCCAGCATTGAAATAAAACAAGGCTTGTTTTAATGAAGCATGTGCTTAATTACGGTCTCGGGAAGCCTTGGTCAGAACAACAGGAGAGAGAAGGGCAAAGGAAGGGAATGGTGGAGGGCTACAATAGCCTTTTGCAACCTGGCACCTGATAGGTATGGTTGGGACTACTGGAGAATCATCAGCCAGCATGGCACACCCGCTATTTGGATATTGATTGAAAGAAACATGGCTGGCTCAGGAATTCTGGGAGTTGAAGTCCACAGTCAGGTCATAAACTCACCATAGATGCCCATCACTACCTGAGTTGCTTGAAAAAATTGCTCTTGGATGCTCCATTGGTACCTGCATGTGCCAAAGCTCCTGCTTGGAATCGCACCTGAATTGCCGCAGAGTTCTAATCCTTGGAATCAAACATTTTCAAACGGTCAGTTCACATAGCAACACTGAGAGAACAGGTGGCCATTTTTCCATAGGGAGAAACAGAAGGAGTGATAGAGCAGAACAGTCCTAACAGAAGAGGAAGGAGCAGCTCCTTCTGATACTATTGGTGTTGGTGAGGAAATCCATGGCGCTGCAGTTGCAAAGCCTGAATTTAAATGGAGTGATGGGTGAAGATGTGCCAATTTCTCTGAAAGGAAGCTGGCTCAGCCCTCTCTGCCCGGGAGATTGGTTGGGGGGAAGGGAAAATAAGCTTCTTCCTTTATCATATTCTTAGCAAACTAAATGCATTACAATAAATTATTTGAGGGAACCGTCTTCCAGAGATTACGGTAATTTGATAACAAGCCAGAGCCAAAATCTGCAGCATAACATCTATTGCCGAATTTTCTGTACCATTAAAGCTTGGTGGTTTTGCTCAAATTCTGCCAATTTCCTCCATTTAATTCACAATTGTCCATTTAGTGTTAATGATGCTATATCAGTCAGCATCCTTGAGTCATTAGGGACTAATGAAAACTGTGTTTTTCTTTTCTTTTTTCTCTCTTGCTTCCTGCTTAACTTCATCTGGCTGCTCATTTTTTCAAATGTGGCTGCCTGGAATGATCTCCGTCTGGCCTGAACTCTGGGTGCCTTTGGTCTTCATCTTAAAAAGGTAAGGCCTCCTCTATGCCATAATTTAAGTTTTTAAGCAAAATGGTGCTGTCTTTTCTCGATTGTGCTTATCAATCCATTAATTAAAGATCTACCTGACGTTACTGTCCATGGGCAGATTTGCAAACTCTTTTTCTTCCGGCATCTTGATGTAATCCTTGGTATGAAAGAATGGCCTAAAAGTTAACATACAGCTAGGAGGCTTAAGCTAACATTTATAGACTTGAAAAATGGCCTTGGGGCCACAATTTTACGTGAGCTCAACTTGTCAAAAGCTTTTGAACTCATGCTTTGGAGCTGCGCTGTTCAAATAGCATCCAGCTGGGCAGCTATTTGTTACAGGAGGTGGTGGAGACATATGCACGCACACTCTCGTAACCTCTTGTTTGTTGCACTCAAGCTCTCTGGTGCTCTGCAACAGATTGGGTCTCCAAACCTGGCAACATTAAGACTTGCAGACTTCAACTCCCAGAATTCCCCAGCCAACATGGCGCAGGATGAAGTCCACAGCTCCTAAAGTTACCATAGCTGCCCACTCCCGAAATATGCAGACTGAGGAATTCTGGGAGTTGAAGTCCACAGGTCTTAAAAGAGCCATGGTGGCATAGTGGTGAGAGTGCAGTACTGCAGGATACTTCTGCTGATTGCCGGCTGACTGCAATTTGGAATCTCACCAGGCTCCAGGTTGACTCAGCTTCTGTCCTTCCAAGGTGGGTAGAGTGAGGACCCAGATTGTTGGGGGGGGGGGGCAAGAGGCTGACTTTGTAAACTGCTTAGAGAGGGCTGTAAAGCACTATGAAGCAGTATATATGTCTAAGTGCTCTTGCTTTTGCTATTAAAGTTGCCTGGTTTGGAGACTCCTCTTCTATAATGTGTATTGCTGCACAGATATATGTGATACACGGATGCAATGAAAGCTAGTTACAAGTAAATTTAACCATAACCTTAGCTCAGGGTTTGACAATGTACAATCACCTGTGACTAACCAGTCAAGGATCTTAGTTTCCCAAAATTTTGATGTTGTTGCAATTACTTTACAAGACATGAGCCAGGTCCTTCTTCATTAGAATGAACACTTTTCCATGGTATTCTGTATTGTTTTCATTGTGACTTCTGTTGTTCTTTTCTCTATGGTAAGGGGAGCTTCCTTGAACCAGGTTGCGGTGTTGTTGTTCACTTGTTTTATTGAATGGTGCTTGGTGGCCGGAAAGCCACGTAGGTGTAAGACAATGTGTAGGACATAAAGGTTTCATTTAATCATTGGGAGAAAGATATAGTCTGAATTTTTTTCACTCATTGCAGAAACATGAAGATATTTGATTATGACAAATTGCTACATGCATTTAGCCTGCTTTCTTTCAATTTGGGTTACATTCCGAGTATGTTGCAAAATGTTGAGAATGTTGTCTAATTTCCTTTCAATAATATTTTTCTGCTGACTTTCATTTGTATGTAGGAGCTCTTTCAGACCTTTGTCTGACTGAATATATCAATAGTTGCCTCAAGAGCTTTGGATGAGTTCCCTTCTCTTCGCTTCCCCTCCGTCCATTCACTCACCCGATCAGTGGAGGTGAATTAGCCATCCAGAAGATTTTTTAATGGAAAGGAAGGAGAGAAGGAGAATAACAAAATTGGAAGGGACCTTAGAGGTCTTCTAGTCCAACCTCCTGCTCAAGCAGGAGGCCCTAGACCATAATTGTCCAATCTCTCCTTAAAAACCTCCAGTGGTGGAGCACCCATAACTTCTGGAGGCAACATTTGAATTATCTGGTGGATCTTCTATTTATTTATTGATGTATTGATTTCATTCATTCATTCTTTCTTTCATATATATTGAGGATTCTAGTCCTCTTAATTTTGTTTGCTGAGTGCCTGGATCATGATCAATGCCATGCCTGGAACTTCAAGGACTAGACTGTAACTGCATATCCCTCGTGAACCTCCTGTGTAAGTTCGAACAGTCAATAAATGAGCGGTCATTGAGTGAGGACCACCTGTAATCTGTGTGATGAACAGAAGTTGTAAGAAACTGGCTCTGTTTAGGAGTTGATTTAGCAGAAATATAAAAGTCTGGATGGTGTAAAGATAGTAAAAGGTATTTTTTTGCCCCCCCCTCCCCCCACGCTCATAATTTCTAGAACCTGAGGTCATCTCCCTGTGGGCTGAATGGCAAGACAGGGACCAAAAATAGCCCCTTCTTCATCCAGCATGCAATTAAATTATGGAGAAGGCTGATGGCTGCCAGCCTAGGCAGCTCTAAAAGCAAATTAGACCAATTTGTGGACGAAAATGCTTCGAACAGCTCCTGGTCACAATGACTAATCTTACTTCCAGTATCAAAGGCAGTGGGGCCCAGGCACCTGTTGTGCTCATCTTCTTCTGTCTGAGGGCCTCCTGCTGGCATCCAGTTAACTGCTTTGGGGAAAAAAAGAGTGTGACCTAGCCAGACTAATGATCTCATCCAACGCAATGGTCTCCAGTCTCCGTTTGTGCGATAATGAGATGCGCCAGAGGGAAGAGATGGTGCCAGATAAAAAGAGAAGCAGGCATTGGAGGCCTTGTTTGTCATGCATTGGCTCTTCGATAAGAACAATGAACCACCCAGAGTTGTCTTTGGATCCAGTTTAAGCTTTGCTCCTGGTGCCATTAAACACATAGGAAAACTAATCCTGTGCTACTCAATGCTCTTATCATAACTTGATTAAGAACTGAAGTTCTCTTTGGAAAGGCCCTTTGATCCATTCTAAAATAAAGGTGAGAAAGAAGTTGCATTCCTAGGATGGAGGCGGAATAACATAGTTGGAAGGGGCCCTGGAGATCTTCTAGTCCAACTCCTTGCTCAAGCAAGAGACCCTCTACCATTTCAAACCAATGGTTTGTGGAATCTCTTCTTGAAAACCTCCAATGATGGAGCAGCCACAACTTCAATAGTTGCCATAACAACTTGTATTTATTGATTAGGGGTGACATGATAGCAGTGTTCCAATACTGGAGGGGCTGCCACCAAGAAGAGGGGGTCGATCTATTCTCCAAAGCCCCTGGAGGCAGGACAAGAAGCAACGGATGGAAACTAATCAAGGAGAGAAGCAACCTAGAACTGAGGAGAAATTTCCTGACAGTGAGAACAATTAACCAGTGGAACAACCTGCCTCCAGAAGTTGTGGGTGCTCCATCACTGGAAGTTTTTAAGAAGAGATTGGAAAACTATTTGTCTGAAAGGGTATAGGGCCTCCTGCCTGAGCAGAGGGTGAGATAGAAGACCTCCAAAGTCCCTTCCAACTCTGTTATTCTCTTCTGTTCTTCTGTTAGCTGGTTGAAATGCAAGCCTTCGATGTCGATGAAAATCGTACTCTGATTCTTTTTTCTGTATGTCAAAGATTTGAATTGATGGATAGTTAAATATCAGCACAAAACAAAGATCTTATCCCTGTCAAGAAATTATTCAGAGTTATTCATGGTAGTGCAGAGTTAAACCAAGCAGACTGTTGTATATTTTCTTATTTTTATTGATGTGTACTTTCAATTTTTGACTCAACAACTTTTGTTCTGTCGCTGAAGAAGAGGATATTTTATTATTATGTTGATGATAACACTGGCATGTTTTATTTTCCTGCTTTTCTAAATATTAATGCTTCAAGCCTTGTCACCTTTCCTTTTTGCATCCTGATGGAAATACAATAAACATTCAGGGTGCTCAGTCAAGTATCATTCAGACATCTGGAGTATTTTTCAGTGTTTGCAACACTTCTGAAATGTAAAACTAAAAAAGGCAATCGTTGTTGCTGCCTATTTTGACATAGCAATAGCTTCTCAGTGGAATAAGAAGGTGCATTTTGAAGCAGGCATCAAGGTGCCAGTTTTGGACAACATTTCAGATAAGTCTTCACCCTTTTTCACATTGACTTGGGCACTTGGAAACTGTAAACGGAAACATTTGAAAGTCACTGGGTTGCTTACCTTTGATGGTTCGTGAATCAAAAAGGTCACTAGATGTTTCTAGCTTAATGGGAACGTTTTCTTCTTTCACTTACCTTTTGAGTCAGTATCTTAAAAAGGGCTTCTGTTCCAAGGTCAAGGCTTGGATTTGCTTTTGGAAATGGTGATGAAGATATGGATGCTTAGGTTAGATTGGCAGACCTGCAAAATCTCCTCATCGACTTATTTGTAATACTAGGGTTTCCACTTACAATAGCATACACACAGTTCCTCACTTCCATTGTTCATGGCCTGGATATATGAATATATGGATAATGTTGTGGCCTGTTGGCTGCCAGCCCCAGAAACTGAATCAGATGAGGAGGGAGGGAGGGAGGGGGAGAGAGAGAGAGAGAGAGAGAGAGAGAGAGAGAGAGAGAGAGAGAGAGAGTGAGTGAGTTTGGGCCATCCATCAGCCCTCAGATGGAGAGTTTATCGTCCCCAGGTCTGGAAGTGGCTGATGAAGAAGAAGCGGAACAGCTGGGTCCAGTGCCTGATGCACAGATGCGCAGAAGGCAGAGGAGAGTAGTGGAAATCTAAGAGCCGGTCCCTGGGACCACTGCTAGGGAAGCCCCACTCTAGCTCTGGGGATAAAAAGCAGGGGGTGAAGATGAATAAATGTGGCAGATAACTATTCATCTCCCTGCTGGACAGACTTGTTAGCCTCTGGTGAGAGAGAAACATTTTGCTGGGGCTGCTGGCACTCCAAACAAAGGAATCATTGCTTCAACTACAGAGGGTTTGTCATGTTTGGGGATCTGGGTCAGAACAGATAGTTTCAACTCTCTTCCGTGTCAATTTCACCTCGGGCATTGGCTTAGACAAAGATTGTGAGATCACGGTCTTTCCAAAAAGCGGTTATAGTGATAGTGACTGTAGCAGTTGTGCTACTGCCATTCCTCAGTGCCTGAAGTGGCAAGACAGGTGGACAGAGTTGTGAGTGTCATAGTGTAGCTAGGGTGCCACAAGTTTTACTCTGTTTCCAAGAATTAGTCAGGATGCACTGTGTCCTATAAACCAGGGGTCTCCATTCTTGTCAACTGTAAGACTTGTGGACTTCAACTCCCAGAACTCCCCAGCCAGCAAGCTAAGAGTTGAAGTCCACAAGTTTTAGTGTTGCCAAGGATGGAGACCCTTGCTCTATAGCTTTTTTCTTATTCAAAGAGGAAACAACCTAAATACCTGCTTCCTTTCCTGATCACTGTCTTGTATCTTCATCTGTCTTTGCCATCAACTGTTGATCTGGAGCCAAACTTTTGCCCGTCTTGGCCCATCCATCTATTAAAAATGGCTGCAATAAGCCATATGTGTAGCCTCTAACCATTATCACAACTGTGGAAGGAACTGAAAAAGAAATGATGTAATGGATTCATGGAAGGATGCTTTCAAGCATGGCTGGCTCCGGAATTCTGGCAGTTGAAGTCCACAGGTCACGAAAGGGCCATAATTCTCCATCCTTGCCCTAAAGGCAGGTGCTACTGTCTCTCTTCTTGTTGAAGAGCAATATTGGCCCACCAAGCAAGTCTGCCATCCATCCATTCATCCATCGTCTTGATTTCTCATCATATGGCCGATGTAGCGCAGTCTTTCCCCACTGTTCCCCAGGAAAGCCTGCAGCCTTCCTTAGCATCCCTCTCTCTCTGAAGAGAATGCAAAAATTGGGTTTTGTTAAGAACAACCTTTGTCCTCTTGAGATTAATTGCTGGATGTATTATTTGCACAGCTGTGAAACCTAGCTGCCTCAGATGCTGGAGTGTGAGGGAAGTAATAGCTATCCCCGCACAAAAATTGAAAGGAACAAATATTGGTTCCTTGATTATCAAAATGAAAAGCTGGGTATTATGGCAGAGAAATTGGAGAAGATTGCCTATATGCATCTCAGTGTTCCTTGGGGAAAGTTTATAGTGTAGAGTATAGAGTGATTTACAACAATCAGAAGCAATCCGAAAAGCTTTTGAGTGGTTGGTACTTATGTGCTGCAGTTTTCAATCACGATGGTAAAATAATACAGCAATAATAGTATGCATTGATTATTGGACCATAAATATCTATGTGTTTTACAGCTTAATTTCATATTGTTGCTCTTTCATGCTCCAGTAATGCTTCTGATTGTCCTTGAACAGAATTTGGCATTCTGTTGCATTTTGAGCCTTGCATATTTAAATTAAAAAAAGAAATTAGAGAAAACCTTCACAGAATATAACGGAATATAGCGGTTGGTTTGTTTACATGTTTATGAGCAGAGTTTGTTTCTTTGTAAGTATCGGTGGGGGTCCCAGTGGGATTTGGGCAAAGGGATTGAGGGACTGTTCCTTTGAATTTCCTTTGTCGTGTACATGCCATAACAGGGGAAAAGAAAAAGTCAACAGATATTTGAATATTTCTTTGGAAACAAATACAGCAGCCTATCTTGTACAAATAACTCTAAGCAGCTCACAGCAATATTAAATGAAAACAGAATAAATAAAGTAAACCAGGCCCACGATATCACCATCTCCCAAACCCAGGGGTGAAACTTCACATGGAAAAACTCCTAATGCTCTTACTTCTGGCTCACATCTGTCCTAGGCCAAGGCCTGGATGGGGGGCCAGGTCTCTGGAAGGCTAATGGGTTGGGGTCCTCTGAATCTTAGGGGAAGGCTGCTCCAAAAAAAGGTAGATACCAGAGTCTATATAGGTAAAGGGATTCCTTCAAAAATTGCGGCAAGGAAAAAAATTGTTTGGTTTTCATGAAACATACCCTTTCTCAATTTGCACTTTGTGACAGAAATACCAGTTTCCTTCAATGTTTACACTTCCTCTCATTTTGGTTTCTCAGCTTTTCAATGAAAGGGATGCATATAATGGTGTGTATATTAAGGAAATGTGCCATTACAGCCGAGGGAGCTCCCTATTACAGGGAACAGGGGTTGATTTGTGTTACAGCTCCAAACTCTTCAACGGATCAAATCTATTTTGGGTGTCTGTGTTTTTGGCTCCCCTTGGTATACAGGATTATACTGTCAAACAATGTGTGAATAAGGGTGGATCTAGGCCAGGACCTAAGCAGATAATGAAGCCAAGAGAAAAACATTTGCGTTAGGACAAATACCAGTATTAATCTAAAATGGAACTGTAATATTTAATTCCGCATAAATTCAAAGTACATCCATCATCAAAGGACACCCATCCAGCCTGGCATATTCTTTATTTTATCCTTAGCAAGCCAAGTTTCCATTCCATAAAATTTCTTGCTGACAAAATGTCAGTGGGTTCATCATAACATCTTTCCCCACTTCGTGGCACTTAAGGACTCCATCTCATGCATTAGGTAGAAACTGGATTTGATGAAGGCCTTTTGTCCAAGACGTAGGGCTCCCTCAGCCAAGTCTCCTTTGCTGGAATGCAATATGGCCTTCAGGGCAGCAGTATGATTTTCTTCTTCTTTTATTTAATTTTGTCCAGTTCTTGGAGTTCCTGAACAAGTCCCTGCAATTTTCTTGTCAAGGTTTCTGAGAAATGGTTAGCCATTGTCTCCTTCCTATATCTGAGAGAGAGAGGCTGGCCCAACATCACCTAGTTGGCTTTGTGCTAAAGAGGGACTAGAACTCCCAGTCTCTCGATTTCTAGCATGGTGCCCAGTGGTGGGATTCAATATTTTTTACTCCCAGTTCTGTGGGCATGGCTTGGTGGGTGTGGCAAGGGAAGGATACTGCAAAATCCCCCTTCCCTCCCCACCCCACTAACCTGCTTTCCAGCTCCATTCTCCTGTGCAGGGCAACCAATGGAGACCCAGCTGGTCAGCTGTGACTCAATGGGAGGCAGAGAATAGATGGGGTTGGTGGGGCCAGTCAGAGGTGGGATTGGCCGGTTCTCCCAACTACTCAAAATGTCCACTACCAATTCTCAAGAACCGGTCAGAACCAGCTGAATCCCACATCTATTGGTGCCCTCATCACCACCCCAAACTGGCTTTCACAAGAGTTTTTATACTTGTTCCATTTTAGTGTCTAGTTCCAGGCAAGAAAGAAATGGGCACGAAGATGCAGGGGTTGTGGGAGGGGTTTTTATAAATGGGAGCTCTTTCGGAGACTTTTTTTTGGTTTAGTGGGTGGACACCATTATGTAGATTAACTGACTTTGCTGTTGCTGTGGGTTTTTATTAGCAATACTTATTTTAGCATTTTTAATTACTTTGTGTACTGTGGACATTTTTTATTGTTTACGTGGTAAATAGTCCTGCTGAGAACCTTTTGATTACGGAAGCATGGAAATGCAACAAATAATTAAGGCAACAAATGAAGTGAAAGGAGATGAGAAAGAAAGAATTGGAGCTATATATTTATAGAAAAGCCTTCTCTATAAGCTGCAGCGGGAGAGGCTGGAAGAGGTCTGAGAAGAGGAGAAATGAACGGAAAATGGTTTATTGATCCAGAGATGAAGCAGGGAGTTTGGCTTTCCCATTCACCTTATTCTATAGCTGGCAAATCTTTAGGTTTAATATTACCTGCTGATCCCAGGGCTGGTATAATTCATGCCCAATGCTTCCTATTGCTGAACAGATTACGACATAAAAAGGAAGTCAAGATTCTGGAATGGGTGCAGAGAAGAACAACTAAGATGATCAGGGGGCTGGAGGCGAAAACATATGAAGCCTGGCTGCAGGAATTGGGTAAGTTTAGTCTAACTGATGCCTTCTGTTAGACTAAACCTAGTAGGTGTGGGAGCTTCATCCCTGGAAGCTTTCAAGAAGAGATTGGACTGCCATTTGTCAGAAATGGTGTAGGGTCTCTTGCTTGGGCAAGGGGTTGGATTAGATGACCTACAAGATCCGTTTCAACTCTGTTGATCTGTTACTTTGTTAATGAAGAGAAGGACTAGGGGGGACATGATAACAGAAATGCCTTGTTGGCCACCACTGCATCAATATCTCTTTTTGATGGTTTCAAGAGAATCGGTCCTTTCATTGCCTCTCTCCCAGATCTGTTGAAATAAGTGGTTACTTCAAAACAGATTGGTTTGTGCCTTTCCCCTCCTGCTGAAAACTTCCAACCTGCAAGCATGAGATACGAGAAGCCATCATTTGTTGACTTGGAGCAAGACATTTCCTGTGTTTCTGCTGCATGCGAATGGATAGTGACAGGGAGACCAAGCTATGAATTCCAGAATGTTCTGCTTTGCTCTTTGTTGTCAAGCAAACGGGCTCAAACAGGAAGCAGAAATTGTTTTGATTTGGACTTTTTTTGTGTGAATATTGTAAACAAATCAATAAAACTTGCATCTTCAATCTCATTCATCTACATATCTTCAGTGTGAATCGGGTTGCTTGTGTAGGAATTTTGGTCCTCCGGAGATTGAAGGCCCTTGAAATTTAGTAAGATAACCCAGTGTATTAGCTTTTTAAAAGAGCACTGTTTTAAACCAGGGGTCTCTAACCTTGGCAACTTGAAGACTTGTGGACTTCAACTCCCAGGGTTCTTTAGCCAGCTTTTCTGGGAGTTGAGGTCCACAAGTCTCCTGGCTGAGGAACTCTGAGAGTTGAAGTCTACAAGTTTTAAGGTTGCCAAGGTTGGAGAGCCCTGGTTTAAACAGAACCCCATGCAAGTTATTCAATATTGAAGTATCGCCTAGAGATGGTTGGCCAGGTTCTGCCAGAAGATCTCTGGTTTATTTACCCTTCTCAGTAATTGGTTCCATCAACAGACTGTTCAGCTTTGGGTTGAAAGATGGACTTTCAAAAATTGAAACCCATTAATTAGAACCGATGGTAACGGAAAGCCGAGTTCTGTTTATCCATATCTCCCCTTTGCCTTTCCTCCTAAAAGCTAAACAAATACTGTTTCTTAATTATTCCTTGCAGGACTTGCCTTCTGACACTCCTCCCCCCTCTCCCCCCCTTCCACTGATCTGATCTGAATGAGTAATTCAGTTTGTCTGAAATGCTTAGAATTGGACAGATTATTTCAGGCAAAAAATGCCTAGAAATCCTGGGGAACCGAGATCACATCCAGTTGTACTTCCCACAGTGGCTTCTTGAAGTGATAAGGTTGTCGGACAATGTATCTCATTTGCTTTGCTGTTTGTAATAAGAGGTCCCTAATAAGATATCTGAGGCTATCGAGGCTGCCTGGTCTACAGACCATCATCTCAGGGACTGATTGTGGGACTTCGTTTGCAAAGCATGCCATGGTACAACTAAGAGATGCCTTCCTCCTAAGAGATGTCCCTAACCCTAAGTTATTTTTTTAGCAAGGTACTTAAAATACTAAAAATGCACATTATTTATAACTGGCAGTGAGAAGTTTCTTGGAACCCCCTTTTGAACCCTGCACTTCCTTTGTAGCCAAATACTGGAGTACTTGAGGGTAGAGGTGGCAGTTTGATAGCTCTACAACAGGGTTATTCAAACTGGGCCCCATAATTTGAACCCTCCTTCTTTCACAGCTTCTGTTTGGCTATCCTTTGATGTATATGGAGATGCTCAATCATCCATACACATCAAGATCATGGTTCTCCCAATTTCTTCCAAATTATCCAGGTCCATGGTTCTCCCAAAAGTGCTATTTTCAAAAGGCAACTGGAATTTTCTTGGGGTTTCCCCCCACTCCCCTTGGAAAGGGTTCTCTTCTCATCCAAGAAGCATCTTCAGTTCTTCAATTCAAAGTTTGTCCTTTGATGGTTTACCTGGTTGGTTTTCCATTTGCCAAGAAGGCTTCATCTGGGATAGTTCAACAACAATCCCCTCCCCCCCCCACAAGCATTTGTTTGTTGGTTTAGTTTTGAATGCTCCTGAATTACTTGGAGATAATTATTCTGATCTGCATATGATTGAGCAAACTGGTTTCTGTAGATTTTTCTGCAAATTAATCTGATATGTAAGACTATAAAAGTTGAAACTTGCTATGAATTCAAGAGAGGGAGTATTGATCACTTAAAAATCCAGCATATTCTGCATATACGTAGTGTTGCTTTCCAACGTGAAGGGAATCTTTCCTATCCATCCATCCATCTATCTATCCTTCCTACTTACTTAGAGATGTCCAAATATTACTTGAATTCCTCCTGTGCCCAAATCCTTGGTCATTATCCATTGGGCCATTGAAATAGCGGGTCCATCAAGATAGAGAAAGAAAAACTAGTCAGTCTTACTGACTTTCAACATTGTATGGCAGATATCCTCATGTTGTGACTCATAAAGCTGAGCGTACTGCCTGTTTTTCATTGTGTTCAAACAGCTGCTTGGCAACAGAAACGTTTTGTAATACCAGGCAGATGGTAAAAACACTGACTGTTTATCACATTATCTAATATACATGATTTGTATTTGGCTTGGCAGGTCAGTAATTGTGCAGTTCTTGGTTAAGAATTGCAGTTTATTGGAAGATTCTGATGAAGATTTATAGAGATCTTGGATCTTTGTCCAATGAATTAAGTGTGAGGGGTTTGGGGGAGGCTGGGAAAGGAAAGGAAGAGAGAAAGAGGAGGACATAAACAATCAAGTGACAGCAGGAAGTCAGTTAATTCTTATAAACAGAACTTAGATGGAAAAGAAATCCAGGAAGAAACTTTGGAAATGATTTAGACAAGGGCCTTAATTAGTTAAGAGTGGGAACTTGTAGTATGAAAGGTATTTACTGAAATCCATCTGCTAACACCTTTCAAACTAACACATTCTTTCTATCTTTTTTTCTATTTATTTTAAAGATTTATATAACTGGCCATCTTCCCTATCATAATTCTGGGCAGCTTTTATTAGTCACAAATTCTGCCTGGGAAGGAATTGTTGGACTCTTTTTGTTTTTTGACTACCATTGACCAAAGCAACTCTACTCCTGTAGCACCTTATTAAAATTTGTGTAGTTTTTGCTTCCTTGGTGTTGCAAAGCTGCAAGGGAATGAAAATAAGGACAGAGGGGGTTTCTCCATAGTAACTGCACCTGTTTATACAGAGGGATGTGTTCTTTTAGAACTGAAGTCTGAAGAATTACCAGGATGAAATAATTGGATAATATAAGTATCTCAACCAGGACAAAACTATGCATGCATGCATGTATGAATGAACGTATGGTGTGTGTGTGTGTGTGTGTGTGTGTGTATATGTTTTTTTAAGCTTTCGCGGGTACTTACATGTGTGTTGTTCAGCTTCCTTCGGGTATTATCCCACGTCATTGTAGTTCTGTTAAAGTTGTAGCAACGTTTCAGCAGAATCTCATCTTCCATCATCAGGCTTCTGTATGGATGTGGGTCTCACAGCTTCTGGTTTCAAATTCAAAGCTAGTCTATTCTGATTGGCTAGGAGTCTGGGTCTGTGTTCACTGGACTTGGAGTTTAATTGATTGGTGTTTCTGGTTTCTTCTGTCTGTTTTGTGGCTTTGATTGGCTGGCAACACTCTGTTCTTGTGTTGGAGGCTTTCAGTGCAGCTTGGCTTCGTGTGAAAGGACAGCTGCTATCCATTAGGAAGCTAGGTTTCACCTGGGTGCCTGGTGGGGGGATGTTTGAGTTGGAGGCATCAGAGGGAGTCTGTTTGTGCTCAGGTGTTTGTCTGTTTTGTGGTGTGGAGATCTTTCTATTTGAGAGTGCAGGCTTCCAAATGATTGACAGTCTGCTGGAATCATCTCTTCTATTCATGCT
>BLBF01000059.1:1741044-1753000 GCA_015471245.1 Laticauda colubrina | reverse complement strand
AGGAAGGAAGGAAGGAAGGAAGGAAGGAAGGAAGGAAGGAAGGAAGGAAGGAAGGAAGGAAGGAACTAACAACAAATAAACAAACAGTGAACTCTCACTTTTTGGGCAATATTTTCTGTAAGAAATATTAATATAAATTTCACTCTGAACTAAACTGAATATTCTGTTTAGCATAGTAATAATTCTGGGATTTTCTCTACAGGGAATGTCTTCTGATCTTGATATCTTAAGGAGGAGGAGGGGTCTGGGGAAAAAAGACTATTTCAAATGCATGTAGCAGATGTGCATGCAAATGACGTAATTCAAAAGAACCCTGTGAAAACGGAACTAAATCTCTTCCAATTGCTCCTGTATATTATGTTCCAAGGTTTTTTTATGTTTTTCTTGTGTACCCTTTAGAGAATTTCATAGTGATAAACTCCATGTCCTTAAGCATGAGATTTAACACCCTGGAGACAGTAGATAATCACTCGTAATCCAGTTTCCAGTGATTTTAAAATAGGAGGAGGATTTCTGCAATTTATTTACTGTAGAAGTGAGGCATTTTCCAGAGTTGAATGTGTCGCTGATTGAGGTTCATCACTGGAAGAGCCACTTCCTTATTGCCCTTCAATTATTTTATGGTTAAATAAGATCTTTTATGGAAGCTTTGGAAGAGATGAATTTGACATTCAGACCAGGTTGTTTACACGTTGAAGACTGCCATCATCTTCTGCTGTGGACTTGTGTGTGAATATTGCCATAGTTGCATGCATGATATGTATTTTTGTACACATGGGATCGATAAGGATATTGTGTATGTATGAAATATGACGTGTGTGTGTGTGCCTATGGGATGACAGTCTGGATAAATCCTTCTTTGCAGGATCACTTCTGTGTCTCCCTCATTTCAATCTTCTGAAGGCTGAAGGTTGACTTTCAAAAACTATTGTGAAGACATGGTGTTTAATTTCATTGGAACAAGCAGCCGCCAAGGCTAAGAGGTTGCTCCTTAATATAACTTGACAAGTTCAGCTTTGACTGTGTGTGTGAAAACATTTTGACTTGCAACAGAGATTAGAATGAAGGAAAGCAGGGTAGGTCACTCCAATGCACCGAGCTTAAATGTTGGCCAGATACTTGGTGCTGTCCAAGAGGCCTTTAAACGACTGCATTTGAGCTTGGCCTGGGTGGAGTTGGGCATTCAGATCTTCCGTTCAAGTAAAAATTACCATTCACGAGTCATCTCTGCCCATATTTCCCCCCTCCCATCCGTAGGACTCTTGCGAAGCATTAACTCAGCCTCACTGACAATTATCCTTTTCCTCACCATCTGGATGGCAGACATTTTGTGCCTGACCCCTGAAAAGCTGAGGTGCTTACGGCCATTCCGTTCCATGGCATCAGCAGCACGAATCAATTACTGCCAGAGGTTTTACTACCCCAAAATCAATATCTGTAGATAGAATGGAACTTTTCGGTTGAGGCCTCAGAAGGCACCCTCGTCTTTGGAATCCGTCCTCAACAAAGGGAAATGGCTGAAAATGGCCAAGATGGTTATTCTTAAGATTGGGGTTGTCTAACTTTGGCGACTTTAAGGCCTGTGGACTTCAACTCCCAGAATTCCCCAGGCCTTTGATTGAAAGGTCTAAGCATGGCTGGCTGGGGAAGGTTGGAGTCCACAGGTCTTAAAGTTGCCAAAGTTGAGACACCCCAGCTTTCAATAATGATGCATCTCTTTCTCTCTGGATACCCTCTCCCCCAAAAGGCAGCTTTTCCTGTCCACAGTGTGAAGAGCCTGTGAAGTGAACCATCCCTAAGCAGAAATGTACTTCATTGCTGGGATGCAATGGCTCCATACAAAAATTATCCTCTGGCACACTGTGATTCTGTTTGCAAGGGAAGGCGCAAAGCAGCTCATGAATATTCACAGGCCTTCCTCCCCTTTGAGCAATCCTTTGTCTTTCCCTGAAAAGACGGCAAAGAGGAAGGAGCTGCAATCTCTGTTGTTGTTGTTGTTGTTGTTTTTCTGAAGAAGCTGTTTTGCTGCAGGCATCTGAATGGCACCTTGCAAAGGGGATGCAGCAAGAGTGATCCTTCTCGAGACACACCCAGTTCCCAAGGCGAGTAGTTCTGGCATTGCACCGGAACTTTCCGTTTCTCTCATTTTCAGGAAAGAAACAGAAAATGGCTTGGACTGCACTCCCGTTTAGCCATAAAAAAAAGAGGGTGATGATTTCTGCATAATTTCTTTGTTCCTCCCCTTAAATTGAAGCCCAAACCGAGCATCTGCAAGTCCACCCAACAGATCAGACTCACCAAAAATGGTTTGTGTCCACAAAGAAGAACATCTAACTTCATTCTTCATACTCCCAAAATAAAAGAAACCACTCCCTGCCCAAAATGACTTGTTGGCCTGCTGTTGTTTGTCATTGGTGGTGTTGTGGTGGCTTCCTCTGGGCCACTGTTTTTGTTACAAAATGTGCTGTCTCTCTCTTCCCTGGAGAGTTGCGGTTCTCCACGTTTATCTCGTTCTTCTTGGGGTTTTTTTTTCCACCCCTTCCATTCTGTTGTGTCCGACTTTCAGTGCTGCCTGGACTCTGTTTTCTGCATAAGTGATTTGCCATTGCCTCATTCCTAGGACCGAGAGAAGGTGACTGGCCCAAAGTCACCTAGTGTCAGATGTAGCTCCATTCAAAATCCAAGAAAGAAAACCTTAAGACTCCATTTTTATAGAGAAGATGACTTTTACTGAATTTTGTAGCAACAGAAGAAATACAAGATCTGAAGCAAAAGACGCGGAAATTACATAAAGAAAGTTATCCCAGGTCCCCACACCCAACAATTCAAACTGGACATCCTATCTGAGCTGTGTATAATGTCATGTGGTAACATCTGGTATGCCAAGATGGTTGACCTTGGCTGCATTACAAGATAAGTTGGCTGCATTTGCGCAGAAAGCAGGAAAGTGTCCCATCTTTTACAACTTCAACCTCCAGCACCACGAGGCCCAATTATTCCCCCCCCCCCCCATTTCTATGGCAGCCAGAAAGAGTCAAGCAGAAGAAGAAATCTTGGAAGCTGACACCTAGCTGACTTTGCCCCTAAGGTGGGATTAGACCCTACCATCCTCATGGCTTCTAGACTGATGTCTTCACCAGTATTCTATGGGGAGGGAGGGTTGGTTTCCTGGACTGGCAATAGATGGACCTGTGCATAACTTTCCTGAAGGGGTCAAGTGCAGGATAGTCTCTCTAGGGATCAGGTTGTGTTTTGTCCCTTCCTGCTGAAGCCTTGGTCAGGTAAATTCCAACTCCCCTGGGTGAGAAACTTCACTTGATATTTTACACCCCGCTAAGAAAAACAGTCAACTTTATTGATTATCGACCGTTACTCTGATGAAATAAAGTTCATTCACATGACCCATATACACTAATACGTGTGATGCCTAGATCTGATATTTAGAGGTTAATGATAGAGATCATGGTTAAAAACCATGTTGTCTTCTTAGTTGTAAATGTTTGTGTAGATATTTCAGTGTCTAGTCTCCAGTGGTCTTCAATAATCTTTTCACCACCCTTTCTCTGAAGAATTGGGTGGACTTCAGCTCCTAGAAATTCTGGGAGTTGACTCCATCTTTTTGCCGAACACCACAGGCAACTAAAAAGCATCGCCTAATTTTGACTTATTTAACAATTTTGGTAGATTATCCCATGGCCTCTTTTGGGTAGCCTGCAAACCCGTCTGGGAGAGTGACACAGTTTAAGCCTTACACTTTTACGAGGCTGTGTGCAAGAAAGAACAGATCATTTTGCATGCATTTTGCTGATACACTGCATGTGATCAGCTGGTTTGGCCTGTGGTGAAACCCTGGAATTTTAATGGGCTGAAATGACCCAGCAGGATGCCTGCTGTCTCTCATTCTCCGTCTGCTCTCCCCCCACCAAAAAACCCATATTTCTGGAGTCAGCAAACCTCAGAAAGAAAAGTTGATTCCACGATCTCTTGAGACGAGACTAAATTAGCTTTCTTATTAAGGAATCGGTAGTTAGAGGGCAGCGTGCCTGGCGTAATTGGGCCGTTGTCATCAGCAGGATGTCGCTATGGGATAAATTACGTATCCCAAATAGAAGCAGCTATGTTTCCACAAGGTGAGTGGCTCTCCGGCCTTCTTCCTTGAGAACTGAAAACAAAGTAAGTGTCTCTGGATATGGTCATTATGGCCCTTTGCATAGTTGGTAGGATTGCCCTAGAGATGAGAGCAACTCACTTGTTAGTCCCTGGTATTGGTTCTGGGGTCTTGTGTTTGGAAAGTCCAGCCTGGGTGAAAAAAGAAGTTATCTTTGCATCTCAGAGTGATCCTCCAAAACCTTCCTTGGTTGTTCATCACAGATATCTGTAGTCTAGGGAGATTCTCCATTATCCAGGTCATGGTTGTCCCAAAGATGCTTTTTCAAGAGGCAACTGGCCTTCCCTGTTTTTCTTTGAAGACATTTTGCTTCTCATCCAAGAAGTTCTGAAGAAGAGCTGAAGAAGCTTCTTCGATGAGAAGCGAAATGCCTTCAAAGAAAAACCAGAAAGTCCAGCTGCTTCTTGAAAAAAAAGCACCTTTGGGACAGATATCTGTCGCATTTCGGACAGAGAAGAATCTTTCCTATCATTGGAAGTAGGTTGATAGCACCTTTTAAGACTAACAAACCTTATTAAAACACACAAAAATTCACTCACAAAAGCATTTGCCTTTTAATAAAATTGGTTAATCTGATACATTACTAGTAGACTCTTTGATTTGGGACTACTATGGGCTTATTAGAGGCCCTTTTCCTGAAATATCTATTACCAGTGGTCCTTTTAACTGGCAATTTAACTCTGCACCTCTTTTTTTCTGACAACAATCCTCAAATTAGGAACGAGGTCCGTTCTTAATCCTCTGTTTAACTCGAATTTGTATATAATTTCAAATTCCTACTTCTGAACGGACGGCCTACTATTAAACATGGTGGATGGCCTTCTCCTTCCTTGAGCCAATGAACCAAGGAAGTCATGTCATGTTTTCATGAATCACCAAAAACAACCTTTGTGTTAAAAACGTGCAGCTTCAGCTGTTCAGGACACCCACTGCACAGCTTCAGTGATTCGTGGGCTCGAGAAAGGAGGACACCACCCACCATTTTCAGTATCATAGGCAGCCCACTGGCGAGTACGGGCTGTCTGCAAATGGGACACTCTTAACTGCCTGTGTATTTGCACTTTCCTGTGAAGAGTTCATGGCCCTGCATGTAATCCTCGCTGGCTGCGTAAGAACCTTGTGCGAGGAGGAGGCAGCTGTAAAGATTACGGCTGCCCATCAGTCACCTGGTGAGCTTCACGGCTAAGTGGGGATTTTAGTCTGGATCTCATTTGGGTAATCCAAGTATTCTTTTACAGGCGTCCATTGTGTCAAAACAATCCATATATCCTCCGCCCCTACACACACACACAAACACACACTTGGTATTCAGATCATTGCAACCCATTCGCCTTTGCCGTACGTCACAACCTATTGTCCCATTTTTCACCTCTTCGTGGCTTGACCAATTTCTCCAACCATTTTCTCTGGACAAAAAGGGAGAGGGGGCTGAAGAGGTAGAATCCAGGGTCATGACGGAAAAGTGGCTTGCAATAAATAACATTATGGATTCATACAGATTGTCTTTTTTTCTGAAAATTCCATTGAGGGGAAAAAAATAGGGCTGTGTGTTTGAGCAGAGAATAATGGATCAGACTGTGTTTATGGTTGCTTGTGTGTGCTTTGATGAAGCTCATTTTAGTAGGTTGCACTGATTTGTTTCTCTGAGAGGCATTAGGGATTCCTCTTTAATATTCTTACCAAGCCAGTTCCTTGGAGTATCTCCATAATGCCTCCCTTCTCTGTTACCCTTTCCTTCACATTCTTTAAAAGTTGTATAGGGAACTAGGATTGTAGCGTCTCTTTCTAGGGAAAGGGAAAGTCTTGGATGTGAAGGGGTACTTGGCACTTTCTCTGTGCTTGGCTGTTTTCTTGCAGACATTTCATTACCCAAACTAGGTAGCATCATCAGTGCTAGAAGGGAGGGGGGTTGAGGAGGAGATGAGGAAGAATGAGGAAGAGGAGGAGGAGGACTGGGGTCCTTGGTGCTCTCTGAACTTGGTTGCTTTCTTGCAGATGTTTCAGGACCCAACTAGGGAACATCATCAGTTCTGGAAGGAGATGGAGTTTGCAGAGAAGAGGGAGTTTGAAAGGGAAGTGGGAGTGGGGAGGAGGAGTGGTTGGTGGTTTTGTTGCAGACATTTCATTGCCAAACTGGATAACATCATCAGTGCTAGAGAGTCTTAAATGTAAATGAAAACGTTGCTACCAGTGACCAGGTACATTTGCTTGTTTCAATTCATGTTCCTGTTCAGCGGTCTTCCCCAAAAACTCCTGCTCTTCTATCTTGAAATCTTCCAATTTGGGCATCTTCCTTAGACAGTTCAATGCCTGGGAATTTAGAGGCTCCTGGAGTCGCTGGTCCCAAAGGCCGAATTTGCGAAACTCTTCCTAGCCCTTTGGAGGACAATGATGATGGTTCGGCCAAGGCAGGTCCAAATTACCTCTGGGATTCTTCCTGCCCCACAACCTTTGGGGCATTCTGTGACAGAATTGCTGCCTTCAAGGCTCTGTAGAAAATTTGTTCCCCAAACGTAGCAAAAGGCCAGCCAAGAGGATGAGTAAAAGATGACTCATGCTTTTGTGGGATGTAATCTTTCCTGGAGCTATCTGAAAACCAGACAGAGAGGAAGCCCTCTTGGAGGTACGGCTGCTTAGCCCAGAAACCTTTTGGGAAGAGGAATTTGCTGAGATATTAATGATCTGAACATCCCCTTCCCCATAAGTGAACCTCCCTTGACAGACAGATTGTTTGGGGCATACCTGGAATATTCTGCCTGACTCTGTGGTTTCTTCCCAAAAACCCCAAATCTTTAACCTCAAACTCTCTACAGTTGACCTCACCCCATTCCTAAGAGATCTGTAAGAGAGTGTGCATAAGCACACCAATGTGCTTATCATCCCTGTCTTAATGTTCCCTTTTATTCTTATCCATTTCATGCATTAAAAATCATGTTTATACTTGTATCTGTTATCTATTACATGCTCAACAAAAATAAATAAAATACAAATAAAATCTTAGCAATATCTGTACAATGACTGTTTTTCAAGGAAACTGAGCCCTGGATAACCATTAACTTCTTTGTAATATTCTCTCACTTAGAAGTGTGGTGTACTTACACAAACACACATGCCCCTGAAGGCCGAAGTTCTGGAATTCTTCTTCATAAGGAGGCTGCTGTTTGCACGTCCTGCCTCCCTGGAAACGTTAGAACCGTTACAAACCGTCCAGAGAGCCAAGTCTTCCCTCACCTTCCATATTCAAATGTTTGTTTTGCAAAGGCCGTTATGACTCTTTCCGGAGATGCCCACCGTGAGCTTCAGAACTCATGCAAGCCTCATATTAAACATCTGCAACCTTGCCTGGCAGCATGCAGTGGGGGCCAGGGATACTCGTGGTGTTCTCCGTACAGCCTGTTCTGCCGGGGGGGGGGGGGAAGATGAGCCTTAATAAAGCCGCTGGAACATCTATCTCCCTCTTTCCATGTTGGCCCTTCTTCCTTTCGACTTAAAAAAAAAAAAAAAAAACACCCCACAGAATGCCGAGCGTCCAAGGCACCTCCTTTTGGGCCAACCGCTTGGAAATAAATGCCAAAGAAAAAGAGAGTCTGTTTTTTCCAAGGCTGGATGAGTCGTAATTAATTGTTGGACATGACGCTACCGAGTGATGGACAGTTCCTTCGCAAGCAGTAGTTGCTCCTTCAAGCAAAGGAGAGGCACCCCAGACTATTTCATTTCTGTTTTACTCTCCCTTGTGACCCTGGCTGGTTTTGATGCTGAAGGGCTGCAGTGTTTTCCAGCAAAAGATTTTTTTCGCCCTTTTTCCAGAGCCTGCCTAGCGCAAGGAATTTGACAGTGCCTTGGTCTCCACTCGCCCTCTTATGGCTGACCTTAGCTTGGCACGGCTCAACACGGTGGAGGAGGCAACCCTCTCCTAGCTTTTGAGGTCCTGCTTCGGGTACAGGAGAGGCTTGCACTCTTCTTTTGACAGAATGAAGCCGATTGCATTTTTGTCCTACGTAAAGAGAACAGGATCTCTTTCTTCAACCCGCTGCGAGCGCACCCTTGCTTTTCCCCATGCTGTGGGGTGTTATTGACAGAGCACTCTGGTGCATTCTTCCTCTGACTTAGCAGGGGTTCCTCTTTTTCTCCAAATCAGACAGGAATTGAATCTGATCCCCCTGCTAAAAAAAACCCCATCAATTAATTAAGCTGTGTATGAAGCTGTTCTTTATGTTTGTCCTAAATCTCTGGTGAGGCAGCCACATTGGAGGTTCCTACTGGCTTCTAGCACTAACTTTCATCCTGTTCTCCCTACCAGTTTAGCCCAAGCTGAAATGCCGCAGAACAGTTCTGGGTAGGCAGAAATAGAGAAATGGGGATCCAATTCACCATAATTAGAACATAAGAATGCAGTGTCTGCAGAGTTTCTCAACCCTCCAGGTCATGGTTTTCCCAAAGGTGTTTTTTTCCAAAAGGCAATTGCACTTTCTTCTTTTTGTTGTTTTTGTCTTTCACTTCTCATCCAAGAAGCTTCTTCGGTTCTAGATAGAAGGCAGGGGCCTCATTGCTGAGATGCTTTTGCCCAGTTGGATTTTGGAGGAATGTTCTTCGGGGTAGGATCCAAAAAATGACATTTTATGATTCTCCCCATTTGCTGCTGATGGGAACCCTCTCAGGTGGGCCTGGAGCCTCAGCCAAGGTGAGAGAGGAAATCAGGAAAGCCTTCTTGGAATCGAGAAAACTAAAAAGAGACATGAATCATGATGAGCTTGTAATTGGAATTCAGGGTCTAGCATGGTTTAATGAGAATTATTCTGCTGAGCTGGACCAAGGCGATGGAGGATGTTTGTTCCTGGACTGCTGCAGGAAGGTCTGTTTATCCACAACGTTGTGCTTCTTGACCATTACAACATGCCTTTATTGGTAGAACAATTAAGAATGAGTTTTCCCAGGAGGAAGATTGTGGCTGCAGGTTAGCGTTAATAATTCAAGGTAAAAGTGGTTTCCTTTGCAATCAGGCCGCAAAGACAAGCCTTTTTTTCTCTACAGAATTGGCTCTTTAGCTGATTGTTCCACATGCTGGAAAAGAGGAGAGGAGGAGGCTGCAAATTAATGTCTTACTGCACCTAGGAGATTATAGTTTTGCATGCATCATATGAATACTTTCAAAGGAATGGTAATTTGGTGCGCTGAAGGTTGATTTCATGTGATGGTCAGCCAGAGCCTGGTGGTTTTCATCGCCCTTTGGCAATTCCCATGCCTGCAGTGGCCCATCCGGCTGGGTTTCCATGGGATCACAGAATTCATTATTCCTGTAGCTTGACTGCAAAACTATATACATTTTTTAATGTGATGCTATAGCTAAGCGGATCCTTTTGACAGTTAACTTCCAGATAAAAATACTGCCACAGAGCCCGACCTTCGTCTCCCATGCTTGATAGGGAAGTGGCACAAGGTAATGCAGGATTCCTGGTAGATTGGCAGTAGATCAGGCATGGCTTTCTGCATGATGGTTTAACCACAGCATCACCAGTTGCCTCCCTCATCCAATTACACCAGTTGGTTTAGCGGCTGAACTTATGACCATTTTTCATACTTACGACCATGACAATATCCCCATGGTCATGTGATCAAAGTTCAGATGCTTGGCAACTGACTCATATTTATGACGATTGCAAAGTCCCCAGACCATATGATCCCTTTTTGTGACCTTGTGACAAGCAAAGTCATATTCATTTAACAACTGTGTTACTAACTTATCCACTGCAGTGATTCACACTTAACAGCTGTGGCAAAAAAGTTGGTAAAATGGGGCGTTTAACAACTGTCTCCCTTAGCAACAGAAATGTTGGACTAGCTGTCATACCTTGATCTCCAGCATCTGAATCCACTTCCCTGTGCGACTGTTGCCCCTTCCCAAAACCCTGGAGTGGTTTGAAAGGCATCTTGTCATACCCCCATCAGAATCTGGCTTGGAGGGGGAAGCCAAACAGCTGACAGGGAGCTGGAGTGTGGCTCATTGGCTGTGGAGAAAACTGGGGAAGGGCAAAGTCCGGCTGGGCAGAACAGGGGAGAGGTAGAATAAGGGAGAGGGAATTCAGAGGAAGACCCAGGCCAACCCCCTCTTTATCCTAGGGCATGCAGGGAGGAACGGAGAAGGGAGCAATGTGAATTGTGTGGCTCACAGGGGAGGAAAGGGCCCTGATTCCCTTCATTTAGCCACAAATAAATAAAATAAAAAATAATAAATTCCACACATTGAGTTGGAAGGGACCTTATAGATCATCTAGTCCAACCCTTGGGTGACCCTACACCATTTCTGACAGATGGCAGCCCAATCTCTTCTTGAAAGCTTCCAAGGAAGAAGCTCAAACTCAAAGAAATGAGTTGGAGAGACTACAGCTCCCATAATTCTCAGCCAGCATGTCTTTGGCAGAATGTGAAGATGACACCTCTGTTTACATACTGTGCTGTGTGGCTGGCATTCCACACCATTGACCATTTATCCATTGGAAGCAGCTCATACCTCAGCCCACTTCATGATTCCTGAGTCTTGGCGGTCTTGCCAGGCCCTTTAAGGATGAAACTGATGGCTTCCGTCACGTCCTGCCTTCTTTGCAGGAGACTCACAAGTGAAACCCTCACCGATTAGCTGTCCTTTCTTCTCCTCCTCTTACATGGAGTGAGAAATGAGGGGATTTGGGTAAATTCAGCAAGAACAGTTGCATATTCACACATCGCCTCTAGCAATGGTCTTGCTTAGATATGCAATTCGCTGGCTTTCACAAAGTCACAGCTTAACCATCACCGATTTCATGCACCAGCCATGATGAAACTAACCCAACCTAACCACATTATAGCGTAGAACACATGGTTGATGGGTGTCTGAGATATTGGTGGGATTCAATGTTTTTTAATACTGGTTCTGTGGGTGTGGCTTGGTGGGTGTGGCAGGGGAAGGATACTGCAATATCTCCATTCCCTCCCCACCCCACTAACCTGCTTTCCAGCTCCGTTCTCCTGTGGAGGGCAACCAAAGAAGACCCAGCCAATCAGCTGGGACTTAATGGGAGGCAGAGAGCAAATGGTGTTGGTGGCGCCAGTCAAAGGTGGGATTGGCCGGTTCTCCCAACTACTCAAAATTTTTTGAGTTTTCCAGAACCGGTCAGAACCTGCTGAATACCACCTCTGATGGTCATCCTTTGATTATATTTCAGTTTTTAAAGGAAAGGAAGACCCATGGACTTTGCTTTGGAAAGGAAACCTTTGGGTTGCCTCTTTCCAAGACTACCTAGGTTGCCACATTCCCTGAAAACTAACTCTAGGACCGTTTGAAGTTTATACTTAAAAAAGCCACCTCAACTTTTCTGGAGTCTTTGGGTTGGTTTTGGAAAGCCAATGCGGGCTGGCAAACACAGCATGGCTTCCATGAGAATAAAACTGTGTTTGAACAGCATATTTCCCTCCGGGGTATGACAAGCTCTCCCCCAATCTTTGAATAAAAAAAAAAAAAATCCAAAATGGCTAGTTGGCCTTCTGCCAAGACAGTTTGATGGACAGTTTTCTAATGCAGGATTGATTTTCTCCAAATCTTGTACAAGATTTTAAACCCATCATTTGAGTTTAAAAGCAGTTAACAAATGCCTGATTTTTTTTCCCCCCACTAGCCCTTTGTCAGGGAGTTATTTCGTCTTGCAAATTGCTTAAGATATGAAAGTATGTCAATAACGAAGCCTTATAGTGGCTATATCTGATCAGTTCTATCTATCTATCTATCTATCTATCTATCTATCTATCTATCTATCT
>BLBF01000059.1:1701183-1739318 GCA_015471245.1 Laticauda colubrina | reverse complement strand
ATCTATCTATCTATCTATCTATCTATCTATCTATCTATCTATCTATCTATCTCATCATCATCATCATCATCATGCCCTTCCTTCCTCCCTCCCTCCCTTCTTTCCTTTCTTCCTGTTTTGCTATGAAAACAGTGCAGCTGCTTGATTGGAGAAAGGACTTTCTTGACTGGAGATTATTCAGTCTCAGTTCTTGCAACAACTCCTGGACTATGTGAAGCCTGATTTGAAGGGAGCTTCTTAAGTTTTGGTTATTTGGTAGAAAGCAGAGAATGAATGAACTGGGTGAACCCAGAACTGCAGCAGAGGTATAGTGAAAGCTCCACCCTTGATTTTAGTCTTGCCAAATAACCATAAAACGGTTATTAACAGGGCGGTCCTGGGCATTTACCCAGAAGTGCTAAGTCTTTAAGGGCTCCCTTCCAAGTAAGCTTTCAAGGGTTGGAATTTGAATCTACATCAAGCCAGCAAGTATATGCATTTCTATCAAACATCCATAGATTCTGTAGTTCTTATTAATAGAAATTAATATAAACCAATAATTTTCAAGGAGCTTGATTGCAACTAAATTGGGACACAACTCTAGCCTGCTAATCATTGAGGGGGGCAGTAGCAGTTCAAGTGAAATAGTACTTTCTTATCGCACGTGTGGTTTTTTAAAAAGCTACTGGACTTTCTTGGTTTTTTTTTTTTCTTGAAGATGTTTCACTTCTCATCCAAGTAGCTTCTTCAGTTCTTCTTCAGAAAACAAAGAATGTCCAATTGCCATCTGAAAAACCACCTTTGGGACAACCATAATCTGGATGACTGAGAATCTCATATACATTGATTCTTTTTTATGTTGATTTCCACCATCAAGAGAGAGAGAGAGAGACAACCAAGAGAAGAGCTGCCACATCCTCAAAATTTGGGAGAAGAGCTGATCTCATCCAAGGAATATAAGTTGAAATTTTTCAGCTGACCAACTAAATATGGAGTGACAATTCAGTGGGCCAAGCTGAATGCAGAGGAAATGCATAAGGAAGTAATTCTGGCTGCTGTGTCCCTCCAAAGAAGTACAGAATTTCCCAAAAATACACTTCCCTGCCCCCACAAGGAATCTCTGAATGCCATGTTGGAAATTCAGATTTCCACTGTGCAGATGCTGTGCTTTGCTGTCATTTCGTTTTAGTTCCATAATTTGAAATGATCCCTAAGGCATGATGAAGGCATGCAACAGGGGCCAGTCAGGCTTTTTTTTGGCCTTGGGTATCATTCTGCAATCTCACGGATGCTTGACAAAATATCAGAGGATCACCACACGCAAGATCTTTAGATCTCTCCCAAGACTGGACATGGTGCTGAAACCTTGGACCTCCTTGCATGAGATCTTGTGTGTGATTTTATGAGATCCCATCCATATTTTATGTCATTTGGTGGGAACAGTTGACTTTGAGTTGGGGTCCAGCAGAACTCTGCAAGTCTTCTGTTGATGGAGCTCTGCTGTAGAACATAAAGAAGAGAGATGATAATTCAGTCTTTAGCCATACAGTCCGTGGTGTGTGCAGCCTTATTATGCTCGAAATAGAGCAGTTATGTGGGGAAAACCTTACTTTCCTGGAGTAAGATGACACATATTGATCCCTAACAATAGGATGTAAAATCTCAGGGGCTGGAAAATGGCTGAATTCTGCTAATAGCATCCTTATTTCAAAACTTTAAGCTTGCCACTCAGCCACAATTTCCAGGAAGATCACATAAGGGTCAATCCATGTAGTCCTCCAAAGGCATAATTTTTTCTCTGTTTGCCCTTAAAGGCTGTGAGGTGTCCTAGATACCATTTGAAAGAAGAACTTTGGGATGGGAGGGAGGGTAAATAAACCTCTGTTTGCAACAAATCAATGCAACCATGTATGTTTCCAGGATAGTGTGGGCTGCAGTGGAAACATCCCTACCTTAAGTGACAAAATTCTGAAAAAAGGACACGGTTTTTTTAATGAGTTAGACAAGCTCTGGTTTTGGACTCTTGCACATTGTTCCCTGTCAGTGCAGCTCTTCGGTATAAGGAGCAGTGAGATAACGTACCTTCACCTAACAGTCAGGAATTAGGAAAGAATCACCTCAACTTTTTATCTTTCCATCATGAAACCAACCAAATGAGTCAAAATTGTGTAAACAGGAAGGAATGGCGATGGTCCAGGAAAGACTGAGATTCTAGAATTCAGAATTCCCTGCTAAAATGAGGTTTAATCCTGCAAATAGAAATGGAACTGACATTTCTACAATAGTCTTTGCTTGCTTGCTTGCTTTCCTGTTTGCTTATTTATTCATGCATCCCTTGTTTCCTGTTGGATTTAGTTTGCAAGGTGTATGTGTGTGTGTATCTGTTTAGTTGATGATTAAATTTGTCACAGATGATGGATCTCATGATTAGATGCAACATACGCCCTGCACTTTCTTTAGAGAATAGACAAAATACTTAATTCTAAAGGATGTCCTCCTGTTCAGCCTTCACCTGTCAAAGGGTGAATTTAAGAATTATGCATGGAAACATGAGCTCTCATATTCCTGAGAATCTCTCCACAGCTTTGATCCAGGTGCATAAAAATAAATGGTTGGTTTTCATTATTTGATGTGGTGGGCCTAGAAGTAGAGCTCTCGCCTCACAGTCAGGAGGCTGTGAGTTCTATCCTAGGCAGACGCAGATATTTCTTTCTCTGGGCACAATGAGAATATATCTGCTGAAATAACACTCCACATTGGCAACAGGAAGGGCATCTGGCCAGTAAAGCACTCAGCTCCATTCAATTGCCCGGATTCCACCCTGTAAGGGATTATGGGGACATTAAAAGAAGAGAATGGTGACTGGTTGCCCACCAGCAAAGAGCCATTGCATTGTCCTCCTTGCTGCAGTCCTGGACCACAGAGGCCTCCCTTGGTTGCTAACTGTGGCTGATCTGATTGGAAGATGCCTTTGGCCTTTTTAAACCAGATATGGGTGCTTTTTTGCAGCAGGTCATGCTGCTGTCGGCAGTGATACCTCCTGTAGGTCATTGTGGAATATGGGCAATCACAACGACTACCTGGAAGACAGTAAACCAGGAAATGCTGAAAGTTTTTAACCTTGGTGCTTTCTGTTTATTTTAGGAGGAACAGCCACTGGCTTACAGACAAAAGATTTTTAACGGTCTGTCCCCTTGGAATGAAGCTGTTTGCTATCACTTTTCTGTGGTACCCAGTCAATCAGTGGAGGGATTCAAAAATTTTTACTACCAGTCCTGTGGGTGTGGCTTGGTGGGCATGGCAGGGGAAGGATATACTGCAAAATCCCCCTTCCCTCCCCACCCCACTAACCTGCTTTCCAGCTCCGTTCTCCTGTGCAGGGCAACCAAAGGAGACCCAGCCAATGAGCTGGGACTCGATGGGAGGCAGAGAAGAGATGGGGTTGACAGGGCCACTCAGAGGTGGTCTTGGCCGGTTCTCCAAACTACTCAAAATTTCCACTACCAGTTCTCCAGAACTGGTCAGAACCGGCTGAATACTCACCTCTGCAATCAATGCATGAGCCAAATAAGCAAGATGCTGGACAATGATCCCCTCCAGCTTTTAAATTCCTGCATGGAGGCACTTGAAACCAATGGGTCTGTGGTCCAGCCATCTCAAAAACCAAACAGCCAGTCCTGTAGGACTGGGCCACTAAAGGGTGGAACAGATTAAGCATTTGCAACGATAAGAGAGCGGGGGAGGGGGGATGCTTTGACTGTGCTGCACCAAGCAGTTCTTTTATCAAGGTGATTGTTTTCCATCCAACTAATGACTGCAATTTAGAAATTGCTCGCATTAAGGTCAGACTTTCTTGAAATCTTTCTTTGACCCGGACTTGTTAGGGCAGGAAACTCCAGCAAATGTATCCACCGATGGGAGCCAGGATCCAATTATGTCTTCTCTAATGGCTCATTACTTTTCCTGAAAGACCACAACACTCTCCGATGCCAAGGTTTGAGAAAAGATTGTGAATGCCTTTGTGGTGCGGAGGCCACGAGAAAGGATCTCAGCCAGCTGCACAGAGAGGCGGGCAAATTTCATGGAGGGAGGGCTTTGCAAGCACCACCTGAACATAGGACAAAGCTGAGCCATGCCTTCTTCACATGTTTCATGGCAACCTTACGCACAAATTTGTATAGATCCCATGATGATGATGATGATGATGATGATGATGATGATGATGATGATAGCCATTTAGTTGAGTCTCACTCTTGGCAAGTCTATGGGCCAGGTCTCTCCACATCTTCCAATCTTGAACTACTTCTTTGAGTTGTTCTAAGCTCTGTCTAAGAGATAAGGTAGCTCAGTGGCTTAAGACGCTGAGCTTGTCAATCAGAAAGACCAGCAGTTTGGCGGTTCAAATCCCCAGTGCCACGTAACGGAGTGAGCTCCCATTACTTGTCCCAGCTTCTGCCAACCTAGCAGTTCGAAAGCCTTTAAAAATACAAGTAGAAAAATAGGGACCCCTTTGGTGGGAAGGTAATAGTGTTCCGTGCGCCTTTGGCATTTAATCATGCTAGCCACATGACCACGGAGACGTCTTCAGACAACGCTGGCTCTTCAGCTTTGTAATGGAGATGAGCACCACCCCCTAGAGTCAGAAACAACTAGTATGGATGTGCAAGGGGAACCTTTACCTTTTTACCTTTAAGCTGTGTCTGGTGTCACTTTTGAAGGTGTCCAGCCACGATGTTCTTTGGTGCCTGGTTTCCTTTTACTGGGAACCCTTCCAAGCGTAATTTGGTTTCACCAGTAAATTTTTGGCCTGATTTGGTCCAAATAGATGCCTTAGGGTTATTTATTCTTCATCCAGCAAGAGGCAAAGGGAAGTCACTGCCTGGAAACTGCTCTTGACTGAGATCCATACCTAAGACCAGAATGGGCGACTACAACTTGTGGACTTTGACTCAAAAGACCCTTTTGGGATCTTGCACTGCGCAGCCCAAATGAGCTGGCCCTACACAGCATGCCTGAGAGAAGCAGGGAAGTTGCTCAGTCCTGGCTATTTAGGTCTTGGCTGCACTAAATCTAATCAGCCTTTCATTGGGATGATGATGATGCCCAGTCCCGTCATTCTGCCTGGGAGTGAATTATGCTGAAGGAGAATGGACGGGCAAAATTGGATTACCCAGAAATAAAACAGAGTAAAAGAGTAGCTGGTACATTAATGGCAGGGTGAGGGAGGGAAGTGAAGCCACGTGAGCGGAAAGAAAGTAGAGGACCGTGTGAAAAACCTCTTAATTCTGACAGAGAAATCATTCAAATTGCTTTTCTTAACTTTTGTAACAAGATGTATTCTAATTTTATATTACAAGGGTACTCAGGTCTATGCCGATAATCTTGCTTGAATTCCATACAGCATCTTCACTACATGAACAGTCTTTTTACAGTTTTATTTTATTATATAAACTGCAAAGAAGAAAAGAAAAAAATGGGGAATTAAGGGAAGGAAAAGGAGTGGGGAAAAGGGAGGGTGAGATATAAGGGAAAAGAGGAAAAGAAAGAAAAGAGGGCATTGACTTCCAACTCTTCTTAGCCTAGGACAAGATAAGCACACTCCAACCTCAACTGTTTCTGCTTTTAGACATTAATATATAACTAGCCATGCCTATAATACCAAATCTTTCTAATCAACAAAACCAAAGTCAAAATTTCAGTTTTTTTCCCTTCACAAGCACAGATTCCAGAAGTGACAGCCAAATACAAAACATATTTTCCTCTTTGAGTAAAATAATCACTTTAACCATTCCAGCTTTATCTTCCTTGCTATGGAAATAATGTGTACTCTAACAGTCTTGACCCAAGATCCCATCTGGATCGGTCACTGGGACCAGAGGTTGAGTCTTCTGAGCAGGAGCCTGCAAAGGTCTGCAAAGGCTTGAATCAATGTTATGATTTAAATCTTGAGTTAAGTCTTGGGGGTCTTTGGCCACAAAAGATACCTAAAGGGGTTCCATGGTGAAAAAAACATTGAGAATCACTGCTTTGGGCAATTCTGTGCATAGTATTTATGTGGCTCCTGGTTGGGTGTGGCTTCTTTTTGGTTGATTGGGGTGTTGCTGGCCCCAGTTGCTGTTAAATTGTTGGTTGTTGTTGTTTCCTCGTGCTGCCTTGTGCTGAAAAGATCTCATTTCCTATGTACTGGATAAGCTGATGGTAAATCACTACTGTTGACTGTAGTCTTAATCTGGCCCTAACACTCATGTATGGACATTCAATTTTGCAATCAATATTACATGACTCCTTTCTTTGTTTGGTGAGCATCATAACCTCATGGTGCTTCTTTCTATCTTTCAGTCTCTCTTCAGGTGAACATAGTTCCAAATAAGGTGGAGGTGCCTGTTGGAGAATCCAAGTTTTTCCTATGTCAAGGTGAGTAGCTGCACAATCAGGTGTTGAATCCAGTCTTACATGGTAGTAAACCCACTGAATAGAGCTGTACCTTCTCCTCATGCAATAGCTGAGTTAAATAACAGATAAAAGAGGGTTGAGTCCAGGGAAGAAATAATAACAGAATGACAGAGTTGGGAGGGACCTTGGAAGTCTTCTAGTCCAATTCCCTGCTTAGACAGGAAACCTTCTATCTGTAGCTGCTCAGAGTCATTCATTGTCAGATGGGTGGCCAATCAATTCACTGAATTAAACTAATTAAATTTAAAACATCTCAGGCAAGATCCTTCCTGGTTCTCAGGAAGTTAAAGAGAAGTGGAAGGAAGACCAAAGTTGGGTGGCCAATACATTTGAATAACAAATAAATAAATGATTGTGCATCCAGACTTGCAAGAATCCATCTCTAGATCTTTGCAACAAAATCAGTGTTGGCCTACGTGACTTGGTTCGGTCTGGCTGTCTTGAAAGGCTGCCAGCGTCACGTACCCAGCAACCACCCTAACCCAGCTCCTGTTTGGATTTCTTCCTTGGTTGCAGTGACTGGCGATGCCAAATCCAAAGAAATCTTCTGGTTTGCCCCCAATGGTGATAAGCTGACGACAAACCAGCAGCACATTTCCGTGGTCCGGTCAGATGATTCTTCCACTCTCACCATCTACAATGCTAACATCGATGATGCCGGCATCTATAAATGCGTGGTCTCCAGTGAGGAAGGGGAGGAAGAGGCCACTCTCAATGTGAAGATCTTTCGTAAGTGGTTGGGCTGGAGAAGGAAGGGTTGGGTGGGAAATGAGAGAACTCCTACTTTCCCCTCTGTAAGGAATCCTGCCCCATAGAACAGAGGTCTCCAAACCCGGCCACTTTAAGACTTATGGATTTCAACTCTCAGAACTCTGGGAACTGAAGCCCACAAGTCTTAAAGTGACCAAGGATGGAGACATCTTCCATAGAATACCTAAGAAGCAACTTTTATGATGCCTTCTCCCAGAGGTGGCGTTCAGCAGGTTCTGACCAGTTCTGGAGAACCGGTAGCAGAAATTTTGAGTAGTTCGGAGAACCGGCAAATCCCACCTCTGAGTGGATATTTTACAATATCCTTCCCCTGCCACACCCACCAAGCCACACCCACAGAACCAGTAGTAAAAAAAATTTGAATCCTACCACTGCCAACAAAGTCCTTTCTGAAATTGGTACCTGATTGAGATAAGGAAGCCCAACCTTCACTCCTGAGATATGCATTTTCAATTAATCCATGTTTTTATGAAAGTGAATGAGTTTTGTGTCCTTCTTGTAGCTTCATGTCGGTATTTGACAAGGCAGAACTTCCAAACTGAAAAGCTCTCATGCATCCATTAGCAGCCTAGTGGTTAGTGACTTGCTCCAGGAGCTGATTTGCAAGGTCCCGGGCCTCTTCTATAACTGAAAAGAGGCAAACCTCTCCTCATCTGCCTAGCATGTTGCTGCTTGAACTCTCACCGGCTCGGGATTTACTCTTCCCTTCCCATGCATCTACTTTCAGAGAAACTGACCTTCCAACATGCCCCCAGCCCACAGGAGTTCAAAGAAGGAGAAGATGCAGTTATTATATGTGATATTGTCTCCTCACTGCCTCCCACAATTATGTGGAAGCACATGGGCAGAGATGTGGTCCTGAAGAGAGATGGTAAGTGTATGCATCTTTATGTGTGTGTGCGTCTATGAGTGCATGCATGTGTTTTGAGGTGTGCAGGAAGTCCTCCACATAACTTTAATGTTCTAGATTACTTCTGGAGAGCAAAGCACCAGAATGAATGAAGCATGGATTGCTGGCCTAAAGCTGCCAGATGTAGCTACTGATAGATCAACCTTAAAGATCTGGGAGCCAAACTGTCGGCTGAGTTCAGTAACTGTGGTTGGGTTTGATCAGACTTGGCTCTTTCCAAGAATCTCTTTCAATTGGAATGCATGTCTTATTATGAAGTTGCCCAAGATGGAGTTCCATCAGAATTAGGAGTTCCTCAGGTCCAGGCTTATATCTACCAGCTTCTCTCCTCCATTCTTTCCAGTGAGGTTTGTGGTGTTGAGCAATAACTACCTCCAGATCAGAGGGATAAAGAAAAGCGATGAGGGCATGTATCGCTGCGAAGGGAGGATCTTGGCCCGAGGAGAGGTGGACTTCAGGGATATCCGGATCATCGTGAATGGTGAGCATCTTGTGGTTAAAAGGCACATGAGCTTTGGGTGCTGCACCTGGTATTGTCCAACCCTTTCAGGTCTCTGGAGTCTTGCATCCTCTAGAAGGCCAAGGCTACCATTTCCAACAATTCCAGACCAACCCATCTCTGTTCACCTCTGTTCTGGAGAACATCCATTTGGGAAGGAAGGAGGATTGCTAGCTGACAGGTGGTTTCTTTCTGCTCACTGAGTAGAATTAGAATGCGGAGCTCATTCGGCAACCTTGAAATGAAAGAATAGGAAGAGAGGCCATTTGTTCTCATTTTAACCCTTCTGAGTTATGGACAAGCTAGAAGATAGTCTGGCAGCTGTCATCCCATCATAATAAATTATCCCATGATCATTTCCAAGGGAGCTAGAAGAGATTGTCCTCAGCTCCTTGGCTGTGGTTTGGATCTCAAGCAGGTCATGTTTCTCAAGTCCCTGGGCACCCTGACAGAAAAGTGCAGGTGTTGTGTTGGTGCCTTCTGCTTCCATGATTTGATAAATACCATCCTGAACATTTAGACATCCCAGTTACTCAACCTCTTCACTGCTGCCTCCGCCAAATGCACGCATGGATTGGTCCTCTCTAACCACTAGTGAAGTCATAAACGTTTGAAGGGGTAGCTTTAGGACTCTGACAGCCGATCGCATAAACCTGAGCAATTAAAGCAGGCATCCTTTTCAGGAAAAGCTGAACTCTAAACTTTTTATTTCCTCTTGTTGTGCTCTGAATCAAATTATGTCTTTAAGCAGTCAAATGCAGCAATATAAGCACTATGATGCTAACAAACCTTAAAAATAACAGATGGCTCTTTGGACATGTTTTCGGATTCATGCATGTGTTTTTTTCTGTAGAAAGATGGCCTATTCAGAAGATGGAGCTCACTTTTAGCTTTAATTAAAGAAAAGAACGCAGCTAGCTTTGTTTCCACTTGGAAACAGCTTCTGGACTTTGTGCTTGAGATGGGGGGGGGGAATTGAAATTTGATGGGTTTGCTGATTAGATAGATTTTGTTGTTGTAGAAAGGGCTAGATGCTATATAAAAGTAAGAAGTTGAGGCTTTATGTTATTCTCTTATTCTACTGTGCTATAAAAATGAGTCGGAAGTCAATGCTTTGCTTTTTCCTCCCTTACTTTCCCATTATTTCCATTTTTCTTTGTGTTTTATATTTTGATAAATGAATAAACATTCAAAATAAAAAATAAAAAAAAAGAAGAGGGAGCTTAGAAAGATGAAGAGCAGCTGCCCTCAAATTCTAATCAGTCTGTTGGAATTGGGTTGCCTTCTAGTAACCATGCCAAGAAAAGATGAGAGTAGAAGAGAGGCCCACCACATGAATCTGCTTCACAGGGGGTCTCACCCACCCACCCCCTTTACCACTGGAGGGTCCTGCACACCTTATTCCACTTCCCTCTTTCCTTTCAGTGCCTCCCACCGTTCGTTCTCGGCAGGGGACGGTCAACGCCACTGCCAATCTCAGCCAGTCGGTCAAACTGGTGTGCGACGCTGATGGCTTCCCAGAGCCCTTCATCAGTTGGACCAAGTAAGCAGGGGTTGGTGTGTGGCAGGAGCAATGGGAGGGGGGACTTGCTCATGCATTCATTGGTATCCCATCATTATTATTTTTATAAATAACTCAAGGTAGCAAATGCATCCAACACATCTTCTTCCACCTTGTATTTTCCCTACCACAACACCACTGTGAGGTGAGTTGGGCTGAGAGAGAGGGGGACTGGATAAAGTCATCCAGCTGGCTTTCATGGTTAAGGTGGGACTAGAACTCACCATCTGCTGGTGCTTGGCTCAAGGTCACCCAGCCAACTTTTGTGGATATGGCAGGAGTAGAACTCATAATCTCCTGGTGATTGGCCCAAAGTCATCCAACTGGCTTTCATTCCTCAGGTGGGACTAGAACTCACCATCTCCTGGTGATTGGCCCAAAGTCACCCAGCCAACTTTCGTGGCTATGGCAGGACTAGAACTCATTGTCTCCTGGTGATTGGCCCAAAGTCATCTTGCTGGCTTTTGTGCCTAAGGCGGAACTAGAACTCACCATCTCCTGGTGATGGACCCAAACCCAACAGGAATCATGCCTAGAATTTATTGTCTCCTGGTTTCTGGTGCCTTCATTGCTGGACCAAAGTGCCTCCCTCTTCCCATGGTACACTAATGGGTCTTAGTACTACAGAAGACCAGTGATCTCAGAGCATATTTATTTATTAAATTTATATGACACGCATCTCTCTATCGAACGACTCCAGTCAGTTTACAACACTATAGGAAAGCAGCCCAGCTAATTAATGCCTTGGCCATGATTAAGTTGCACGAAAAAAAAAGCATGAGGAACTGACCGTTTTGCTCACAGAAGCTTTGTCGTAACTGTAAGCCTTCCAGAGTCACAATGAGTCGGGCAGCCTCTGAATTACGTACAGAAACCAATCAGTGTCTCAGATAACGTCCATTTCTGCTTTCTCTCCCACAGGGACGGAGAGCCAATAGAACGAGGGGAGGATGAGGAAAAGTACGGCTTCAGTTACGATGGCTCTGAGTTGACCATCCACAGAGTGGAAAAGAACGACGAGGCTGAGTACGTGTGCATTGCCGAGAACAAAGCGGGCGAACATGATGCCACTGTCCACCTCAAAGTCTTCGGTAAGCTGTCCTCACAGCTCTTCAGTCTTTCTTTTTGTTTTCCTTCAAAACCAGAGTCTTGGCAGCTGGATTTGGCTTATTAACTTGCAAGTCAAGGATAGAATTAAGTCTATTTCAAATAGGTTCCATTACATGTCCACTTTGTGTGTGTGTGTGTTTTTTTTTTAAAGTTTCTAGTGTCAACTCATAAAACATTTTGAATACACATTTTATAGTTGTCAACAGAAAGAAGGGGGGACTTTCAAAGAGCAGGCAGCAGTGTGGTATCGAAAGTACACTCCATTCATATTTTCTTCAAAGACTGATTAGATGGCTGAAGTTTCTGCCGTGCAAAAATTTAATTGGAGAGCATGATTGATGGCTCTTGGCTATGGATGTGTTTCGTTGGATGATACACCCAGAGGGGTGTGGGGTGGGGAAAGCAGAATCAAGGGTGACAGTGAATTATGTATCTCAAAATCGTCTACGCCCAGGCAAATGCTGGCTTGTTAACTTCTAATAAAACAAAAGAAGTTTGGGGAGTGTGGCTTGAGGCTCATGATTTAATTGGAGTAACTGCTGGAATCCTGACATCTAGTCCTTTAGGTTCTGAAAGGCTAAGGAGTGTGCCTAGTGAATTTCCCCAGACTGAATCACTTTATTGCTGTTTTCTGGGGGTGGGGAAGATGACAAAAACTTTGTTCATCTGGTTTTTATCCCGCAATTAATTTAGACCCATTCGAACATGCAGAATGTGTCCATATATGCAAATTGCCTCATGTATTTTTGGGGGGAATCTTTTGGCACTTTTTACAGTAGCCCCCTTAGCAATCAGGGAGCTCCTCCTTAACAATGAGCTACCAGGAGAAGAAGGGTTTGCGATCTCCAACTGCCAAATCAACTGTGGTCTGTCTGTTTTTTTTAACCCCCTTCCTTTAGCAAAACCCCAAATCACCTTTGTGGAGAACAAAACTGCAATGGAGCTGGAAGACCAGATCATTCTGACTTGCGAGGCCTCTGGCGATCCCATCCCCTCCATCACTTGGAGGACCTCTTCCCGAAACATAAGCAGTGAAGAGAAGGTATGGCTTTCTCCTAGACCCTCCTGTTCTAACCCCCAGGTAGTAGAAACCAAAGACGGAGGGGGAGACGGGCTTTGGATTCTCCTAGCTGTGCAGCTGTGCACGCTGAAACCAAAGCTTTGCACGTCAGGTGTAGATAATCATAATTTGCACTCAGGCAATATCAGAAATAGCTCCTGAACCTCTGAAAGCACCTAGTGCTCCAGTGCTGAAGGAAGCTCATTGTTGCCATGGAATTGGACCAGCACAGGAAGCCCACTCCCAGCATGGAAATCTGGCCAAAAGTCCTATCCAAATCCAAACCTGGAGCCGTGAAGTCTTCATCAACTCGATGCCTTGCAGACATGATTGCAAAAAAAAAAATTTTTAAGCAAAAAAGAGGATTCTCATGCAGGAAATCAGGAAAGTCACAGGAAAACTGCTAAATCAGAGAAGATCATCTCTACCCTGTTTGTGAAGTGGCAAGCTACAGATCCAAGCACAGACAGCAGGACTTCTCCTGGGAGGCTGTCTGGAGAAATGGCAGTGGTCATCTAGCATAATGTAGAGCAGGAGTGTTCAACCTTGGAAATTTTAAGACCTGTGGTCTTCAGGTCCCAGAATTCCACAGCCATTCTGGGAGTAGAAGTCCACAGGTCTTAAAGTTGCCAAGGTTGGACACCCCTCCTGTAGAGAATAATGGGGCTCAGAGAGAAGGCCTTGACTGAGAAAGGCTGCCTAAGCATCACAATGACAGGGTGCAAATCTATTTTCAAGAAACCAGCAAGTGACACCACATGTCTAATGGTGCCATTGTGGACAGAAGACCTCTGATGTCATTATGTTTTTTCATTCCAGAAGATGAGGGTGACCAACTCATTGTGCACCTCCTTATTTTTCCATAGTCTTCTTGACCTCAATTTGAAACTAGCATTTCGAAAGGGACTAATGCCAGTCTCCTAACCAAATGAATCCAACCTCATTGTCTTTTTTTTAGAAGTGTTAATAGTTTATTTGTGTCACTTAACAAAATAGAAAGAAAATGAACAGAAGAGAAATCCAGATCAAGCCAATATTTGGTGTAATCACCCATTGTCTTCAAAACAACATATTTATATTTATTTACTGTATAACTAAATACAAATAATACACACACAGAGAGAGATACATAGATGATAGGTAGGTAGGTAGGTAGATAGATAGAAAGACAGATAGATGATAGATAGATAAATAGACAGATAGATAGATAATAGACAGCTAGATGATAGGTAGATAGATGATAGATCGATAGATAGACGGATAGACAGACAGACAGATAGATGATAGATAGATAAATAGACGGATAGATAGATAGATAGTTGGATAGATAGATGATAGATAAATAGATGATATAGACAGACAGACAGATAGACAGATGAATCAATAGACAGACAGATAGATAAACAGACAGACAATGTGATGACCTAGGGTGCACCCTCAATGTCTTGAAGAGGTGGTTGGAAATTGAACCATCCAGCATGACCAAGAAGAGCCTTGCAACAAACAAAGGGGTGATCGGAATCAACTTGATTCCAGTCTTGAATGCTCTGGTTTCAGCGTGCACTGCCATTCCAGTAGCTCTTGCCAAGTTTATAAGTTGCCTTGAGGGGGTGAGGGGCAAAGGAAAACCCGAAAAAGTTTTTTTCTGGAACACCATTAGTTTGTGGATGGTTCTTTTCCCCTTTTCTCTTGATCGCCTGCATTTATACTCGCCCTGCATATAATTTCAGGCACAAAAGCCATGGCTGCCTCTGTGTTTGCTTGTTACCTGTCATTGCTCACTTCTGGAAGTTTCTGTCCTTACTGGCAAAAATAATTAGCAGTTTGGAAAGGGAAAAAAACCAAGCCTACCAGATGGGATCTGGGTTTTGTCTCCTGCCCTTGGGATCTGGTGAGAAAGACAGATGGTTGCAGAACCTGAGATCCAAAGTCCCATAGCTACAAGATCAAACAGTACTGCACTAATGCTCCTATTAAAAGGAGAAAAAATTGAGATCTGAACTCAAAGGCTAAATAGCATCACAGCATCATGTTAAGAAAGGGCTCTCCTTCTTGAGGGCTTCCCACTGATCAGGATATTGCCTTGATAGACCAATAGGTAGGCTTTTAGTACACCAAATGGATCTGACTCTTTTGTACCATACAGCAAGGGTCCCCAACCCCGTGGCCTGTTAGGAACTGAGCCACGTGAAACCCTACTCTAAATGGCACCTATTTAGAGGATGCGGGGAATCTAGATTGTGCGCAAAACCATCCCTCCCCCATTGTTCTGTCCTAGGCCTCCCCAAAAAGCACTAAGTCAATTCTGAGTCCCAGCAAAAACCTCTTTTATTACATTAATGTGAATTTATTTCATTCACTGTCAGTCAGAGGCTTGGCAAACAGTGTTGCGAAGGTATACTAAGGAGCTTAGACCTTTATCAATCCTGGAATGCTCCCCAGTAAATAGTTCCACACTCAGTGCTGGCAGGGAAGGGCTGGGTTATACAGACAAATCTCCACAAGGCTGGAGCAAACAAACGAATGAAAGAACAAGTTGTTTTCTGCAAAAGCTCCCTTCCCTTTGGCTTCTTTTTTAATCCTGATGGGAGGGGCCATTCACCGTCCACCTGTGGCCTTACTCCCACGTCGACCCTGAGTTCTTAATTGTGCCTTCCTTTTGGCAGCTCTGTGCATGCGCAGGCTGGGAACCAGTTCCAGAAACTCCCCTGTCTCACTGCTTTCCGAGCCCGAAGGCAACTGATGACTGCTAGCCTGCCCTGGCCCCATCTCTGCCTCTGATGCAGAGCCCTTGTCTGAACCTTCCTCAGCCTCCAGGAGTGGCCCAGGTTCCTCCCTAACCTCCTCACTACTGTCTGACTCTGCTGTCAGTTCCGCCAGCCACCGGTGGTCCACAACAGCCGTCCCCATTCCTCCCCCCGGTTCATGGAAAAATAGTCTTCTGGGAAACATCCTTGGTGCCAAAAAGTTTGGGGAACACTGCCGTACCAGAATAATCATGGAACATGAGATGAATCATTTTCAAGGACAGTACAACTTGTTCCTGGTTTGCTGGAGATCATTTTTGGCCAGTCTTGTTCTTGGACCTTCTAATTTTCAGAAATCATGAGGAGAAACAAATGGGTTTCAGTTGTAGAAATCCTTTCAACTCCAGCTAGGATTGGAAAGGTTTCAGATCTGATCATCCGAACAATCCCCTTGCTCAAGTGCAAAGCTTCAGCCTTACCTGGCCTTCTTGCCGGACAGGTGTTTAGATTCAGTAATCCAACATCAGTTCACAGAAGGCTGGTGTAGAACTGACCTAGCTAGACCTGGATTAAGGGAAGGCAGCTCCACAATCTTTCAGCATTGATGACATTGGGAAGGGATGGTGTGTTTCACATGCAGAATACTACAAAGGAACAGGTAAGTTCACCATGACATTTTCCCCTTGAAAATACTACCATTTTGTAGAGGACTCTTCCAGGAATGGCTGTCAAACTGCTAACTATTTTTGAAACATTCACCTCTATGGTTGGACAATTGATACCAAAGAACTGTGAAAGTTCTTTCTTTCTTTTTTGTTAAGGATTAATTTCCGATGTGGAGCCAGTGGGCTAGAAGTCTTGTTTGATGCATGCTGCTGAGAGCTGCAGCTGTTATTTTGCTTTCAGCAGTGTGGCCTCTGCATTTTATCCTGGTTTGTGCATTTCTCAGTTGCCTGCGCTGTGGCATTCTTGTTAATGCAACGCTGCCTTCCAAGTGCAGTGCAGCAGAATGATAGTGAAAGGATCCTTTGGGGTCATCAATGCGCAAAACAAACATCAACCATTATTATCAATGGCTCTTTCAAAAGAAAAGAAGGAAGAAGGGATCAATTTATTTCAGCTTTTCTTGATTGAACATCTTCCAGATGTTTTGCACCAATCTGGATGATAGAAGAGGCGGAAGTTTGGTTTAGCACACTATGCAAAATAATCACCTTTGTTTTTCAGTGATTTTATGTTGTTTATTGTTACATTGCCATCTTTTCTCTTGAGACACGTTCATGGGAAGGAGGGAATCTCCCTTAATTTTATCCTTGCAGTGGTCATCCTGTAAGATAGGTAGGGTAGAAAAAATACATGACTGGCCCAGAGTCATCCAATGAACCTAGTGCTTAAATAGGGACTTCAACCCAGGTCTTTCTTAACCAGCTACTGTGCCCTGCGGATGGAATCACCAGTTGATGATGTTTAACACCAACAACAGGTTTTTTTTCCCCACCTTTGCTGGAGGTTAATCTTCTTCTCTGACCTCTGCGGGCTTAGCACAAGCCATGGGTTTACAAGATCTCTTTGGCTGATAGCAGGGGGCAGATTGTTTTCACGAAACCTTTAGCTGTAATTCCCCTGCTTTCCTTCTAACCATCACACCCCTGCGTCTGTTGAAGGCAATTGCCACAGCAGAAGCAAGTCAAAAGCAATCCTCCTTCTACCAATTCTGTCCAGATGGAATTGAAAATCTTAGGCTCTCAGGTTGGCCGTTCCTAATTTTGAGCATCTAAAATTAATGGTTCAGGAATTGAAGAGAGGTGGGTTATCATGTCTTTTAGATCAGGGGTGCCCAACCTTGGCAACTTGAAAACTTGTGAACTTCAACTCCCAGAAATCCCCAGCCAGCATAGAATAGCGTAGCTAGATGGCTAGGGAATTCTGGGAGTTGAAGTTCACAAGTTTTCAAGTTGCCAAGGTTGGGCACCCCTGTTCTAGAGTGCCAGAACTTTGTTTGTAACTGCTTGGGGTAACAATTCTTTGCTGAATTTTGCAACCACCACTGGAGGTAAAAACAATGGTAGATTTTGTATAATTATTCTTTTCAAAAAACACACAAAAATGATGTTACATTTGTCAGTCAAATGTCATGTTATAAAAAGGGCTATAAACTTCGGGAATAGAAATAAGTATGATTCTTTTTGCCAGAAGTCCTTTGCGGAAGATTCTGCTACATAACTCTGTCATTTATTTACATTTTACCACTCAAATTTGCCATGGTTATTTGTAAAGCGGCACATAAATTTACAGCACTTTTTATTTTGAACTTTCATCTGACTGGAGGTACCTCCATCTGGAAAAAAAATTACTTACCTTTTTAAACATGATCTCCAAATATCCAGCTCACTTTCCCCCCTCAGAACTGCCAAGCAGAGGTGGTCTTCAGCAGGTTCTGACCAGTCCTGGAGAACCGGTAGCGGAAATTTTGAGGAGTTTGGAGGACCAGCAAATCCCACCTCTGACTGGAGATTTTGCAGTATCCTTCCCCTGCCAGCCCACCAAGCCAAGCCCACACAACTGGTAGTAAAAAAATTTGAATCCCATCACTGCTGCCCAGGTTCTTCTGTGAGAGTTAGCCACATAAACATAATTTAAAAATAAATAGTGGGCTTGTAAACTATGTTTCTATGCTTCCTATTCCTGTTCCTTATCAAAATTTGGCTCAATATCATGAAAATAGAGAAATGGTTTTTCTAGAGCTGTATAAGGAGTTTCTGAAGCCTAGAACTCTTTGGTTCGTAGCTGACACTTACTTTCAGGAAGAAAATGCTTCTTTTCCATGGTTCCCCCCTCCTCTTATTATATTTGGGGAAAACATCAGACAGACTGAGCGTTAATGGCCCTTTGGATGGATTTTATTTCAATTTTGTGTTGTTAAAATAATGCAGCCTGGAGGCCTTTTCCTCAGATTATGGCATTTGACCATAACAATGAGATGTCCATCCATCTCTAACTGAATTTAAATTTCTGTGTGAATATCTGGAGCAGTTATTACTTGAAATATGGATTGGATACTTCTTTGGTGAAGAGAGGGGTTTTCTCACCCCTCTTGGCAGCTTCTAAATCAGGGATGTTTAAGCTTAGCCATTTTAAAACTGATGGACTTCAACACCCAGAATTCTGAGACTTGAAGTCCAGCAGTTTTAACATTGGCAAGCTTGGATGCCCCTGTTCTAAATCAAAGTTAAGACACAGGGGGTTTTTTTGTTTTGTTTTCTAGTGGAGCTGGTGTTGTGGATGTGGCATGCGAGACAGCAGTCATTGTTCACTGGGGAAGCTTTGGGGTAACCATGCCGTAACCTCTCCTTGCAGCATATCATTTGTCTCTTGGATTGTCTGGTTTTGTGTCATGCTTGCTGATTGTGGACCCCTTCACTGCAGCAGATCAAGTTGGGAAAGTAACAGGTTGACCGACAACACAATGCTTGCAAAAAATACGAATTTCCCAGCATCCGTTTCCCCTCCAGTAGCTTTGCAGCATTTGATGAGCTGGGTCTCTGAAAAGAACCAATAGATATTTTGGGAATGGAGGTAGCTTTTCTTCCATTAGTGGGTCACCTTCCTTGCACTTCCTGCCTTAGCTATTTGGACTTTGAATGAGTACGGAATGAAGGGGAAATGCATAAATGGTGGTAGCTGAAACGGAGGCGAAGGGATGGGCTGGTGGCGGGAAGGACAGCATAACTTATGTAAGAAATTTATTATTCTTTGTGTGTCTGTGTGTGTGTGTGTTTCTGTGTGCGTGCATGTGTGTTTTATTTATCTATTCTTTCCAGGCTTCATGGACCAGGCCCGAGAAACAAGAGGTATTAGCTTACCAGACCAATGGTTCATTTTATCTAGCTTTACGTATCTATCGTTTGTAAATATTTAGCTGTTGCAAAATAACCAATTGATTGTAGAAGTAACAAAAGCAAACTAAAGGTAGTGTTAACAACGTAACTTCACCGATGCTGAGGATATAAATTCAGCCGGGAAATATATATATATATTGGATAACTCAAAGCTGCATTCTCTCCTAGTGGATGTTGGAGTGAGCAAGCATCCTCTCTTAAAGTGGCTCGTTCTCACTTGCTCTTTGGGACGTTGGTGGATTTTAAAAAGGTCCCATAGCTTTTCCAGGACAATGTGCAACAACAAATTCAGAAGGTTTGGATTTCGTAAAATATGTAAAGCGCTTGCATTCCCTGGGACTGAAACGATTCCTCTGTCCACCACTTCATGTGTTTGCTCAAATGTTTGCTCATTTCTTTCCAATTAGACACACTCTGTTCTCTTTTACTGTTTGCGTCACGTTCCAGCTCAGAAGAGAAACAATGGCCCTGTCTCCCTGTTTCAGAAAAGGGCCTTCTGGATCAGGAGCCTGCAAACTTGACAATTTTCAAGACTTCTGGACATCAACTCCCAGAATTGCCAGCCAGCATGGTTGGTAGCTGGAGCTTTAAGCAGCTTCTGATTTTTCAGGAAGAAAATGCCCCCTTTTCCATAGTTTTGTTCCCTCTGTTGTATTTGGGAAAAGCATCAGACAGGACTGAGCATCAATGGCCCTTTGGATGGATTTTATTTCAATTTTGGGTTGTTAAAATAATATAGTCCGGAGGTTGGCTGGCTAGGAAATTCTGGGAATTGAAGCCTTAAAGTTGCCAAGTTTGGAGAACTTTGCTCTAGATCAGAGTTTCTGGCTTCTGGCCTGGATTTCTTGTGCATATTTAACAGGCCACCACATGTTCCTTCATGTCAAATGAATCATGTGGGTTAGTTCTTATCGAATTTGGATTTGGGGAGGGTAGCCATGGCTTTGGTAAGACTCCAAATTTCCACTTCAGGCAGTGGGACGAGAATCGAAAGCAGAAAGAGCTTTTGTCATAAGATGCTGTCAACCTGAGCTTGGGCAGAGAGTGAACAAATCTTGAACTGCACAAAAACAGACGTGAAACAGATAGCGGCCTTTGTGTGGTGGACGGAGTTTGGCTGGTCCATGAGATTCTTCCTCTGCCCTCAGAAGGGATCCTGTCTGTTTAGTGCGCAACTGATAACATGGGGATCGTTCTTCTCCCTTGAGTCAATTTCTGTCCAGGTGGAATTGAAAATCTTCGGTTTCCAGAATGGCCAGTCCCTAATTTTGGGGATCTGAAATTGGCGGCTCAGGAATTGAGCAAAAGTAGGTGAAACGGCAAAGGCCATTTCAAGGATGTGGCCTTTAAATTGCCCCTCCCACAGTCATGGGCTGCATCCCTTGTCTGATTTGCATGAGGTTGAGGTTGGGAATGGCTGCCAGGCCTGTTTTGGCGTCTCTACAGCAGCCATCCTCTGCCTGCATCTGTTGCCATGGCAACACCTGATCAAACTGGGCCTTTCAACTCTGTGTGCGTGTGTGTTCTCTTTGGGGTTGGAACAAGCCTCTTCATACACAAGAAAGTGGAGAGGAGGGGGGATGTTTCCCTTTTGGAATGCTGATTCAGGGAGGTCATACCTCTTTTTGGGTTAGTCATCTCTTTTCCCATGGATTTGGGAAGGATCAATTGTGCAGATTTTGTTTGGATTTTTACATTATCTGTGAAGGGAGAAAGAGGAGATTTCTCCTTTTTAGCCAGCCTATCATTTCCCTCAAAGAGAAAAAGGTTCTCATGAAACTGGCGGATTGGGAAGGAAGGGCACTGAAGTCCAGGCAAGCCTTTTAAAACCTGGTCTGTCTTACGAGAGGGATGGGCCTCATGGATCCAGTGATATCAGGGAGCAATCTGCAACACTCGAAGCTCTCGTTCCATTCAATCCTTGTATCTCCCTGCAATTTGTGCCAGGTTCCCTCTCCATCCCTGCCCACAATATTGCAAACCTTCCCTTTGTCTCCAATCTTAAGCCCAGGCTTGTTGCAACTTTGCTTCAAGGAGGCTGGACTATCCTTGCTACAGCATTTCCACCGACTTTCCGAGAAGTGTAGGAGTGAAACAAACCTAATTCACAAAGGTTCCCCAAAGGAAGACAAGGAGGGAGAAATAGAAAGGTTCTGTATTAGCAGCAAAGGGGATAAGGAAGTGGGGTTGGAAGGCATCTGCGTTGCAAACAAACCACAGGGGGCAAAAGCAAAGGAAAGGCATGGGGTCCAGAGAAGAGGGAACAACCCCTCAAAGGAAAAGGAGGCACCGATAGACTGGACTATAGGGAAGCTGGCCAACCAGGCTTGCCTGCCTAGAAAAGATAGGAAGGACAAGAAGCAGGAGAGTGACCAATCAGGTCCATCTGGCAGCTTAGCCTATCCATTGCAGTCCAGACTGCAATTTCTGAAACTGGCTTATGAAAGTGCCAAGACCTCCTGGGAGGCAAGCAGCTTGGTCTGCAGGGTGGAATTGACCTGCCAAAGGTGATATTTTCTGCATAACCAGCATTGCCTCTCTTCCAGAATTCGCACCTTAGCCACCTTCTGAGACTTTTCCTCTCTTTCCTGCCAGACCCTAGATGGCCGCATCGAAGTCCGCAGCCACGCCCGCGTCTCTTCTCTGACCCTGAAGGACATTCAGTACACGGATGCTGGGGAGTACACCTGCATAGCCAGCAACACCATTGGGCAAGATTCTCAAGTCATGTACCTAGAAGTTCAGTGTAAGTTGAGCATTCCACCCTCGCTCTGAGTAGAGCCAACTCCTGCGTTTCTCCTTTTTCTTGCAACTCATGGGCGGTAACGGTGATGATTGGCAGACTAGAGAGCAAGAATCAGAACAGGAAAAGGTCATTTTGAACTAGAGATGGACTTTCAGGTGGTGGACTTTTATAGAATACCTGTGAGACTTGGGGTACAGTGGAAAGGGGAAAGAGAAAGAGAAGATCAGGAAAATGGAGTACATAATCCACTGATATTGACTGGCCTTTATGGCCAAGTGGCAAGAATCAAAGGCAACAAGCCAAATGAACCCTGATAAATTCAAGCTTGTTATCAGTCTTTACACTGATTAAGTTTATGCATGAGGTTGAAGCCCATGGACCTTTCATAAGCAGAGACAGCGTACCTCTGCAGTGTACTTCTGGTTGTAGTGTACTTCTACATGTACTAAAGAAGTACTACTACAGTGCACTTTAGAGTATAATAATGGAGCAAAAAAGAAGAGGGATTTTTGCTTATGAAGTCAGTTGATGAGCTGGAATATCTTTGCTTCTTGATGGCCACTTTTGGGAACAGGATGTTGAGTAAAGGGACCTGTAGCTGTGTTTGTATGTCCCATTGAAGATACATTCTTCTCGGACATTTCCAGGGCTTCCTAGTTCCCTTGATTTTTCAACAATCAACTCTAGGAGATGTCTGATGCTGGGCAAATAAGTGACTACAATAGCCTACAGACACAGTCAAGTTTTCATTTCAAGGTCCCTTGCCCCCAAATATATGAGCCACCCAAGATCTTGCAAGAAACACAGCATGGTGTATTTGTGGGTAGCATTCCCAAGATTCTTTGCTTTGGCCTTATGGGCTGGATCTGCCTGGATTATAATTTAAAGCAGGGCTCTCCAACCTTGGTAACTTTAAGACTTGGGGACCTCAACTCCCAGAGCTTCACTGGCTGAGGAACTCTGGGAGTTGAAGTCCACAAGTCTTAAAGTTGCCAAGGTTGGAGAGCCCTGATTTAGAAATCCATTAGTTGCCATAGCAGAATTATGCAAACAGGTTGGGTGGGAAGAATGGATCAGAAGATATGGGGGGATATGTTCTTCTTGATGCCTTCTCCTGGAGATTGACTTCCACATTGCTTCTCCTTGGTTCCAGATGCCCCAAAGTTGCAGGGCCCTGTTGCAGTGTACACCTGGGAAGGTAACCCCGCAAACATCACCTGTGAAGTCTTTGCTTACCCCAGTGCTGATATCTCATGGTTCCGGGATGGGCAGCTGCTGCCCAGCTCCAACTACAGCAACATCCGGATCTACAAGACACCAGCTGCCAGTTTCCTGGAGGTGAGCAATGAGAAGGGAGGGCTGCATCTATGTGCGCACAGAATCATGTGCAAACGTTGGCTGTGAAGGACAGGAAAACAAACTAAAAATGGCATTGTTCATGCAACCCCCATCAGTTTAGGACATTTGTATCAACTGCCACTTAGCACATGTTTAAATTGCTTTGGACAGTTACTGCGTGTTAGAAGAGTGACACCCAAGGACTGTGAAAGTGTTCAGGAGTAGCTTTGCTCCCTCCTCAGCATCCCAGTTTGGTGCTGTGCAGGCTTTACATGTGTTGTGTTTGATCTCCCTCCTTCCAGGCTGATAGCTAGTTCACACTTGTTCCTCCTCCTCCATTAATTGAATCAGAATAGAGCTGGAAGGGACTTTGGAGGTCTTCTAGTCTAGCCCACTGCTCAATCAGAAGACCCTATACCAGTTCACACAGTCTCTTCTTAAAAACCTCCAGTGATGAAGCACCCACAACTTCTAGAGGCAAGCTGTCCCACTGGTTAATTGTCCTCACTGTTAGGAATTGCTTGGTTTTGATTATCCCAAAGGTGCTTTTTCAAGAGACAACTGGACTTTCTGGTTTTTCTTTGAAGACGTTCTTTCTCTTAAGTTCAGAGCTGAAGAAGCTTCTTGGATGAGAAGCGAAACGTCTTCAAAGAAGAAAAACAGGAAGTCCAGTTGCCTTTTGAAAAAGCACCTTTGGGACAACCATGACCTGGAGGACGGAGAATCTCCATAACATTGGTTTTGATTAGTTATTTAAGTTAATAGGTGCCTCCACGTCTCTTTCCACAAATTCTATAAATTTGACGTGTGTGAAAATATATTTTCCTTCCTTCTCTTCTGACTCTGTTCCTAAACATCTTTGCTGACCACTTCTGGTAGCCTGATAATGGCCAGGCTACCCATTGCCTATCGATTTTCTCTGCATCGTGTGGACTTAGACAATCCTTAAACTGCCTTCTTTTCTTTTTAAATAAACTTTATTGATTTTACAATTAAGATATACAAGCAACACACACACAAATAAAAAAGAGAGAAAAACAAAGAAGAAAAAGGTATAAACGGTAAAAAAAAACATTGCATCATCAACATTTTGTGGTTCCTTATTTATGTTATCATTTTGTGCCGTATTTACAATTGATATTTTTTTCTTATTTTCTAATTGACCAAATCCAAAATGCTTCCTTTGTTTTTCTTCCTAAGAAGCATTTTTCTATGGCTCACCTGCTCAATCTCCTTTTTTTAAGGTGACACCATATTCAGAAAACGATTTCGGGAATTACAACTGCACAGCAGCCAACCGGATTGGCCAGGAATCCTCCGAGTTCATCCTGGTTCAAGCAGGTTTGTTTGGACTGGTTTTTCTCTTCCTTTGGACTAAATCAGGGGTTTCCAAACTAGGTGTCAGTATTCCGAGTAATGCACCATTGAAAGCAGAACTCCAAGGCAGGCAAGTTCCTCAAAGAACAATTTATTGGTACAACTGGTGAAAACCGACTCTGAAGTTCCCGCGGTTTTCACCTCATTAAAAAGTGAAAGTTCCCATTTCCCCTAGGTCACATTGTCCAATAGTGCTGGTTGTTTGTTTGGTTACTCTACTCCTCCTCTTCTCAGCCACCCATTGAAATGTCCTTGATTCCCACAAGAATTTTTTTTGTTTTGACTACAAATCCCCAGCTAGTTATTTTCTCCTTGTCTTGTGGTAACCCCTGGAGCTGCAAAGATGGCCTCAGCTAGGTTTGTTTCAGGGTTGACTCTTGGCAACTTTAAGACTTGTGTACTTCAACTCCCAGAATTCCCCAGCCAGCGTGCCAACATATTCTGTTCAAGCTCCCAAGCTCCCTCAGTGATTGGCTACTGCTGGGATAAAAATTTCAGCCTAGTCTATGCCTGACCTCCTTTCCCGTCCTCCACAGATACTCCCTCTGCGCCTTCCATCGAGAAAGTGGAGCCATACTCCAGCACAGCCCAGATCAGATTTGATGAACCGGAGGCCACTGGGGGTGTCCCCATCCTCTGGTACAAGGCCGAGTGGCGAGCCACCGGGGAGGAAAACTGGCACACTAAAATCTACGATGCCAAGGAAGGTGAGGTGCCCAAAACCTGTCCTACACTGATTACTTGTTTCTTTGTCTGTTTGTGAACTGTCCATCTTACCTCAAGGTAACTCTGGTGGGGGGCTTACAGTCTTAAAGGATAAAAATTTATATAAAATAAAACCAGAAATAAGTTGTCACAAAAAGTCAAACACTGCAGCACAATGAGAAGATGGAGAGGGTAGCAGCAGGGTGGAAGGTGTGTGGGGCAACTTTGCAATGTTTCCACTCTGGCTGATAGGAGAGATCTGCTTTGATCCTTTTTATTGCTTGTATTTACAACTCTTCTCTCCTTCCCCCCCCAAAAAAGTTTCAAGCTAGCCAGCGGGAAAGCATGAAAGCAGAACCAAACATTTGAAAACATTAATTCCTAAATGTCACTGCAATAAAGCAATAGGGAAGAAACAGCAGTGGCTCCAAAAATAACTCCCAAGCTCTGTAGACTTTCTTCTAAGAAGCAGATAATTTCTCCCCAAAATGAAAGCTGACCTTTCTTTGGGAAATAAAGCCTAGGTTTGCCTACAGAATATGTCTTTAGTCTAAATCAGAGTTAGATGGATTCCTGGGGATTCATGTAAATGAAGGTTCAATCCTCCAAGCCAAAAAACATCTCAAAAGGCGAAATCATGGCAACTGGACCAAAGTTTATTCAAACGGAGACATTTCGTTACTCATCCAAGTAGCTTCTTAAGGCAAAATGAAAATTTGGGTAGGCAGAGAGAGTTTGGTCCAGTTGCTATGACTTGAGATATTTTTGGCCTGGATGATTGAACTTTCATTGACATGTTGCTCGTTCATTTTGGGGAGAAAGCCCCTGCAGTCTGCATGGCAAGACCTGGTTCTTTCCAATGACTCTCTGCCTACCCAAATCTTCATTTGGACTGAAGACGTCACTTGGATGAGTAATGAAACATCTCAGTTTTAATAAACTTTTAATAAACTCCAATTGCCATGATCAAACCTTTCTAGATGCTTTTGGCCTGGATGATTGAACCTTCATTTACACGAATCCCTAGGAATCCATTTAAATTTGATTTAGATTGAAGACATTTTCTGTAGGTGCACCTTCAGAGTAAATCAGACCTTTTAAGATATTCCTGGGCATCCTCTGGAGAACCTAGTGGTGAATGTTGGAGGAGACTGGCTCTTTGAGTGGAGATGGCCCAATCTTGCCTGGCCAGTTTTACCAATACACTGATTTGCTTCAAGAAAAATATTATGTTTCCTAAAAAAAAGATGTGTCGTGGGAGCCTTTTTAATAACCTGGTGACCACAACAGTTCTTTCCAAGTTCTCATTTAAGACATTTTATACATATGTTCAATGAATACAATTATCTAGCTGCAGTTAAGGTGTGTTTCAGCACAAGAAGCATAACTGTCTATTCTTTGAACCAAGTCTAAAACAAGGCCATCAAACTTGGCAACTTTAAGACTTGTGGACTTGAACTCTCAGAATTTCCCAATTCCAGGAGTTGAAGTCCACAAGCTGCCAAGTTTGGAGACCTCCTGGTCTAAAAGAAGCCAGCCTCTCTCTATCTCTACCTTCTTGATGGCAGAGACCCTTGTTGCGTGTGGCTTAATGTTTTCCCCACATTCCTGCATATACACAAACTTAGAAAAAAAAAGTGAAGTGGGATATACCTGGAGATGTCCCAAAGGTGCTTTTTCAGGAGGCAACTTTTTTTCCTTTGAAGATGTTCCGTTTCTCATCCAAGAAGCTTCTCCACATCTGACTGGATGGTGGGGAATGGAAGGGTTTATATTCCTTGCAGATAGCTGATCATTTGCATCCTTTTAGAAGGCCTTTGAAGCTACCTGGAGGTTTATCTGTGTCCTCTGAAAATCTCTACAAACTTTTAGCTATACAATTTGGGAAAGACACCCTTTGAATGGTGTGGGAGGAGGAACGGATTTCCGGTGGAAAAAATTGCAGACTGCAGAAACCAGAAGCACCACTCAGGTGAACCCTGAGGACACAGATAAACCTCCAAGTGGCCTCAACAACCCTCTAAAAGGATGCAAATGACCAGTTCTGTCTGCAAGGCATATAAATCCTTCCATTCCCCACTATCCTGTCAGAGCTGAATAAGCTTCTTGGATGAGAAGCGAAACATCTTCAAAGAGGAAAACCATGGAAATCCAGTTACCTCCTGGGAAAAAAAAGCACCTCTGGGACAACCATGACCTGGAGGACAGAGTATCTCTATAGACTTACATCCCTAGAGATGGTTCTGATCCTCACCTTGTCTGCTGTCTCTCCTGGCACAGCCAACACTGAAGGCATCTTCACGGTCATCGGCTTGAAGCCAGAGACCATGTATGCCATCCGACTGATGGCCATCAATGGCAAAGGCACCGGCGAGATCAGCTCCCTCTCCGACTTCAAGACCCAGCCAGTTCGTAAGTAAAGCCCTGCTCCTCCCCTGTCCTCTGCTTGGCAACCTCAGCCCTTTCTCAGGCCAACTGCCCATCCTTCACCTCTCACCAGGTCCTCCTCCTCCTCCGGACTCTGCATCCAGACCCCCCTCCATGTCCCTGAGTTGGAACCTTCTTTTCTGTTTCCTCTTCCGAGAATCTTTTCTTGTTGTTGTTCAAATCCTTTTGTTGAGCTGTGAGGATTGTGCATAGCACACTATCAGCACCTAGGAATGTATTACAATTACATTATTATCATTAGTTCTGTTTTTTTTTTTTAAAAAAAAATGCTGGTCCTAATATCTTCTGGTTGATTAGGTCAGGTGGAGGTGGGAGATGGGTTGGGGGAGTCAAAACACTGTTTTTGGGCAGAAGTGGCTGCTCTAAGAGATTAGAAGGGTTTAAAAAAACCCCGACCAATTTGGCCTTTGAGCTTTTATTCTCTTGAAACAAGGGCTCATAAGCTACAGATCGTTCTTTACTCACAAGCACAACTGAGCCCAACATTTCTGTTGGTAACCAAGACAGTTGCTAAGTGAGTTTTGCCCCTTTTTACAACTCATTTGCCACAGCTGTTAAGTGAATTTGCCTTCCCCACTGAGTTTGCTGGTCAGAAGGTCATAAAAGGGGATCACACAGCCCCCCCAAGACAATGCAACTGTCATAAATATGAGTCAGTGGCCAAGTGTCCAAATGTTGATCACATGGTCATGTGGTCAACCACAGTGGTCAAGTGTGAAAAATGTCTGCGAGTTCCTTTTTTTCAGTGTTGTTATCATTTCAAATGGTCACTTAGTGGGTGATTGTAAGTCAAGAACTACCGTAAAGCAGGTTTGAAAATGTACTTCCACTTAAGACCTCGTTTGGAGTGGTTTTCAAAGCTCGCCCATCTCCTTCCTGGTCCCAGATCCCAGCTCTGCTGGATCTCCCCAAGAGATCCATAATCTGCTTCAGAATATAGTCCTGTGGTTTTGGAAGATCAGCTTCAGGAGAGGGAGGAGGCGGTCTCTCTCCCATGGTGCTTGGAGAGGAAAACTATGGCTGCCTAGCCCTGTCCCATCCTGTGTCCATCGACAGATTTAGCAGCTTCTGCCGACTCGCCTAATTGGCTTTTAAAGCCTCCTAAGGCTTTTGCAGGAAGCTTTAGGGCAGTAAATTCAGCCAGGTTTAAAAGTCTGAGATCTTCATTGTTTCATCCAACCTGGGTTTCCCATCAATTTGTTTCCGGAAACGGCTGCTGACCAAGCAATATGGAAGCATGCATTAAAAACCCTGGCTGGCGGAGAATGGATCGAGTGCAATTCCGTTCAGAACGATGCCGGCTTTGCAAATGGCATGCCTGAATGAGCTGCCTCCCACTCACATTTTATATGCTGCAAGACCCCCCAACACACACATACACACACACATGCACACATGCACCTGAACACATATGCACACTGTTGAATTCTGAAAGAGCAGCAGGCAAAGGCGGAGGGGGAGGGGGAGTCCGAGGGACCTGTCAGTGTATTTTTTCCAGCCTCCGAGCCAGGGGTGTCCAATCTTGGCAACTTTTAAGTTCTCTAGACTTCAATTTCCAGAATTCCCCAACCTGGCTGAGGAATTAGAATAGAAGAGAGCTGGAAGGGACCTTGCAGGTCTTCTAGTTCAGCCCCTTGCTCAATACCTATACCATTTCAGATAAGTGGCTGTCCATAGACTCTTCTCAAAAGCCTCCAGTGATGGAGCACCCAAGATTTCTGGTGGCAAGCAGTTCCACTGGTTAATTGTCCTCACTGTTTGGAAGTTTCTCCTTAATTCCAGGTTGCTTCTCTCCTGGCTTAGTTTCCAGCCATTGTTTCTTGTCCTGCCCTCTGGTGCTTGAATAATTTGACCCCCTCTTCTTTGTGGCAGCCCCTCAAATGCTGGAACACCGTGATCACGTTGCCCCTAATTCTTCTTTTCTTTAGACAAACCAGGCCCAAATCCTGTAGTCAATTCTGGGAGTTGAAGTCCAAGTTGCCAAGGTTGCACATGCCTACTCTAAGCTTGGTCTTCTCTGGAGAAAGGTGGGCCGTTTGAAGTCCCGTTTAGATGCAGTCCCTGCCCTGTATAATTTGTAAGCTCTGGGAAACTCGGGACAAATTGGATTTATCTCTGAGTCCTTTGAATTTGGAGAGAGACAGATTCGTCTATGTAGCCCTCTCGATCACATCCAAGGGGCTGGGTCCAGTGGTGAGATTCAAATAATTTAACAACCGGTTCTCTGCCCTAATGATTTCTTCCAACAACCAGTTCATCAAACTGCTCAGTCTGGTTCTCCCAAAGTGGTGAGAACCGGCTAAATTCCACCACTGGCTGGGTCCTTTTTATCACATTTGGCTATCCTCCTTCCCCTTGTCTAGAAATCATCTCTGCCCCATCCTCTCTGCTTCTGCTGCCTCTAGCAAAACCCGGTGGCTGTGTGTATGTGTGAGTGTTGCTGCCCTCCCACCCCTCTGGCATTCCCTATCTCCCCTCCCTCTTCGAGCCTCCTAATAACTCATTAAGGAGGGGGCAACCGACCTTACATTTCCATCTGCAGCAGCGTTTTTATTTGAGAAACACCTCTGGGTCTTGCAGGATACATTCTTAAACAAATGGAAACATGAGATCTTGCAGATGAGCTGAGTTTGGAAGGAATGCCCCCCTGCCAAAAGAAAAAAAAAAGGGGGGGGGGAGAAAAACTAAAGAAACTGGGCTTCCTGCAGAATTCATTAACATGGGAATAACCTCCACGTTTACAACTCCTGGTCCCTTTCCCCTCCTTAGCTGTGGTTCTCTGATGGTTAACCTGAACCCCCAACTCTTACTTGCCACGAGTTGAAGGGTGGCCCATTGTGTGGTTGTCGCCTTACCCTTATTCTCCCTGAAAACCTGGCCGGCCTCCTGAGGAGCTAGTTCTCAGCAGACAGGCGTCCCAGAGTGTTGCCTTGTTTTCAGCGCTTTCGTCCATCGTCCCCTTTTTTTTTTCTTCATCTCTTTTGCCTCTTTTCTCTTTTGGGGGTCTGTCTTTTCTTTACATTCGTCTTCTGCCTATGGGGGAACTGCAGGCCTTCCACCACCACGTAAGTGCTGCTTCTCCATTCCTTTTCCACGCTCTGAGTGCCCCGGCTTTAACGTGCCCCGTAGATCCATGTGTGGTTTCTCCTAACTTAACTTAATTTCTCTCTTTGGCTTGGCTTCTCTTTCTCCGTAGAAAGAAAGTAGCGGGCAAATCATTTCTCCTAACAATACTGACTCTAGAGTAGCTGTCATGTTTCCCATTAACACCTGATCAACAGGTGAATGCTCTCCTTTCCCCCTCCCTCTGGAGCATGCATCTTGTCTGTATCTGCATGAGACCCAGTTGGAGTGGGGGTGTGTTTCCTTTTTTCTTTCTCTTTCCTCTTCTTATCCTTCCCTTATCCTTTCTATCTTCTCTTGTCCCATCCCTTCCCTCCATCTTCTCTTCTCTTCCCTTCCCTGCCTCTCTCCTCTCCTCTCCTCTCCTCTCTCCTTCCCTTCCCTTCCATCCTTCTTCTCTTCTCTTCTCTTCTCTTCTCTTCTCTTCTCTTCTCTTCTCTTCTTCCTCCATGGCAGGGACATGCAATATGGACACCCCCAAACTGTCTCAGGCAAGGGTGCTACATTCTGCCAAACCTTGTTTTGTGACAAAAAATTGTTCAAGACAGATACAAGGGGAAAAATAGCAGAAATAACTCAGGCAATGACAGAAGGGGAAATTTAAAAAGACAGATCTTTTCAAGAAAGATCTATAGCAATAGCACTTAGACTTATATACTGCTTCACAGTGCTATTACAGCCCTCTCTAAGCAGTTTACAGACTCATACTCTTGCCCCCAACAATTTGGGTCCTCATTTTACCAACTTTGGAAGGACAGAAGGCTGAGTCAACCTGGAGCCTGGTGAGATTCAAACTGCCAAATTGCGGGCAACCAGCCATCAGCAGTTGTGACTTGCAGTACTGCATTCTAAACACTGTGCTACCACAGCTCATCTAGAAGTAGAAAGTAGGGGGAAAACTTCATAAGAACATAATTAATCTGTCCACAATTTGAATTTAGTTTAGAGTTCGAAAACCATTCCCTAGAAGAGAATATTAGAAGCTATCCCTCCCTATCTATCTTCATTCATGTAACTGAGAATCATCTCCAGGGATCTCCAACCTTGACCATTTTAAGACTCGTGGACTGGCTGGCTGGGGAATTCTGGGAGTTGAAATCCACGAGCCTTAAAGTAGCCAAGGTTGGAGAGTAACTGGCAGGAGGGGTCATTCCCATTCTGGAATTTGGCCCTTGAATTTGGGCGCCATCCTTGGATTAGGAGTCTTGGAGGCCTCTTAAGAATGAAGAGAGGAATTGGAATGAACCTTTTACTCTCCTCCTGCCTTAACTGTAGGTGAAAGGTCTTCCAGCAGGGAGCATAACACGGTTTCCTAACTTTCCTTTCAATGAAAAATATGTATGCAAGAGCATTCTGGTGGATGAGAGCAAAAGTGTGGGAGATTGCCAATTGCTGTGATTGACAAGCAGGAGGCCAAAGAGGGCAATAGCCCTTCACTAGATGGTTTCCCACATGTGACATGCTGCTGCTGATTTAGCTAGTGTACCTAAGAGCAATGCCTATACTTGTAGAAGTCCACTTTATATAGTTTGGGTAATTCAAGAGAATGCAGAAAGCTGAGATCTCTCAGATGGGCGCATAGAAGATCCCCTTCAGTGGGACAGCAAGAAGGAAAACATGGTTGCCAGAGCCATGTCTACAAGAACCTGGCTCTAAAAAGCCATCCTGTGGCCTGGTGTGTGGAGATTTCCTTTCAAGTGACACCAGAACTGCCATAAACATAAACTTGCATTTCTTGGGCATGGGGTTTACTCTGAGATCAGCCTTTTGGAGAAGGGTATTTGTCAACTGGGTGTGTCTCAAAATGCTCACATCTGCAGCAGTAGTGGGATCCTACCTTAGTCACTACCAGTTCGGTGGGTGATCGCAGAATCAGCTGCGCCCCTAACAAGCCAATCAGCTGAGAGAATGAAGAAACAAAAAGCGAGGAGTGACCCACCCCCTCCCCCATGCGCTTTTCAATCTTTTATCCTCTCAGCTGATTGGAGGCTTTTCTTTTTTTTACTACCCGTTCAACCGGTAGTTATTTTTACTACCGGTTCTGCTGAACCGAGCCAAACCGGTAGCATACCATCACTGATCTGCAGTTTATCAATTTATTGATCACATTTAGAAATCGCCCATTTCCCTCACAGTTGCAACTCTTCAGCTTCAGGATAAAGTTCCCTTCCTCTCTCCTTTAAAAAAATGCTACCAAATAATCAGGGCCAGATGGAATCCATGAAGCAATATATTTCATTAGGTTACTGATTGCAGTTTGAAAGAAAGAGAAAGAGAGAGAGAGAGGATGCGGTTAGCAAAGGAATGAAGTTGCTGCAAAAGATTCCTCTCTGCTTCCTTGTGATTGAGCTGTTAACCTTTTGAATGTAATTGCTAGGATGTTATTACCTAATTTTTTTCAGGAGAATTAAATGGGAGAGAGAGAGAGAAAGAGAGAGAGAAGGAAGTAATGAGAGATGAATTTCATCAATGGAAGGCACCCGAAATAGAAATCCTGGTTTTAATGTCATGATGAGCTATTCTGCTTCTTCGGGATTAAATAAAAAGCTTGAGAAAGGAAGATGCAGAACAACCCTGAATGGCTCCTAAATTCCATCTCGAATATATATATATATATATTTTTAAGAAAACTTCTAGAAGTTTTTGAGAGGTGGAACTTTACAAATGAAATCATGCTTCCTTGAAGTTTGTTGCCCAAGTTTTGGAAAAAAATGTTGTTTAAGAAAGAAACGCAAACCTATGAAGTAGATTTACATCATTGTCTAATTTTATAGACAGGTGGACGGTAAGGCTGAGACAGCAAGAAGTATCTGAATTCAGGTGAGTCCAGGTGAATTCATGGTTAGGGTTAGGTGAGGTGAGTTCAGGTGAGTTCAGGTGAAACTGGAGTCAGGAGCCTGACCCTCAGTGGTCTATCTTTTGACCACTATCTCCAGACACCCACACAATTGTTTCTCTTGGGTTTCCTCCACTTTCTGACTGGCAGGGGTGCCCCTTGACCAGGGTGGAGCTTGGATTTTGCCCTGGGAACATGGAAAGCACCAAATATTTCTGACTCAAAAGTACATCATTCCTTTTGACCAGAATCTTTTTCACACTGGTTTTTTTTTTAAAGTTCTTCCTGAGAAATATGTTTACCTCATGCAGAGAAGGCCATTGATGATGGTCTGATTCAGAACACTATTTTCTAGCTTTTTTTTCCCCTGAAGAACAAGTGCAGTTGTGTGCATTCTTCTGAGCCTTGTCTTTTACTTGGGACCTCCTTCTTCCTAATTCTAGTGACTGGGATATTCATTTCTCCACTGTGGACAGCCAGATGTCTGTTTTCTTTCTGAATTTTGCCTTTGCCAAGGGCCCCCATCTGGTGGCATTCTTCCCTCCTGCCATTTTTCTTCAGATATTGTGGTTATTTACATTTTTATCATGCCCTGCCTGGAAGGAGTTTGAGGCCCTTCCTTCTTTCCTTCCATCCACATCTCCTCCCTCTCCTTCCTTCCTTCCTTCTTCCCTCCCTCCCTTCCTTCCTCATTTCTTTGTCCCTCCCTCCTTTCCTCTCTTCTTCATTCCTCCCTCCCTCCCTCTTTCCCTCTCCTTCCTTCATTCCCCCCACCTTCACCTAGTCCTTAGATTTTCCCCATAGTCTTGGCAAGTGGGTGACCTTGACCAGAAGCTACCTGAACTCCACTTTCCCCCAACTTGGTGTCCATCACAGGGACTGAGGTAAGATTCCAATTATCCCCAGCTGCTGAGGGCATTTGGGGGGCCCTCACGCAACACCAGTGGGGACACACCAGCTTGAGAAAAGCTGATCTAACCTTACAGCCCGCCAGTCTTTACACGGTAAATCCAGAGGGCAACACTTCTTCTCCTTTATGTTCATCCTCCTCATTAGGTCTTGTGTCCCTTTCTTCTCTCTGCCTTTTATTTTCCTTCATAATTTATCTTCACAGCAGGCTTCACCTTTATGTGTCTTTATCTAGCCTTCATGTTGCCATAGCAACCCAGCATCCCATCAAAACTGAAACTATCGAACCAGATTGAGAGGAGAGGATGCTTCCTCCCATTTTCTCCCTCCCCCCACAGCTCTTCTCTTTCCCCTTCGCCTTCCCTCCCAATTCCAGAGTCCCATTCAATCACGGGGACCAGTTGCCCAACAGATGTGGACCAGATGTTCGTGAATTAAGGAAAGAGGAGCCTTTCTCCCCCCCCACAGAAGGTCTCTGTGGGAGGATTTGTTTTGAACACAGGCATTAACATGTATGGGATTGGGATTTTTAGCCATGTTTCAGGAAACCTTTATTCTCCTCACACTTCCTTTCATGCATGCTTTCTAAGTAGCTTATTGATCTTTGCAAGCGGCAGGGATGAATTCAATTATATTAGTCCTCATTTCAACTTTGAGCAGGATGAAACTGAAGGGGGCTCAAAGAAAACATGAAAAGATCCTACGTCCTTGAAAAGTTTTTGCAAGTGCCACCTCCAAAGCATCCAGTCCTCAAACTTAAACCTTGGCCTTGGATGTAGGGCTACCTGGGAACATCTGTGGATGGAGAATGAAATGGACTCTTGATGAAAACTGAACCCTTTGTAGTGACAAAGGGGGGCATGGCATCCTGGCTGATAGGATAGGTTTGTCCCCATTCTCCCCAAAGTGAGAATTAACTGTTTATATTTTACATCTTCCTTTCCTTCTTTCCCTTTCCCCCCTTTCCTTTCCTTGCTTTCTTCTCTCTCTTACACACACACACACTGTCAGAGTATTTGCAGCATGATACTATTGTGGGACCACCCAGGAGCAAAACACAGCACACACAGAGGCTTTATCTTTTAACAGTGGTTTATATATAAGACAGCTATACACATACACACATGTGGTAGGCAAATACCTGGCAATCAATCAATCTTCTTTATTCTGCACAGAGGACTACAATGGAGACAGAACACAAGGGGAGAGAGATATGCCCTCTCATGGCCTCATTTATATATACAGCTTCTTAAAGTGGTAAAACCCAGTGGACCCATCCTCAGTCTTAAAACGGCAATAACCTGCTGACTCATTCTCATTGCATCAGCCTTACAACAGCTGGTGAGCTATTAAATCTCAATACCTTCACAAACACACACATACATACACACAGATTATTTCATAGAGAAGAAGAAAAGAGTGATGGTTAACCCAGGCAGGTGACATCAAACCTCTCTGAAAAGACAGAGCTGAGCAGATTATGAATGGATTTGGGAATCTTAGATATTTCCTTTCTGCTACTCAAAGGCATGGCTTTGAGTGACAGGAGTTTCATTTTAAAATGGCCTCCTCTTTCTTCCTCCTGCATCCCCATTTCTTTCAGTCCTCACAAGCTGTGAATTTGAATGGGGACAAAAGCTTTCATGACGATGAGCAGATATTCAGGGAGAAGGGGGCTGGCTGCGGAAGAACAGTGGAGACACGGAAGACTTGGATCTAAACCTCTTGAGCATCCAACTGTCTTACTTGAAGTTGTTTGATGAAGGTCCTTCGGTCTCCCAATGCCTCCAATTCTACTTTAAAGACAATATGGTTGATCTGAACTGCCTTGACTGTCTGTGGATGTTGAGATGGGATGCAAAAGGGATCTTTACTTCTTTGTGTATCTATAAGATTGGCCATCCTGGCCGGCCTTTCCTCATAGCAAGAGACGAGTTGGCCAGTTGGCCTCCCTTGATGGCCACGCACCCATGCCTTGTCCCGAGCAGGCAACCCCTCTTCCTCATTTAAAAAAAATATATATAAAAAGGTGTTTATGTTAAATTGCTGGCAAGGTATCCTAGGGTTATGTCAAGTTTCAGTTAGGAGACTCCATTGCAAGCTCTCCCTTCCAGCTAACATGGTGACACTAGAGTTTCCCCCTTAGGAAGAGGGAAGAGACTCCACTCTTTTCTAATTGAATCTTTTCAGGGATTTTCTGACTTCTTCCAGACAGGTTGGCAGTAAATCTGGAATTGTCAGAATCTGCAGACCCAGAACTTGTGAAGGCCCTGGGTACCAGAAGGCTGGCTTAAGTCCAGAGGCATCGCATGGTTTCCTATGGTGCCAGCAACAGACCAGGAGGATTTAATTCTACTTGTGTTGCAGAGGGAAGGAATGAGTTCCTCTCTTGTTCTCTCTTTCCGTTGTTCTGATTTTGTTGTGGCCTGTCGGCCGCCGGTCCCTCCAGCAGTCAAATCAGAGGAGGAGGCAGCGTAGGAGTGAGGGTCAGCATCAAGGCGAGCTCCGAGGGGGAAGAAGGAATGAAGCTGTCAGAGAAAAAGACAGAGGCAGGGCCTGGACCACTCGTCAGCCCTCAGATAAAGCCCCTAGGTCTGGAGGTGGCTGATGAGGAAGAGGAGGAACAGTTGGGTCCAGTGCCTGATGCACAGATGCGCAGAAGGCAGAGGAGAGGAGAGCAGTGGAAATCTGTGGGCCAGTCCTTGGGACAGAAGAGCCACCACTGCTAGCAAAGCCCCACCCTAGCTCTGGGGATAAAAGGAAGGGGGCAGAGACGAATAAATGTGGCAGATAACTATTCATCTCCCTGCTGGACAGACTTGTTAGCCTCTGGTGGGTGAGAGATTTTTTGCTGGGGCTTCTGGCACTCCTAATAAAAGAAACATTCAGCTAACAATAGAGAGTTTGTCTGTTTGGGAGCTGGGTCAGAACAGACTATAGTTAGATAAGAAAAGATTTAGGAGAGCTGTTGTGCAACTATCCAAAGAGCACCAGGATGAAGGACTAAAAAGATGCTTGGGGTTAAAGTCCTGGATATCGTTACCAGGTTCTCGCCTTTAAGATGGTTGAATTATGCCAGTGGAAAAGTCCTTCCCCAACAACTGCAGTGCGCAAGTTAGGTCATATGGGAGAAAGTGGCTTGATGATGTCATACCAGAACAATTTTTAAATGATGTGACAAGGAGGGCACTTGTGGCATCTACCTTCACCGCTGTCTAAACCAGCAAAGAGACTTTTGGACACTGTGTGAGCCACACTGCTTGGGACTTTCCACATACAGCGGAATCATTGATTGACCCTTTCAGAGTCTTGCTCAGCCCTGAAGCTTTGACCCATCCTAACTGGACTCTTCCAGTTGGCCTGGGGCAGTGATGCAAGAAACCGGAAGCCCATATAGAGACACACACCCCCCTCCATTCATCTTCCTGCCTGCACAGCCAGCAGAGCGGGAAGGCGGGTGGGGAGGGATGCATGGGTTTCCCTTTGTTTTTCTATTCCTACAGAGAAGAGGAAACACCCAAAGGAAGGCAGCCTGCTCCGTTTGTCTTAAATTTTAGAAGCTGACTGACTTCTTTGCAGTGTCCTTTTGGATGGATGATCTGTTGCTATGTTAAATCTTCTTTTCTTTTCTTTTCTTTTCTTTTCTTTTCTTTTCTTTTCTTTT
>BLBF01000059.1:1677255-1696015 GCA_015471245.1 Laticauda colubrina | reverse complement strand
GGTATAGAAGAAACTGTTGCTCAGGGTTCAACTGAGGGGTCTTGATGCTCTCTGGGCTTGGTTGTTTTCTTGTAGATGTTTCATGACCCAACTAGATAATATCTCCAGTGTTGTTGAGTTGTCTGCAAGAAAACCACCAAGCTCAGAGACCATCAAGGATTCCACAATTTTCCTCCTCCCTCCTCTCCCTTCTTCATCCTTTCCTCCTCCTCCTTCTCCTCCTCTCCACAAACCCCACTCCCTTTTGCATTGATGATATTGCCTATATGGGCAATGAAACATCTACAAGAAAACAACCAGGCCCAGAAAGCACCAAGGATCTCATAACATATTACACCATCCTCCTTTTATTTTCCCCACAACAACAACAGCCTTGGATCTTGATCTTGGGTCTTGAGCTGGGCTGAGAGAGGACTGACAAAGACACCCAGCTAATTTCCATGCTTAAGGTGGGACTAGAAGGTCACCATGTCCTGGTTTCCAGTCTAGTCCCTTCACCACTTGTCCAAGAGAGGTCCTGGCATTTCTGAACAAGCTCACAGTGAACTTGCTAAGGGTCATTTCATGTACATCAGAGGGAGATGCTCCTCAGAAACCTTCATCTCCAGACCCCCCCTTTGCTTTTGGGCAGTTGCTTGTTCTGATCCCCCTGATATTGCAGTGATCTTGGGGTAGGCAGAGCATGAGGAAAGGGAAGGGTTGTCCCTCAAGACCCATAATATTTATTTTGTGATACAGAGCCAGGAAGCCTAAATCCCAGATTTCCCTGGGAAGCATCAATTGCCCTGGCTTTTCAGGAGACGGGAGGTAAGGCTTCTTGGCCTGAGCTGGTCCTTCTTGGATATCTTGCCAGCTTGCCTTCAGAAGTTGTGGGAGCTTCATCCCTGGAAGCTTTAAAGAAGAGACTGGACTGCTATCTGTCAGAATGGTGTGTATGGGCGGGAGAGGGGTTGGACTAGATGACCTCCAAGGTCCCTTCCAACTCTGTTAATCTGTAAAATCTGCAGTGCAGAGGCAGAGAGTCTGTGGACATTAGCCCCTGATCTGTGCAGACAAGCCATTAACTCTCCAGAGCAGGGAATTATTCTCTGTCATCCTTCTGGCAGGTCACTGGAGAGAGAGTTGCTCAGCAAGGCCCGACAGGAAAAAAAATCACATTGCCCAATTTTAAGAAAAGGAAAGGATTAGTTTGAATACTACTAAAAAAATATTCCCTAAACAAAAATGGGTGGTAAACTGTCAATATTCATTGTCAGATATTAATCAAGAGGACTGTGAAAAAAAAAATAAAAAGGACTTGGGATTATCGCAACAGTTACATTTATTCTGACAGCTAAAAATTAAGATTTGTCAATCACTTTTTAGACAAAAACAACAAATCACTCACGTCATAGAAATAGTCCATTCATCTCTGAAATTTCTGGGGTTTATTTTTGTTGCCTTTTCACTCTTTTCTAATATCTCCCACTCCCCATAATTATTTTTTCAATGGATGCAGTTGTCTGCTTAAACAAAACAAAACAGAACTGCACCTCCATCTCCTTTATAGAATACAAAATTTCTAGATATTCATCACCATCCAGTTATAATACCAGTTTATTTATTTATTTCTTTATTTGTTTGTTCATCTCTTTATTAAATGCATACTTTTAAGACCTACTTTACTTGACTTCCCCCAGCCCTCCCCTCTTTGCACCTCCCAAATATTTTAATGTGAGCAATGGGTGCACATATACTGGGGTTTCCCTCCCCCCCTTCCTAATTAGTTTATGGTACTATCCCATATTTTTATTATACAGGCTGTAGTTTTCCAGAAGTCCTGAGGAATGTGCATGGTGACTTCTGTCTGTTGAAAAGCAGTTCCTGGATTCCCTTCAGTTTCACTCTTGTCCTGGGTGCAATTCTCTCCTCCCACCTCCAATCTCTCCGTTTTATCTGGAAAGCAACAAAAAACCAAAACAACCCAAACCACCTCTCAACCCTGAATTGTCTCTCTCTTTTGAGCATCCCAAGACATAACTAGCCTGATACTTCTTCTCCACTTCCACATGTCATGGCACTTCAGCTACTGTCAGGGCCTCAAAATGCTTGTCAGAAAGAAAAGGAGACATAAATCAATGCCCTCCAAGAATGGAGGATGCAGGAAGAGATGACAGTAAACTATTTTTCCTCCTCCTCCTTTCCCTTTTAACACTGATGATGTTTCCTAGTTTGATAGTGCAACATCTGCAAGAAAATAACCAAGCTCAGAGAACACCAAGGACCCCATTGTCCTCCTGTTCTTCTTCCTCCACTTGCACTTGCATGACGACTTCCTCCTCCTCCCTTCTTTTTCTCTGCAAATTTCACTCTTTGCCTTGTAGCACTGATGACGTTCCCTAGTTGGGTCATTAAACATCTGCAAGAAAACCACCAAGCTCAGAGAGCACCAAGCACACCACAAGTCCTCCTTGTCCTCCTCCTCCTCCTCTTCCTCTGGAATTGGTTGGGCTGGGGAAGAGGGAATGGGCCATTTTCTTTTGGTTTCTTATTAACTAGCAAGTGAAATAAAATCATTTTTTCGGAGTGTGACCATTTTTTCCACACTTTGGAGTGTGACCATTTTTTCAATTACAAGAAGGCAAGAAATGAGACCAGAGGGATCCTTTCCTGTTTCACCTATAGTGGGTTGGCCTTCTCAGGTCACTGCCTCTTTGGGGGCGGGGGGGAGGTCCATTTTTTGGCATGGCTTCCATTGGGTCCCTGGAGGGATAAGAAAGAAGGCAAAGGGAACTCTGTCCTTGTTTCTTTTCTTCGAGTTGGCACGAACACATCAATCATCCCAAACATGAATAGGCATCTCAAGGTTTCCATGTCTGAACCCTTGGAAAAGTTATTTAGATAATGTCCTGAGATAGAAATTCCTTTTTGATGGTACATAGCAGGAGCGTAAATACAGGCTTCCACTCGGATGTTGAGTTTGGCTCCTCATAAGGCCTTTCCCCCAACTTCCTATTGAATGATACAAGTTATATTTGGTCAGGAGGAGCTGTGACCAACAGCTATTGGACCTCTTCTTGTGAACATCTCAAGAAGAAAACTCAACATCTTTCTTCAGGATATCTTCTGCTGGAGACTTACAGGCCTCTACTGCTATGTCTCTTTTCTTTAGAACCTCAGAGTAGCTACTCTTGACTGAGACTATGGATAAGGCTCCACTTGAATAAGATTACTACTCTTTTCTTCCCCACCTTCACAACTTAGGAGCTGTCAGTATCTTTTCTGCTTCTAAATACAAATAAAATGCTCGATCATGACTGGTGAACCTGGAAAAAAAAAACACCCCATTGAATATAATCCACTGGAGAGAAATTCTAGATGATTAGAAGTTCCTGTGAGCACTGGAACTTCTTTTGATCATCTGAGGGGGTCTTTTCTTCCCTTTGGCCCTTTGGCTTTTGGGGTTTCTTTATTTTTGTTTTTTATACATCTACGGGTACAACAGCAACTGAATTAGCAGCCATCCCAGACTTTTGCATGCTCATCCTATAATTACTCTAACATCATTTAGGGCAGGGGACTCCAACCTTGGCAGCTTTAAGACTTTTGGACTTCAATTCCCAGAATTGGGCTGGCTGAGGGATTCTGGAAGTTGAAGTCCACAGATCTTAAATTTGCCAAGGTTGGAGATTCCTGATTTAAGGGTCTTGTCAGAAGAAACCATTAATTTCAGGGACGCGGCCTTCTCATTGAGAAAAGCAAGGAAGGGAAACAAAATAGAATTCTCAGGGGGTTTTCCTGAAAATTTGATTTGGGTTTCAGCTTCTCTTTCATGTCGGCTTCTGTAGGATCTCTCTAACTAGCTGTTGTAGTTTAAGCTCCCAGAACAAAAGGAGGGGGGGGGAGTGTGTGTGTGCACATACATGTGTGCACATGTGCAGATGAACTGAAACAGAAAAGTATTTAGACTGGAACATGAGCAGGCCCAGAAGTTCCACTGCTGCAGAGGGGGGCATTCAATGCACGAGTTTCTTGCAGATTCCAGAATGCTGAATGTTGAAATCTTATAAGAAACCGAAGAAGGGCTATGTGATTGTCAACACAAAGATGTTGTGTTTTTCCCCACAAAGGGGAGGGAGAAGAAAGAAAATGTCGTATGTTAGCCTTCCAGGAAAAGTGAGACAAGGGATCATTTGTATGTACTCCTTTGAGCTCCTCAAGGAACATAAAAGATTTACTGACACTTTTAAAATACTGAAACTCTGCAAAAATTAAAGGCAAAGCTGCTATTTTCCTGTCTACACCCTTGGCCAAAGGCTCAGGAGATTCACCCAGGCCTCCTGGTTTCCAGGCAGATCCTGTATTTGTTGGGCACAAGAAATCAGGAACCAGGGTTATTCCACTGCGTACAAGTATATCCCACACTAAACGGGAGTCTGAACTACTAACAGTCCAAGCCAATTGGGGGTAGATGAGGATCAATGAAATTCAAGGTGGGCTGGGCTTAGATCTCTTCTGGGTTTGAAGGGATGCCAAACTGATTACATGCTTTGCCCCTCCTTCCTTGGGCTCAACCTGGTCATCTACTCCAGAATCGTCTTCAAATCTTTTTTTTTCCCTTCATGAGAAACTTTTAGGCTTCAGTGAAAAGGTGGAGGTGGAATGGAGTTTGTGGTTTGAAGGTGGCCCAACCTTCCGGATTGAGCCACAGGAGCCTGTTTGAATCTGGGTCGGTTGTGGGATGTCACTGTGTATTTGTTGAGTCGATTGCTTGCCCCCATTCAGTGTGCAATTACACTCATTTTGGCAGGGGAGCCCAGCGCGCCAAAGCTGGAAGGCCACATGGGAGGAGATGGGAACTCCATCAAAGTGAACCTCATCAAGCAAGACGACGGGGGATCCCCCATCCGCCACTATCTCATTAAATACAGAGTTGTAAGTCTTGTTGGCGAGCCTCTCAGTTAGCTTTGGGCCTGGTTTTTAATCAGGAGCGGGAGTCCAAAATCCCAGCAACCGGTTCGCTGCCCGGTTGCTGGGTGGGTGGATGGGGCCATGGAAGGTGGGGCCTACTGGAACTTCTTGTTTCCGGCTTTCAGTGGGCCTGCAGAGCCTGGGGGAGGCTGTTTTCACCCTCACAAAGGACCAGAGGCCTCCCTCAGGCCTCTGGGAGGGCAAAAACAGCCTCTCCTGGCCTCTGGAAGCCAGAAACAGGCCTGTTTCCGGACTCCCAGAAGGCCTGATATTCCCCCTCCCAGAGCCTCTGCACAGACCCTGCACTTCCCTCCATCAAAAATGGGTCGTGTGGAGAATCCTGGGAGGGGAAGGGCCAGCCAGTCGGTTGAAATACCGGTTTGGGGAACCATCCAGTTCTCCCAAACTGGTCCAAACCGGTAGAATCCCACCCCTGTTTTTAACCCTCCGCTGATTTAAAAAAAAAAAAAAAAAAAGGAACAACCCTTAGTTCACGTCAGTCAATTTGCCAGATAAACTTGTCTGCATTTGGAGGTTGGGAAAAGCAGAAGGAATTATTTTGTTGAGTGAAAAAATATTACAGTAGCTTTGGGACTTCGTAGAAAAAGGTGCCTTGTAACGAAGCCCTGTTTCTCTCAAATTCAAATCAAGTTTAATAAAGATAAAGAAGATCACTTAAAAAGATAATGCTACTATAATGTCATTCTGCTTCCCCCTTTTTCCCTCTGCACTCTTTCTCTGAAAAGGACTGAGTATTTTCAATACCTGCCATATACTTCACCCTTAGCTTCCTTTGAAAACGTCTTATTTTTGCAACCCTTCATTCAACACCTATTCTTTCACTACTTTAGAAAGGAAGATGGGAGAAGCAGTAGCAAAAATAACTGCATGCCCCAATTTGCGTAGGAACTGGTCAGGCACAAGCAAGGACATTCTGCTGGCCTCCAGAAGTCTTTTAAACACCTCACTGGGGAAGCCTCAGTGTTTGGGCTCAGCAAACCAAGGATGGGTGGGCTTGAGAAAAAGGGAACATGGAAGAGCATGGAAGTAATCCACAATTTCTGTGTGACCTTGTCTTTGAAGGCATCACCAGCTGCCAGTGAAGGTCTTCGATGCATGATGTTCTTCCCTAGAGCTTCTAGGTGCTACATTTGTTGGGGTGAAAATGCCTAGAAGTTCTAGGCAGGTCTATGATATCCCATAATGCAGGGATCTCCAATCTTGATAACTTTAAGACTGGTGGATTTCAGTGTCCAGAATTCCTATGGCTGGCTGAGGAATCCTGGGAGTTGAAGACTGCAAGTCTTAAAGTTGCCAACATTGGAGTCCCTTGCCATAAGGGATGCTGCCATTCCACCATCATTTATAATGTTGTTAGCTCTTACATGTTCCTTATTGAGCAGGAAAAACCTTCAGCCAGTCCTAAGACAGATACACCTATAGATACTCCTCGACTTCTCCTTTATCAGGTGTCAAGTTCTTAGATACCCCATTTCCACAGAAAGCAAGGTTCTTTGGGAAGTCCTTTACTAAGGAAGGATGGGATAAGATCGCAGCAAGTTGATCATCCTCCTCCCTCCTTCCCTTTGGGATTTAATGGATCTCCTAGATTCCTAAGAAGACCTTCCCAGTTGCCATTGGGAAGCTGTTCTGTGAATGGCCTGGTGGTTAGCATGGGGATTTGTCTCCAGCTTCAACAAGCCATGATGTCTCAGGACACCTGTGGCCCAGGGGCAAAGCAGAAGACCCAGGTGGGCAGGTCAAGGTTCATCCTTGAGTGATGTCCTGCTAACTGGACCTTGATGGCCTGACCAGAGAAGAGATGATTCATATCTGCTTTGGTGCAAAAGCCAACAGCGGAAGGGTGCAAGGGATGGGTTGGTCTTCCATGTCAAGCTTCTGAAACTGAGGTAGTTCCCAACTCCATCGTGCTCATGCCTCCATCCTCTTCCTCCCTTGCCCCACACCTTCCCCTTTTCTGCAGAAACAATCTCCTGACTGGAAGCCGGAAATCCGCCTTCCTTCGGGCAGCGACCACATCATGCTCAAGTCGCTCGACTGGAACGCCGAGTATGAAGTCACCGTCATCGCAGAGAACCAGCAGGGAAAATCGAAGCCAGCACGCTACGCTTTCAGGACCTCAGCCCAGCCCACCACCATCCCAGGTAGCCCCTCATTTTCTACTCCCCCCCTTTTCCGCTTGAACTTTTAATGCACTGGCACCACATCCTTTAATGCGCTTCCGTTTAAAACCACCAAAACAAAAAAAAGCCACAGAAACTCTCCTCGGCCACTCGCTTGCTTTCCGTCATCCTCATAACTGGTATTCCATCTTAGAACTTAGCTCTTTGGCCTCGTACATACCGAAAGGGCCTGTCTGCTGTATGTATGCTCCATCGATGGTCGGTCCCATCAACCCCCCTTGCCAACTCTTGAGATGGTTGAGTTTGTTGTGCATGACTTTTGAGTTTGGTTCTTCCAAGCAAGGCACAGAAGCAAGTGGGGAAATCCACCAGTTTGGGTCACTGGTTTTTCTCCACTTGTTGCTGATGGTCCACTGCCAGGGGTCAAGATGGTAATGGTATGACAAATTCTGGTCAACTGTGCATCCAGGAAACCTTGGCCTTCTCTGCTAAGATGGTTCCTTCAAATGCTTGGCTACAAAGAGCTGAATACCAGGATGCAAATTAAGCATGGATTTATATTTAGCTCCTATGTATCATTGGTTTTGCTTTGGGCAATTACTAAAAATACTGCAGATTTTACCCCTCTCTGTCCCCTCACCTTTGGAGTTCCTGGCAGCCCTAATTCTGAAATAATGGCAAGAGTAAAGGAAGAGCTCATAGAAAAGATGAGGAACTCTAGCTTCCTTCCTTCCTTCCTTCCTTCCTCCTTTCTTTTCCTTTCCCTTTTCCTTCCTTTCCTTTCTTCCTTTCATTCCTTTCCTTTCTCCCTCCCTCCCTCCTTTCCTTCTTCCCTCTGTGTCTCTGTCTTCTTTCTCTCTCTCTCTCTCTCTTTCCCACTTTCTTTCTCTCTGTCTTTCTGTACAGCATAGGCTGCAATGGGTCTTTGATACGATTTGTCAGCCAAAGATTTATATTTCATTCGAAGGGACAGTTTCATTATCCCAGTGTCCAGTAACATACTAAAACAACTGATGATTCATTCAGCCACATCAGCAATTCTAATGCTTCCCTCACCCCCCCTTTCACCTTGGTTTCTCTGAAAGACAAATTGTGCAGCTCCATTTGAAATAAATCTGATTGAGGAGTGGAATAGGAGACTGGCTCCAGGTATATTTTTAACATGATTCTGTTGGCAAAATTTTTTGAAACCACAACTTCTTAACTTGACCTTGTTTTCCCAATCCCCTGAAAAACCTCCAGTTTGTATGAGATCTGTCCTGGTGGGTTGAAATTTTGGATTAAGGCCTCACATTTCATTTTCCAAATGCTCAGAGACAAATTTATGTGGCAAATTCTGAAGTGGCCTCACTCTGAACTTTGACATTCCAGTAGAAAGGTCCTACTGAAATCTTGATCTTGTGCATTTGCTCAGTAAAACCCTCCCCAGTTGGTGCCCATGTCCCAGGCCATCTCAGTAAACATGGCCAAAAATGCAGTGGTGAGGAAGGCAGGTGCTTATAACTTCTAGTTGCTATTTTAGAATTAGTGGATGGTTGAATGACATTCTTGGCTGGTGAAAAGCCTCCTGGGCGAAGCAGTAAGACAGTGAGGGAGATCCCAGCACAGCTGATTGTTGGAACAGCTGATTATCGGGAGGAGAAAAAAAAGAAATACCAGTTTGACCGAACTGGTAGCTGGTTTTTTACTACCAGTTCAGCTGAACAGTAGCATTTTTTTACTACCGGTTCACTTGAACCGGGCTGAACCGGTAGAAATATCACCATTGTGATAGAGGTCTTGAATTAACGAGGTAGTATCCATCCATACTTGCTGCTATATTTGGTCCTCCAACCTTAGAAAGCAAGAAAAATCCCTCAGGCACAACTTAGATTCCTACTTGACCAAACATAGGTGTGTTCGGTCAAGAGATGCAAAAGGAAACTTTAATTTGGATAACCTGCCTAGGACTCGACCGGCTGTCCTACCTAATGCTGGATACTGAATTTAAGAGAAAGCAAACTCACGAAATCCAGCAGGCTTAGTTTAGGAACTCAAGCCTAGACTCAGTAGGCATTTAAGATAAGTCTGGGCTGTATTATTTCAAACTGTCTCCAGAAGTTGTAGGCATTCCAACACTGGAAGCTTTTAAGAAGAGTTTGGACAAGGATTTGTCTGAAATTGTGTAGGCTTTCCTGCCTGGTTGGACTAGAAAACCTCCAAGGTCCCTTTAGTCTGAGAATTCTCACAGCTTCTGGTTGCCAACATTTGCTCCGTGCAACATGTGTGTGTGGGGGGGGGAGAGGGCTAAGGAGGCCTGGGGCACTTCAACCATGACATGACCCCTCTCCTGTGCTGAATCCCATCGGCTCCTTCCCCAGCCCCACAGGGAGGAACCTCTGCCCTTCACCCCCTTTGGTGTCAGCTGCCCCCAATCCTCCCCCCATCCATCCCCATCCTCTCTCACCCCCCCACCCCCCTTTTACTGTTGTCTTCCCCATCATGCTTCTCTATTATCACCATCACTGCTGCTTCCGCTGCTGCTTCCGCTGCTCTGTTCTTCTAACTTTTTGAACATTTTTTTTCTTTTAATTCATACTGAGTTAAGCAAAAACTTTTTAAAATTCTTATTGGTTTTTTCTGTATTTATGACCTATTTTTTTTTCTTTTATCTATTCTCTCTCTCTTTCTCTGTCTCTCTTTCTTTTTTTATTTTTATTCCTGATCCTTTCCCTTCGATCCACCGTTGTCCCTTTTTGTTGTCCTACATGTCACTTTGGATCCCAATGGAAATGTCCACTTTTCCCGCCCGTGACATTTTCCTTTCTCCCCTCCCCCCAAAAAAACTCCCGACCCTTTCCCAACGGTCCTCCTTCCCTACTCCTGGGAAACCTCCTTGGTTGTTGCAGCCACCTTGGGAAGCCCAGCTGCTTCGTCTCCTTGGGTCTCTCTGCTCCTGATCCCAGCAGCTCTGCTTTTGCTGTGTTAGGAACACAGCCGCTGCTTTTGGAAGACCCCCATTGTGTCTCCGAGGCCGGACACCCCAAGAGAGGATCCCCTGTTTTCCAAGGATGGCATCCGTCCAGGGATGGGGGATGCAGGAAGGTGGGGGGGGGGGGGGGAGAGAAATGCAGCACAAGGAAGGATTCTTCCTTTTTTCCATCTTGGCAGAGAGATTAGCTATTTTGTAATGAGGAAGGAGGAGGAGGAGGCACTGTTTTAAACTGGGCATGTTTTAAGATTCTGTGCATGTCTCTCCTGAAGTACAACAGCTCTCTTCTGAACCCCTTTTTAGACCCTGGCTGTGAAAAATAAAATGGATCGCTTACACTTTTCAAATTGTAATGGGGAAGAGTTGGTTTTTCTTGAAAGTTTGGTCAACCGTTTCCACTCATTGTTGTCCTTTTGCCCATCAAAGAAGAAAAAAATGGGATGGATAGCATCACCACCAGATGGATTCATAACTGGCTGACAAATCGTACTCAACCAGTAGTCCTTAATGGGTCTACGTCTACATGGAGGGAAGTCAGCAATGGGATCCCACAAGGTTCCATCTGAGGCCCAGGACTCTTCAATATCTTCATAAATGACTTAGATAAGGGAATAGAAGGGGAACCATAATGTCAAAGGACAGGCAAAAGACAATCTTGCAGATTCACTGCACAGGTAGTCCTTGATTTACAGCAGTCTTGTTTAGTGACCATTCAAAGTTGCAACAGCACTGAAAAAAAGGGACTCGTGGCCACTTTTTATACATATGACCATTGTGGCATCCTCTTGGTCACGTGCTCAAAATTGAGATGTCTCACAACTGACTCATATTTATGATGGTTGCAGCATCCCAGGGGGATCACACAATCCCCTTTTGCAACCTTCTGACCAGCAAAATCAACAGGGAAGCCATAATCACTTAACAACCGTGTGATTAACTTAACAACTGCAGAGATTCGCTTAACAATTGTGGCAAGGTCATAAAATCAGTCAAAATTCATTTTGAATAACTGTCAAAATGTTGGGCTCAGTTGTTCTGTGCTAGGCCTCCCCAAAATGCACTACGTCAATTCTGTGTCCCAGCAAAAACTTGTTTTATTACATTAATGTGAATTAATTTCATTCACAGTCAGCCAATGGCTTGGCAAACAGTCTTGCAAAGGTATACTAATGAGGTCAGACCTTTATCAATCCTGGAATGCTGCCTGGTAAAATTCCACACTCAGTGGTGACAGGGAAGGGCTGGGTTACACAGACAAATCTTCATGAGGCTGGAATGAAGTTGTTTCCTGTAAAAGCCCCCTCCCTTTTTGCTTCTCTTTTAATCCTGATGGGAGGGGGCATTCACTGTCCACTTGTGGCCTTACTCTCATGTCGACTGAGTTCTTAATTGTGTCTTCCTTTTGGCAGCTCTGCACATGTGCAGGCTGGGAACAGGTTCCAGAAGCTCCCATGCCCCACAGCTGTCCAAATCCAAAGTCAGCTGATGTCTGCCAACCTGCCCTGGCCCCATCTCTGCCTCCAATACAGAGCAGTCACCCAAGCCTCCCTCAGCCTCCAGGAATGGTCCAGGTTCCTCCTCAACCTCCTCACCACTGTCTGGCTCTGCTGCCGGCTCTACCAGCCACCAGCGGGCCACAACACTAGTTCAGGTGTAAGGCAAGGACTCATAAGTGTGGAACAGTTTAAGTTATGCCCATGAGTGGTGTGTGTGTGTATGTGTGTGTTGTGTGTGTGTGTGTATTCCTCCTACATCAGCTTTTCAGTGGAGTATGACACCCAACAGATTCGAAGGGTGTTAGGCTGAGGAAGCAGGCTGGGTGTTCGCCTCTTTGTCCTTTTCTTCTTTCATGCATGTCCATTGACCTGTTTAAGTACACAAACAATGTCTTACACACACACACACACACACACACGAGTCCTAGGGTCATATGATCTCCATTTGCAACCCTGACAAGCCAAACCAATGAGGAAGCTAGATTCACTTAACAATTCATAATTTCAGGGATTCCCTTAACAAACCTGGCACAGAAAGGACATCAAATGGGGCAAAACTTACTGAAGAACCATCTGATAATTTTGGGGCTTGGTTGTGGTTGAAAATCGAGGACCTCCTGCCTATCCTCCTGGCCTGCAATTCCCGACCTGGCCTCTTCCAAACTGGGTGAAATCCACGTGCTTCGACCTGCCATCTCCTTGCTTGGACCCATCTGGATGATCCCCATAAAAGCTATTAATAGGACCGTTCTGCTTAGTCACAGCAATTCTCTTTAAGCCTTTCATGATATTTGCACATTTGCATTAAAAAAAGGGAGGGAGAGGCTATATAAGACATCTGGTTTTCTTTAAACAAAATAAATAAATTGCATAGCGGTATCAAAACCGCTTCCTTGTGGGCCAAAAATAGCAGTTGCTTTTTTTTTTCTCTTTGTTTTGCATTAAGGGTGGAAGGGTAGATCAAAGGACTTTCTCTCATTCTGCAGCCATGAAAACAAATATTTTCATTGTCTTGTTGCAAATCCCATGTCCTTCTTTGAGATATCTTATCAACTCCTAAGAGATGGAGAGAAAGGTTGGGTACATGACAAAAAGGATTCATTTCCTCAAACCATGTCAGGTTACCAGTTGCAAAGGGCCTGGTGCTGACCCCAGAAGGGCCCTAAGAGAATCTTCAGAGTTAAGGTAAAAAATGCACCCGGAAACATTTGCAATGGATCACCCCAAAGGTACTTTTTCAAAAAGCAACTGGACTTTGTTTTCCCTTGAAGATCTTTTGCTTCTCACCCAAGAAGCTTCTTCTTCAGTTCTTCAAAACTGCCCAGTTGCCTTTTGGGGGAAAAAAAGCACCTTTGGGACAACCAAGAACCTCTGTAGGCATTACCAATGGATAGCTGCTCCTGTTGAATGTCCATCATGGGAAATCCATGAGATGAGAAGAAACAAAAGTTGACAGGCTTATGAAAAGCTTCCTTCAGAGGGAATAGACCAAGAGAAGAACATTGCTCATAGCTGAATAAACTGCCCATGAATTTAGACCAAGTGTCAGCAACCTGTGGCTCTGGAGTTACATGTGGCTCTGGAGTTGCATGTGGCTCTTTCATCCCTCCGCTGCGGCTCCCTGTCACTCAAAATATGTGTCATAACTGCCAATGTGCTACACCTGCCAGCATGCGATTTACTGAACCTTTCAACCCCTGTTAGGTTTTGTGGCTCCCGGTGTTTTCTTTTCTGTGGGAAATGTATCCAAATAGCTTTTTGAGTGTTTAAGGTTGCCAACTCCTGATTTAGACTGTAAGATAGGAGGAAAAGGCAACTGGTGTCTCCTCGCTGTCCTGACCAGAGCAGGTGGAGTTGCTTAATTGTAGATCTTGGCATCAAGCTGATCAGGTAGGTACAATCCAGCTCCAGACCTTAATGCAAAGGTCGGACTTCACCAGCCAGAGCCGAGCAGAGAGAAGTACCACTCAATATTTTCTGCCTTCAACAGAACTCAAACTCTCTGGTGAAGGAAGCAAGAAATCCTCTTTGTATCCAGTGTCTTTGGGTGCCCTGGTAAAACCAATGCCACAAAAGAAACCCAGAGACAGCAGCTGCCTCTCATTTCTGGAGCAAAATGGCTTTTCTGCGCGTCTTTACCAACCTAGGGAAAGTTTTGCAAAACCAGTTGAATGTTCCACACACAGGATTCGATGCGGCCCCAAACAGTGTGTGTAAAAAAACCTTTGACACTGCAACAGAAATGCACACAAAAGGTACAATTGCAGTAGCACTGTGATCCATTAAAGAAACAATAATAATCTCAAAGCCACCTATTTTCATGGTGCTTCCACTGACTCTGGCTCCTTGGTCCCAGCTCAATGAGAGTTTTTGCAGAAATTAGCCAAACGTTGCTGAAAAAGTCCCAAAGCAGGGAGACGGGGAACATAGTGAGGTGCCTGCTGTTCTTTTCATCTGATAATCTCTTGAGAAAGTTCCTGAGAGCTCCTTCTCCCCAAAACCATCCATCCAGGCCCAAGCAAGAGCTGCATTGTCTTCACTTTGCTTGGATTTGGAGAGAGGAGAAATGTCCCAAAGGCAACTGGACTTTCTTGGGTTTTTGTCCCCCTTTGGGAACATTTTGCTTTTCATCCAAGAAGCTTCTTCAGGACTTCTTCACTTCTAAAGATGCTTCTTGGATGAGAAGTGAAATGTTTTCAAGGAGAAAAACTAAGAAAGCCCAGTTGCCTTTTGGAAAGCACCTTTGGGACAACTGGGATCTGGAAGGTGGAGAATCTCTGTAGACGAGAAGTGGTGTCCCTAGTGGGTGGAGACTGAACAGACCCAACCCCCGTCTCCCCGAGCCCAGCAGAACCTGGCCATGCCTCCTTGCTCATCATGTCTTCTCCACTTCCTTTTGTGGTCCAAAGCCAGCACAACCCCAACATCAGGACTGGGCACAGCCGCCATCGTGGGCATCCTCATCGTCATCTTCGTCCTCCTGCTGGTGGCCGTGGACATCACCTGCTACTTCCTGAACAAGTGTGGCCTTTTCATGTGCATTGCTGTCAACCTGTGTGGCAAATCAGGTCCTGGCGCGAAGGGGAAGGACATGGAAGAGGGCAAAGCTGCCTTCTCGTGAGTAACTGCTCTCCTGCTCAGAGGGAGGAAGCCACCACCTCTTCCCTGCCCTTGAACCATAGCAGAAGGTGGCACTTGCTCGTTTGCTGGGTCCCTGTTTTGTTCTGAGTTCACTAGGGATGTAGACTCTCACCTGTGTAAATCGGGTGAGAGCTGGTAACTACCAAGACTGGCCATCACTATCGTCTTTGCAGAATTCCTAAGTGGGTCTGAGCCTCATGTGAGCTCCCTGGGAATGTTTTGAACAAGGATCTCCAAACTTGGCCACTTTAAGACCTGGGGACTTCAACTCCCAGAATTCCCCAGCCATCCTAGAGTAGCCTATCTGGCTGGCTAAGGAATTCTGGGAGTTGAAGTCCACAAGTCTTAAAGTGGCCAAGTTTGGAGGCCCTGGTTTAGAAGATAAACAACAAAGGGCTTACAACCTGCAGGTCTTAATAGATCACATTTTCTCCTGCCCAGGTAATGGCTATTTTGCCATTGCCAGTTTAATGCTTCCTCAATTCCAAACACTGCAACATCCTCTCCCTTAACCCTGGAACTGCGGTTTCCAAAGTCCTCTCCGAACCCACTCAGAAAGGGCAAAATGAGATGTTGAGGCTCCCCAAACTACGACTCTCCAAAACCCTGCACCTCTCAGAGCAGCCTTGAATTTTGAATGATTTTCTCAGTCACTAGATATCTCACCCAGACAAGTGAGGAGGGCAGCTTGACTCCCCTTCCAGCCACCCACAAGAGTTTCTCTCTTGGAGATAAAAACACTGGATTGTAGAAACCAAGCGGTCAGTTGGCAAAGATAAGGGATGCTTTGCATTTCCAGGCTGGTCAGTTTGGGGATCAAATTTTCTCTTGTTGTGCAATGTAGAAAGCAAGAAAATTTCTCTCTCTCTCTGCTGGATTCCAACTGGGTTGCACTGAATCTAAATAGGGAAGATTTTAGCATAGCCCTGCCTCTTTCTAGCTCCCCCCATGCTTAACGTTTTGCAAGTGCGAGGCACCAGGAGAAGTGAGCCAGGGTGTTGTCTTCGTAATCCACCAGCAGTGTAATGAGCAGGAAAGGGGCAGCATAACAGAAGAATAGAGTTGCAAGGGACCTTGGAGATCTTCTAGTCCAGGGATCTCCAACCTTGGCAACTTTAAGCCTGGAAGTCTTCAACTCCCAGAATTCCCCAGCCAGCCCTGGGAGTTGAAGTCCTCCAGGCTTAAAGTAGCGAAGGTTAGAGACCCCTGTTCCCTTGCTTCCTTGCTCAAGCAGGAGACCCTGTACCGTTTCAGATCTGGAGGTCTTCTAGTCCAGTCTCTTAAAAGCCTCCAGTGATGGAGCACCCACAACTTAGCTGTTCCACTGATTAATTGTTCTCACTATTAGGAAATTTCTCCTTAGTTCTAGGTTGCTTCTCAGAGGTGGGATTCAGCAGGTTCTGACCAGTTCTGAAGAACTGGTAGCAGAAATTTTGAATAGGTCGGAGAACCAGCAAATCCCACCTCTGACTGTCCCCACCACCCCCATCTCTTCTCTGCCTCCCATTGAGTCCCAGCTGATCAGGGTCTTCTTTTGTTGCCCTGCGCAAGAGAACAGAACTGGAAAGCAGGTTAAGTGGGGTGGGGAGGGAATGGGATTTTGTAGTAACCTTCCCCTGCCACACCCACCAAGCAATGCCGACAGAACTGGTAGTAAAAATAATTGAATCCCACCACTGTTGCTTCTTCTCTCCAACCATTGCAAGTTAAAAAATCTTTTCAGGGCACAAACTGAAAGACTTCAACTCCAAATCCCTTTCTCTGTTACAGGAAGGATGAATCGAAAGAACCCATCGTCGAAGTGAGGACGGAAGAAGAACGGACTCCAAATCACGACGGAGGCAAACACACAGAACCCAACGAAACCACCCCGCTCACTGAGCCAGAGTAGGTTGGGAGGGGGGACCCTTATTTTCCCTGGAGGAGAATACCAGGATGCTTGTTGTCCTCCCGGCCTCTGTGGGCCTCTTGCTAGGGACCCACCTTGGGTGCCAAAAAGTAGGTGAGAAGGGCATTGAGGTCGCTCCGGGAACAGGTCCAGCATCTGGAAGTCTGGCAATCCCAAGGGAGAAATGGAGGGGGAGTGTATGGGTCTCCAGAGAGTTGTGCATTTCCTTCTCTGTGGGTTTTCGTGGCCTGGAGTCCATTTTATCCATTGCCTCAATTGGCCCTTGGAGACCCCGAGCAGGAGGAAGAGGTCCAACCAAGGATGAGCAACGCCAACAGGGAATATTTGTGCATTCTTTCAATCACTCTGTTTAGTTAACAAGCTCAGAATCACCCCCCATTTGTAGAGACCCCTCCTGTGGGTGCCCATGGGGGTGCCATGGTCACTGTGATGTCATAGTACAAGTGAGATAAATGATTTATGTGCAGCAATTGCACCATTGACGCCATGGCGCCATGACACATGTCGAGGTCGCCGTGTCTTACACCCGACACCGGTGGCCCTGTCCTGGCTGGATGTCTGTCCTTGGGCCTCAATCCTCTTGCCTCTGTTTCTCTCCTTCCTGCCCCTTGTTTGTGCCTAAGTAACCGCATGCGAGTCCGGCTGTTGCATTGATTCCTCCTCCAAAACGCTTGCGACGTTGATGGCTGTCACTGCCTCTCTTTCTCTCTCTCTCTCTCTTTCTCTCTCTCTCTCCCTTCTCCCCTCTTCCTTCCCACCCTCCTCACAGGCACCCTGCCGACACCGTGGCAGCCACAGAGGACATGATGCCGTCCGTCACCACAGTCACCACAAACTCTGACACCATCACTGAGACCTTTGCCACTGCCCAAAATAGCCCCACCAGTGAGACCACCACACTGACCTCCAGCATCACACTGCCAGACACCCCCATACCCAATGCCACCATGGGGCCCCCCAGCCAGGGCACACCTTCCAAAGCCGCGGCCCCTTCGCCCCAACCAGCCTCCACCCCCAAAGTAGCTCCCCTGGTGGACCTCAGCGACACCCCCACATCCCCTCAAGCCGCTGGCAATTTATCCTCCAACGTCCTCAACCACCAGGGTGCGGTGTTGAGCCCCAGCTCCACCAGCAAGGGGCCCGAGGTTTCCAAGGGCCCTGCCATTGCCTCCCCACCCACCAATCCAGCCAGCCTTCCAGAATCCTCCGAGGCCAAGCAGGAGGCAGCCTCCAGTGCCAGAAGCCCCGAGAAGGAAGCCGCGCGGAAGAGCGCCACAAAGAGCCCGACGGAGGCACCGAAGACCACGGGGGGGCAGAAAGGCGAGGCGGCCCCAGGGGGCACCAGAAATCCTCCTCAGAATGAGGACTTTAAAATGGACGAGGGGACCTTCAAGACGCCTGACCTTGACCTTGCCAAGGATGTTTTTGCTGCCCTGGGCACATCGGCCCCCGCTGTCGAAGCCCCAGCCTCCGCATCCACCCTGGAGACTTCGGCATCGCCAGCGCCTGCCAAGACAGAGTAGGCCTCCCACTTGTGCCCCATTGCAATGTGCCCCTTCTCTTTCCCGTGCTGGGGAGGAGGTCGATGGCCCACTGCTTTGCCCCCTTTCTCTGTGTTAACCTGGCTTTTCCTCTAAGCAAGCTAACCTGCACCATGGCTCCTTCACTATCACAATGGAAGTGTGGGGTTCAGCTTCATCCTCTAGGTGCTACAGCGAAATTGACTTTCCCCATCTTGCCTTGAGGCCTTCCACCTGAAAGGGCAGCCAAGATGCCACCTGAGGATTTACTACTTGTCTGGGGGGGGGGGGGGGTGGGTCACTTGAGGCTGCCTTGAGATCAGATTGGGTTTGTTGGCCAAATCCTTGAATGGTTAAACATTCTGTCCTCAGCACAAAGTCCTACCAGATGGTGTGTAGACATCCCCGTAGCCATTTCTGCTTCCTGGGTCCAGAGAAGCATTGGGAGTCTGAAAGGGGGAAGGGGAATTTTGGTAGTCTCTTGGCTAGAAGAGCACACAGATAGATAGATTGGGGAAGGGGCCACAGAGTTTCCTTTCCTATGAGGGTTTTGGGATTGCTGAGCTTAAAAATAACAAACAGAGGAAAGGAAAGGAAAGGAAAGGAAAGGAAAGGAAAGGAAAGGAAAG
>BLBF01000059.1:1663409-1677245 GCA_015471245.1 Laticauda colubrina | reverse complement strand
AAGGAAAGGAAAGGAAAGGAAAGGAAAGGAAAGGAAAGGAAAGGAAAAAAGGGAGAGGAAAGGAAGAGAGGAGGCATGCTAAGAAGAGCCAAAAAAATGGAAGAGCCTTAAGAATCCTGACAAAAATCTGGAGTTTGGAAAAACAGGATTCTGAACAGATGCCAAAGGACAAGCTGTCCTCCCCAAATATGGTTCTGGTGATGGAGCTTTTGTAGAAAAAGATTTCGCAGTGATGAGATAATTATGGTAATTATCCACTTCCTAAACCCCAGGTGGTCCTCCCCACAAATAGGAAACAAACAGGGAACTTATGGTTTACAAGGGTCAGGAAGGCCAGGGATTATCCAATGGTTCCAGGTGGCACTTTTTGAGCTTTCTCAAACTTGTCCTCCTCTCACCCAGAACCCAGTGGTGAGATTCAGCCAGTTCGTACCGGTTCACGAGAATCGGTTGTTAACTTTCTGGGCAGTTTGGTGAACTGGTTGTTAGAAGAAATCATTAGGGCAGAGAACCAGTTATTAGATTATTTGAATCCCACCACTGCCTGAGCGCAAGTGAGGAGAAGCAGGAAAGGCAACAGTCCTGGGCTCAGGAGGTCTCCCGAGGAGCAGGTGACCAGGCCTTCTGTTGGCATCATGGCTGGATGGCCAGGGCTCCAGAGTTTCTCCCAAACAAGTTTGGCCAATGTGGTTTCCCACCAATTTCTTTTCCCTGTTGAGACCCTCCCAAGTCCATGAAGTGCTTGCATTGTGTGATGCACCTAAAACAGCCCAAAAGAAATATTTTCACCAAAAAAGGAAAGAAAGAAAGCCTGGGGAATCTCTCGCCCAGCCAATTCTTACACACTTTTTCTGGTGACCACCAGACCTCTTCCAAAAAGGTGTTAGGATTCTGATACTTAACCCCATTTAAATCATGAGTCTCTAGCCAAACTCCAAAAGGATTTATTGGGAGTTAACATGTCCGGCACTGCCTGGGTATAGCCAACTCTGAGACATGTAATTCACTGTCACTCTTGACCCTGGTTTTCCCCCATTGCCTGGGTGTATCATAATTCATATTCTCCAATGGGATACAGCTATAGCCAAGAGTCATCAATCATACTCTCCAGTTAGAATTTTGCGCGGCAGAAACTTTGGTCACCTAGAATCTACCATTGAAAACATTTTTGGGAATGCAAGTTGCCCACTGCTTCCTCCTCCCTTTCTGTTGGCAACTATAAAAGACCACAGAAATATTTTACGAGTTGACAAAGGGGCCACCATTGATGAACGTCATCCAGCACATTGAGTTCCTTCCTTGGCCTCCAAATTGGGGGGTCCCTGCCCCTGACCTCCTCCCTGGCCTTCTGCTTGAAATGAGCACCACCAACCTCCCTCTTAACCCACCATGTTTCTCTGGTTTTCCACCCAGGAAAAACACTGTAGAAGAAAAGCCGGCCGTTCCCGCCACAGAAGCCAACAATGCAGCCCCCGCAGAAGTGAAGACGGTCCCCAACGAAGCCACACAAACAAATGAAACTGAGAGCAAAGCATGATGGGCACCGTGGGTCGAAAGCAGAGCAGGCGGGAAATTTAAACAAAACAAAACAAAAAAAATTGACAGAACAGCTTCACCTGAGCATTTAAAACACAAAAAATACACATCTCATTCCTCTAGTGTCTTTGCCTTTTTTAAATGAAAACAGACAAAAAAATGCATACAACGGGGAAAATGTGTTTGGTTATTGGGGGGGATTGTTTTAATTAGGGCTTGTTTTTTTGTTTTTGTTTTTCTGTTTGTTTTCTGTTTGGGTAGGTTTGTAGAAAGAATCTTACTTCATGTGCACTTGCTTTTAAGAGGAAAGGAAATCCCCCTCCCTTTCCCCCCCACCCTCCCACTATCACTTCTTCGAGGACAGCAGACAGTCCGTGCAAAACATCCGTGTCAATGTACCCAAACTAACTACTGCAAATTTAGGGAGAATCAGAAAGACAATTAGCAAGGCGTGGCCGAGCAGAACGGTAACGCCGGCCCCAAATCTTTTATTTTTATATATTCCAGCTAAATTGAGAAAAAAAAAAAAAAACCTGTAAAGTCCCATCAATAAATCGCCATTTCCTCCCTCTTTCCCCCCCACCCTGGTTGATTTCGGATTCCTTCTGTGTGTTGTTCGTCTCCCCACCTCCTGAACCCCGACTCCTGTTCTCATGTCTTGAAGCCCTTGGGGGGCACAGCTGCTGTTCATCTCTGGGGAAGAACCCTTGGCAATGAGCCCCCCTCCCGTCCTCGGGTTCATTTCCATGGGTTTCCTGGAAGATGATCGACTGCCGGTTCATTTTAATCCCTCTCCTTGCATTGAGAAGAATGCGTTGGGCAGCTTTGGGAGGATGAGTTTCAAACCACAGTATTCTCCGTTTGTTTGTTCTCTTCTGTTTTTGTGGGTTTGGGGGCGGGGAGGGTTTCTTTTCGTTCCTTTGTTTTGCCAACATTTTTTCTTCCAGTGTTTACAGTCAACGAAATGTTTTTTTTTAAAACTGTTGTGTTTAAAAGTCTATGTAAAATAGCTGCCTTTTTAGAGAGAGAAAGAGAGTGAGAGAGAGAGAGAGAGAGAGAGAAAGAGAGAGAGATTGACAGAGAAACTAAAATGCAGGCTATATAGATAATAGGTGGGCCAGCATGCTTGCTTTGCAGAGGGAAACATTTTAAAATATGGATGTTTACAGTAGATGTTTTCCCTTTTTATCTTTCTTTTAATTATTATTTTTTTATTTTTAATTCTTACTAAAGTAAGAAAATCCAGTAACCCTCCCTTTTCCTTGATCCTTCTTTGGATAGAGATGGGCTAATGAAGGGCCAGCTGGTGTCTTGGTCCAAGCTAGTTCCTTGAGAAACATGCAGGAAACTCTTAAGCCGTTTTAGGAAGTAGAGTTTGGGAAAGCAGGAAGGTAGCCCCCCCAAAGAAGATTTTACAACGTGCTTGAGTTGGAGGGAGAATATCCCCATGTGGTGCTTAACCTGCCCCCCCCCCCAGAATCCATGAAGGTTAACTGGTGATGCCCAGGTGGTTCCTTCCTTCTCAATACCTTCTGCTCACCACAATTATTCCCGTAACCGTCAAGAGAGCATCTGGGATGGGTTGCCTCCAGGGGAGCTGTGGGGATGTCCCTGAGACACCCCCCCCTCCACCCGCTCTCCATTGAAAAACAGGGAGATTGGGAACATTGGTAGGTCATTTCCGTCCAGGTTGGGGGCAGCGGGGCGTGGCCCCTCCTGCTGTTGAAAAAACGGTTCCTTCCTAACTTAATATATTTGAGTGAATTATATATTGTGTTGAATTTCAGGAGCCAGTTAATCGTGGCCTGGTTTCAGAAGAATAACTGTAATGTAAATGCAAATGTCATGAATGCTGTTGGCCAAGTTGGACCTTGAGGGTACTTTTATGGCCCTGGAAAGCAGCATCCCCTGGAGGTTTCTTGGAGTGCAGTCCAAATGTATGTATATAAATATGCCTAAGGCTGGGATGTAAGAACTGTAAATCTGTCTCAAAAGAATGTATAGACCAAGGGCGCAGTCTTGGGCTGGACCGGGCTGGCAAAAGACACAGCCCCCACCACCACCACCACCAAGCTCCAGCCCCCAAGGGCATCTGAGCTCTGGTAGCCAATCTAATGGGCATCCATCCTGATTCCTGGCCGGGCGTGGGGAGCGGGGAGTGAGAAGCCATTCAGCAAGGGATTCAAAGGCTCGGCTTGGCAGCCCCCCAGTTCCCATTCAGTTCAGAAAGACCTTTCAAGAGAGCAAGGGATGACTTTCCCAAATCCATGGAGTTAGAGCTGAGGTCTTCCTTAGGTGGCCATTAGTGTATCAAAGTCAGTCTTTGGCATGGCGAGTTTGGCCATTTGAGCCCTTGGGGAAAGAAGCAGCTGGCTTAGGTTGAAGTCTCTGGTCTCTAATGTGGTGGAGGATGTGGTTCCTTTTGGCTCCAGGACTCTTTCATCAGCTGTAGGTGAGCCAAAAGGGGATCTGCAGCCAGGCCCTGGCACTATATCTATATAGCGCAATTCCTTTGTCTAATGCAAAAATCTGGCCAAAAAGGGGTTTGCAAAAAATCTAGATTGCATCTAGTGATCTAGAACGCCCTTAGGAAATGGCCAGTGGTTCCAAAAACACACTATAATTGGGATTTGAAGGCTTCTTCTTGTCAGAATGTTAAGTGGTCCGAATAAAGATTTCGGCACTCTGATTGTTATTTGCCAGAGTAGAGCTGTTTGAGCACAAGGACTACTCCTGGGTCATTGTGAGAGACCAATAAATCTCAAACCCAGCATTCACAAATTTCTCCAAGGGCTCTTTGTGCCTAAAAACTGTAATTTAGCTTTGAAAGAATTTTTTCTTCTGCAAATGGGAATGTGGAAAAAAGAACAGAGAAATGGAAAAAAGACAGCCCTTTTGTAAAAAAATAATAATAATAAAATATCATTTTCATTTTTTTTTAATCATTAGATCTGCAAGCTTGTGCACTGTGGGTGCGTGAATATCTTAATGTGAAATGTGTTCTTTGTCATAGTAACCATTTTTTTTATTGAAAAAAAAAAGAGGGAAAAAAACCTTTAACCTAGTTCGGATGTGGAAAGGGTAGCAGGGATTAGTTTGGGTGATGGAGGAAAAACAATAACAATAATAATTTTAAAAAAAAATCCCGAAAGAGGAACTCTCGGGTTCAGGAGATGTAAAAAGAAGAGCCGACTGCTGTCCTTTGACCAGAGAGTAGTTCGTCTTTCAATAAATGTACAATCTGTGAAACTGAATGTGATACGTAACATTCCTTGGGCTGCAGATGTGGGGAGGGGAGGCAAGGGGGGTGGGGAGGGGGGCTGGAGAGCTGGAGACACCCCTCCCCTGCCACCGGCACCTCCAGGTACAACGCTGCGACTCACGGTTAGTTGCTCGTTGTAAGGTGGGTGTGTTCGAACGTGGTTGCCTGCAGGAGGTTGAAGTGGGGGGAACGGAGGGGCCTTTTTAGTTGGCCCACCCATTTGGCACTCCCCGTCCTTTGGAGGAAGTCCTGGATGGCCAAGCAGGGAGATTTGGAGCCCTAGAACAGGGGTCTCCAACCTTGGCCACGTTAAGCCTGGAGGACTTCAACTCCCAGAATTTCCCAGCCAGCTTGGTCTCCAACGAATTCTGGGAATTGAGGTCCTCCAGGCTTAACTGGCCAAGGTTGGAGACCTCTGCCCTGGAAGGTTCATGAAGGCAGGAACATACGGGGGGAGCCTTGCCATGGAGGGTCCTGAAAGGTTTCCTAAAAGGCAAGCCCGTGTGGTCAGTCTTTCTCCTGCCCCTCCCCATGTCCTGAAGCCCCCAGTGGCTCCCAAGAAGGCGGAGAGAGTTAGGGATGGTGGAAATGTGTTCTTTTTCCACCCAAGCCCATCTTCCCCATCCATTTAAAGAGGGAGCCAGTTGGATTGGGACCTCCTGCTCCCCTCACCTGGATGGAGAACTTGCCTGCCTTGGGGGTAGACCCAAAGGTGGCATGGTGGAGAAAAATTGTGGGGCTCCTGAAGGCTCGGAAACCCATGAGCAGGAAGTCTTGTCCCAAGGCTCAAGAACGTTCTGGAGAACATCAGCTGGAGCATCCCTTAAGGCAGAGGTCTCCAAGCTTGGCCACTTTAAGACTTGTGAACTTCAACTTCCTGAATTCTCCTGGAGTTGGAGTCCACAAGTGTTAAAGTTGCCAAGTTTGGAGACCTCTGCCTTTAGGAGGGGACACCATGTCCTGACCAGCCAACGGCAACCCACTCCTTTTCCTTCTCTGCAGGGAAAGGGCTGGGAGGGTCATTATGAGCTTCATTTAGAAATGGCTTTCTACTTTTATTTTTATTTAAAAAACAAACAAACCAGAGTTGTTGCACTCATGTTTATGCCGGTGTATTTTATTTTCTAAGGGGATACAAATTTTGAAGAGGGACCAACTTGCCCCACTGTTTACAATGTGTACATCTAGATATGTATGCACCATATCTATCTATCTATCGATCTATCTATCTATCTATCTATCTATCTATCTATCTGTCTGTCTGTCTGTCTGTCTGTCTAACTATCTGGCATTCATACTTCTTGTAGTACAGTAGATGTGTTTTATCATGCAATGTATTAGGGGTGGGGAAGAGAAGACAATAGCACATTATTTGCTTGGTTTCTACCCCAAAGGATTTGGGTTTGTTTGTTTCTGTGTGTTTTCTTCTGCACCCCCCCCCCCCAACCACCATCACCTCCATCTCTGGGACAGTCTTTGGAGCCCTGGTTCACTTTGATAGGGGGGAGGTTGGCTCTCCCCCCTCTGCCCACCCCCCTCCTCCTCCAGCATTCCTCTTTCAGGGGCCTTCTCTCTTGTTATAAAAAACGAAAGAAAAGACAAAAAACTTTTTACCGAGTGAAACATGGGTACCACCCTTTATTGCCATTCTCACCAATGTAAATACTGATACTAACGGAGAATTTTGACTTTGCATTCTGTCACAATACTTGTGTTCAAATAAAAATTACCAAAAAAAAAAAAAAAAAGGAAAAAAAAGGATTTTGTGTCAGCTTTCTGTTGCCTTGGTCTTACCTGGCAGTTCTGGGAAAGGGATATTCTAAAGGTGGCTATGTCTTTGCTAGGCATATTATAGGTTGCATAATCAAGTCAAGCACCACTGACAGGGCAGGTCTGAGAGCAAACCCCACTCTCTTCTAGCACTGATGAGGTTACCTAGTTGGGCTATGAAAGGTCTGCAAGAAAACAACAGAAGCTCAGCTGGCACCTCTAGATGTGCTGGGATTGCCAGCTTCCGAAAGATCTGCAACTCTACTGGCAAAGCCCATTTTGTCAAGTAGATCTGATGCTCTTTGAGACCGGTTGTTTTCTTGCAGACGTTTCCTAACCCAGCTAGGTAATCTCATCAGTGCTAGGGGAGAGTGGGGTTTGCTCTCTGTTTATCTATTTGTGACCTGCCTTGTCAGTTCTGGTGGGAGCCGTCTTAGTGCTTCCTAGATTGGTTTCCTGTTAGCTTATTTGCCTGAGGTTTCGTCTCTGGCTTCCCTGTTCTGACAACTCTCCATGAGACCCCAGGGGTGGTCCAGCCAACCCCAGCAGTCAAACAGTTACGAGCAATTTAGACCAACCCTCCACCCTCTCGTGTTCCAAGGTGTGTTTTGTGTTCAGCTTGTGTCTGAATTGGTTTGGTTGAGCACATTCATCATAGCTTTTTCTGACAACTTCAATAATGGTGCCCTTTTCAAAAGCATCATCCTGCCGGCGCATAAATGCTCCTTGGGAGAGATAAAGGCCCACCAGGAAGCCAAAAGCATGTTTGACTCTTAGAAAGAGCTTCAGGGTCAACCCAGAGCTGGACATCTCCAAGTGCACTAACTTGCAGGAGGCCAGGATATGTAGCGAGCCTGCCAAACCACCACCTTCCAATGCGGCCAATTTGGGGGCCATCTCAGCTTTTGAGGGTTTTTTTGGAACTGTCAGAAATGGAGAAGAACCATCCTGGTGAGGTTGAAAAGAGGTTGCCCAGCGGACCTTGAATCCATGGTTTGTGTAGTTCATGGTTCATGTAATCCTATGGTTGTCTGAACCCAACCAGAGAGTGGTTTCCCTGTGAATTTTATACACCTTGCTTCCTACCTTCCTGCCCTCCTGATTGTGGCAAAGAATAAAAAGGAGATGAGATTGCTTTGCTTGGTGCCTCCAAGCTGAAGGCAATTTGAATGTTTCCAGGATGATTAGCAGCTCTAATTAAAACCCCAAAAGTTGGGAAAAGAACCGTCCGGCCTGTCAAATACCAGCTAGGTGTGTCGGGTGGGAAAGGGAGCTGTCACTCACCATGCAGGATGCTCAAAGGTTTTGAGACCTGCCACTCTTCTTTAATACTTCTCAGGCCATTAGCTGTTACCTACTTGCAGGTGGGCCAGGATCTACCTGAACAGTAGCCTGGTGTCTGCAGGGCAAGGAGCAAAAGGGAGAGAAGAGAAGGAGGAGCCGCTGAAGAAGCTGAAGGATCTCCAGAGCCTTGGCCAAGGTCTGAGTCCTTGGAGGTGGGGGAGGAGGGACATCCAAACATAGGCTGGTATGCAAGGCCTCCTGACACACTTGGGGTGTGCTTTGAACGTGTGCCCTAAGGGGCTGTGGCAGCATTGGCTGTAGGACTTCTGAAGGCAATGCCTGCTGACTGTAGACCCCACCCCTTTTGCCTTGCGCTAAAGGTAAAACTCTCTGCTGCCCATCAAGGTCATAGTTTTGGGGGTTCCCAAAGGATGCCACATATGGAGACATGGTGGCTCAGTGGATAAGACGCTGAGCTTGTCGATCAGAAAGGTCAGCAGTTCAGCGGTTCGAATTCCTTGCGCCATGTAACGGAATGAGCTTCTGTTACTTGTCCCAGCAGCTTCTGCCAACCGAGCAGTTTGAGGCACGTAAAAAATGCAAGTAGAAAAACAGGGACCCCTTTGGTGGGAAGGGAACAGTGTTCCGTGCGCCTTTGGCATTTAATCATGGCGGCCACATGACCACGAAGACAGACGTCTTCGGACAGGCTGGCTTCTTCGGCTTTGTGAGGGAGATGAACTGGAGATGACTAGCACGTATGTGTGAGGGGAACCTCTACCGACACTTTTAAGGATGCTACGTTGTGTAGCCAAGAACTTTGCATCACGTTTTTAGCACAGCGACCTTCAGCCTCTACACAGTGTGGAATCTGCTCGCAGTTAATCCTTGACTTACGATGACAACTCAGCCCAAAGTGTCTCTCACTAAGTGAGACATTTGTGGAGTATGCTTGGCTCCATTGTGCGACCTTTCTTGCCACCGTTGTGAAGTTGAATCGCTGAGGTTGTCCACCCCACGGTTGTTAAGTGAACCTGGCTTCCCCTTGGACAAGCTTGTCCGAAGGTCAAAAAAGGGGATCAAGTGACTCTGGGAAACACTGACTGTCATAACTTAGGGGTCAAGTGTTCAAATTTTGATCAGATGACCCTGGGGATGCCACCAACAGCCGTAGGTGTGACAGAGAGCCATAAGTCACTTTTCATTTTTTGAAAAATATTTTTTATTAAAATTTTACAAATTTAAAAAAAAACGCAAATCATGTTTACAATTTTTGCAATTCGTTGTAGCATCGGTTTTTCCACTTTCCATTATTCAAGTCTACATTATTCATATTTACTTCATACATTATCTATTATTCCTGTTATCTATCCAAATATACAAATTCTCCAAGACCATATAGAATTCTCTTTTTTCCTTCTTGCAACTCTGTAGTAAGCTTATTCATTTCCATACAATCTTTACTTTTTAATTAACATATTATCAGTGGGATAACCCTTCAGTTTCCAATTTTGAGCATAGGTTATTCACGCAGCTGTCAGAATATGTATGAGAAGTCACTTTTTTCAATGCCTTTGCAACTCTGAGTAGTCACTAAACACGGACTACCTGTATTTTAGTTTATTCCCTTCCTTCTCTTCCTGGTGTATCCTTTGCCCCACCAGTGCCTTACCCAAGACAAGTTTTTCCACTTTCCTGCTATGCTGTGAAAGAAATTGTGTGACCAACCCACTTCCCCAACCCTCCCAGGAAGTTACTGCAGCTGGTGAACCACAAGAAAAAATGCAAAGAGCAACCAGGATGATGAGGGGACTGGAGGCTAAAATATATGAAGAACAGTTGCAGGAACTGGGCCTGGCTGGTCGAGGGAAGAGAAAGACCAGGGGAGACAGGAGAGCAGCCTTCCAATATTGGAGGGGCTGCCACAGAGGAGGAGGAGGGGGTCAAGCTATTTTCCAAGGCACCCAAAGGCCAGACAAGGAATCATGGATGGAACCCAAACAAGGAGAGATTCAGCCTGGAAATAAGGAGGAATTTTCTGACAATGAGAACAGTCAACCGATGGAACAGGAGTTGCCTTCAGAGGTTGTGGGAGCTTCATCCCTGGAGGCTTTCAAGAAGAGACTGGACTGCCATTTGTCAGAAAGGGTGTAGGGTCTCCCACTTGGGCGGGGGGGTTGGACTAGAAGACCTCCAAGGTCCTTTCCAGCTTCTATTCTATTCCACTCCATTCCATTCTATTCCGTATTGTATTGTATTGTACTATTCTGTTCTATTCTGTTCTATTCTGTTCTATTCTGTTCTATTCTATTCTATTCTATTCTATTCTATTCTATTCTATTCTATTCTATTCTATTCCATTCCATTCCATTCCATTCCATTCCATTCCATTCCTTCAAGTCTTTGCATGTTTGCTCCTTATCTTCTGGAGACTTATCAACTTTATGCCCTAGGGACTTCTTCAACTCCCAGAATTCGGAAGCTCACAAGTCATAAGATTGGAAAGAACTGTATTAGCCACCCACGTCATCTGGTGGACAGTTTTATAATCCCATTTTGTTTTCCACTCCGCAGTTATGTTTCTGCTGCTGCAGCTGTTGCTGACTGTGATTCTTCTACCAGAGTTGAAGCATTTGGCTGCCCGTTCCTGGCTAGCTTAACTAGCCTTTGCTGATGGCTTAAGAACCCAAAGTTGAGGGGAGGAGGAAAAGTCCTATTCCACAGCTCTCTAGAAAACAGCAACATGATTGAAGAATGGGGTTTTTTGTTTTTGCTTTTATTTTAAATTATAAATGTTATTAAATAAACATTAAAAACAATTGAACACAATGTGAATGAATAAAGAATGGTTAAATGAGCATTTACCGCCATCTAGTGGCAGATGAGGGGATCCAACATCCATTCTCCATTGTTATTTATTCATTCATTCATTCATTTATATATATATGTACATATACATACACACACACACACATATTTTCTTAAGTTTTCGCGGGTATTTATATGCATGGTATTCAGCTTTGTTTGGGTATTTTCCCACGTCATTGGAGTTGTGCTTTTAAAGTTGTAGCAACGTTTCAGCAGAATCTCATCTGCCATCATCAGGCTTCCGTATTGAGTTCGTCTGTTTTGTGTCTGACGAACACAATACAATTTCGTCTGATGAACTCAATACAGAAGCCTGAGGATGGCAGATGAGATTCTGCTGAAACGTTGCTACAACTTTAACAGAACTACAATGACGTGGGATAATACCCGATGGAAGCTAAACAACACACATGTAAGTACCCGCGAAAACCTAAGAAAACAAGTATATGTATGTGTATATATATGTGTGTGTATATATATATATATATATATATATATATATATATATGTGTGTGTGTGTGTGTGTGTGTGTGTGTGTGTGTGTGTGTGTATGTATGTATGTATAGTGTGTCTATCTATCTTTCTATCTATCTGTATAGTGTGTCTATATCTATCTATCTATCTATCTATCTATCTATCTATCTATCTATCTATCTATCTATCTATCTATCCATTTATCTATCTATACAATTTTGTAAGGTTTGAGTAAGTCAAAGGTTTGAATAAGTCAAAGTATTATATATAAGTTATAGGTTACATTTTAAAGTACATTGATTCATAAGAATAGCTGTTTTGAACATTACTATCTAGGGCAGGGGTGGGCCACAATGGCCCCTTTACAACCTGTGGACTTCAGCTCCCAGAATTCCTGTCCCAGCCATGCCCAGGAATTGTCATGATTATGCCATCTCAGGAATTCTGGGAGTTGAAGTCCACAAGTTGTAAAGGGGCCATAATTGCCCACCTCTGATCTAGCGGGAGGGCATGATGGCTCTGTGGTTAGGAAACTGTGCCTGTCGGATAAAAAGCTGACAGCCCGAGTTCAAGCACTGAGTGGGGTAAGTACCCCAACTTACCATGGGGTAAGTTCCCGTTTTCCTTCTCCATCTCCTTTGGTGCATAGCCATTCTGGCCACGAGTGCGGAAATTGTCTTCGGAGAACGGCAGCTCCCTGGGCCAAGAAATGGAGATGAACACCAGCCCTTAGAGTTGGACAACTGGACAGGGAAACCTTTACCTTGTATATTAATATCTCGGCTAGAAAAAGTGAGTTCTTCTGAGCTAAAACCAGCAGACTGTGTCCTCCTGCCTGGGCAGAAAACTCACCTTCTTCTGGCCAAAATCTGTGCATTCATTGGTGCAAAAGCAAAGATGCAACATAAGATTCAATTTGTCCTTTACTTCTTATTGAGTTTTGCTTTATCAGTTTACAGATGTTAACAATGGAACCGGATCCTCGCATTTCTGTTGGAAAAGGAAGAAAGGAAGATGAATTTGTTCATTGATTCAATGTAAGATGGAAATTCCTAGTTTTTTTTTTTTTTTTTTTAAAGCAGTATCTGGCCTAGGAGTTTTAGGATTCCTGATCTAAAATCTTGCATTTCTTTAAGCGTTTTGGGGAAACTTTTTTGATGTTTTCCCAGAAGGGACGCCAAAAAGTCCTTCAGAAAGAACAGAAAAATTGTCATGATTACTTGATGAACTCCAAGGGCGGAGCAAGGAAGAAATTCTACTTGAGACATTCAGAGAAATCCAGACGTTTAAAGAGATGCTTCCTTCCTTCCTTCCCCATTTAATCCGTGAGTGTGTTTTCAGGGTCGAGAGAGCCAGCCTGAATTGAAACGCGGCCGCTTTAAGACGCCTGGACTTCAACTCCCAGAAACCCGAGCAAGAAAGTCCCCTCCAAGCCTTTGGTGGGGCCGGGAACTCTGGGAGCTGTAGGCCACCGGGCTGCCTGGCGTGCTCGAGAACTTCAGCTCCCGGCAGCCCCCGCGCAGAGCAGGCGCGCCCTCCCAGCAACGGCCAGCGCGCGAGCCTCTTACCCACGATGCCTCGCGGCGAGGGTTTTGCATAGCCCCGCCCCCGAGAGGAGAGCCTTCTGCGGCCAAACGTCTCCCGCCCGGGCGGCCGCAGAGCCACTTTGCATAGCCCCGCCCACGGTTGCCGGGGCGACGGCAGACGCTCCCGGGCGGCGCTGCGGGCGGCTGGTCCGAGCGGTGCAGCTCAGCGCCCCCACCCCCCCCACGCCCCCACCCCAGCGGAGCCAGGATGTCGGGGCGGCGGGAGGAGGAGCGGGAGCTGCAGGGCTTCCTGCGGGACGTGGACGAAGTCGGTGAGCCCGGCTCGGTCCTGGGTGGGGGGCCTGGGGGGGAAGACACGGGGGTCCCTCCAGGGCAGCCAGGAGTCTGCAAGCTCCCCCCCCCCCCCCCGCCCACCCGGGCTCTCTCTCTCTCTCTCTCTCTCTCTCTCTCTGCTTGGGGAGGGGTCTCTTGGACCAGGGACACCCCCCCCCACCCCCAACTCTGACCTGGGTTTTCCTGGCTGGGGGCATTTCTGCAGGGGGGGCCTCTAAGGCGGGGCGGGGGTCTCCCCACGAGGCCAAAGGCTGGGAAGCCCACCCGAGGCAGCCCCTTCCCTGCCTTGGAGGCCTTTGCGACAGCGGTGGGACTCATCTCGGGGGTGGGGGTGGGGGGTGGGAGGGGTCTGCCCACCGAGGGGGGGGGGACCAACGGTTGCTTTCGTGGGGTGGAGACCATCACTTGGTCCTCAACACCAAGAAGAGCAAAAGGGGCTGGTAGGGGACGATATAGAATAGGAATGGAATGGAATGGAATTAGAATAGATTAGAATAAGAATAGAATAAGAATAGAATTAGAATAAGAATAGAATTAGAATAGAATAGAATAGAATAGAATAATAGAGCAGAATAGAATAATAGAACGAATAAAATAGAATAGAACAAATAGAATAGAATAGAATAGAATAGAATAGGAATGGGATGGAATAGAATAGAATAGAACAGAATTAGAATAGAATAGAATAGAATAAGAATAGATTAGAATAAGAATAGAATAAGAATAGAATAAGAATAGAATAGAATAGAATAGAATAGAATA
>BLBF01000059.1:1616923-1659815 GCA_015471245.1 Laticauda colubrina | reverse complement strand
TCCTTCCTTCCTTCCTTCCTTCCTTCCTTCCTTCCTTCCTTCCTTCCCACAGCCTCCAGCTGACTTTTGGCTTTCCTTCCACTCTTCTAGGGATTGTCAGATCAAGAGGAAATGATGAGTCCAGGTAAGACCGATCACGGCAGGAGTGTTTGGGACTGGAGTGCCAGGTAGGCTTGCCTCTTCTGTTACCCCCTCCTCCCAGACCTTGTGAACCAAGGAAGCTCTGGAAAGGCTTCACTTCTTCTCTTTCTCTGCTGGGAGGCAACATGGAGGGGAAGCATTAGCCATTGCTCTCATATGGCCTTTGGAGTGAGCCAGCCGTGTCTTTGGGAAGCTCCTGGGGTCCCTGCCTGTCCTTCTGCATGGAGGAAACCTCCTGCTTGTGGTGGATTCCCTCGACTTCCTCCAAAGCCCAGGACCCTCCTTGTGGCCTTTCATCCCTCCTTGGTCCTGGCTTGGCTTCTTGTATAACTGCTGAGGAAGTTTTCTTTTCATCTCTAAAAATCAGAACGGGGCCCAGTTTTCTACCTAAATGCATTAATTATCTTACATCCTTCATTGGCTGGAAGGCATGATTTAGGATATATTAATCGTCCCATTAGCCAGAAATTAGAGGGCTCCTCTCTCTCTCTCTTAGACATGTTGCTTTCTTTCCCTTTTCCAAAATATTTCATCTCTGCATTCTCCTCTTTCTCTGTAAATGGAAACTTTGGAATCCCGCTCTAATTGGCTGCCACCTTAATGAAACGGCCTTTGTAGCTTTGCACTCCCTACCTCCGAAATGACTTTGCTTTGTAGTTTGATTTTCCTTCTCAAACAACCACGACGGACGTCCTTTTCCTTTGGGCTGAATTCCCACCTCTGCTTTGCTGACTTCTAGAGAGCTTCCTGGCGGCCTTAGAGAAGGATGCCCATGAGCGAGCCAGAAGGAGGAAGGAAAACGAAGCCTCAGCAAACGGTGAGGGTCAGATTGGGCTTCAGCAGAAGCAGCTAGAAACAAAGTCCTGGGACTTCACTTGACCCCCCCACCCCCCAAGGATCCCGCCTCCTGACAAAGCTTTCGCGGGGCAATTCAAGCCTCCAGCAGTTTTGCAAACTGTCTAGTCTTCCTTGCTTGATCTCAAAGCATCGCTGAGCTCAACAGACAGGAGTACGAGGCTCTTGCAGTTCAGCAGCACCAGCAGAAATGGATGGTTCTTGGATCTCAAGAGAGTCTAAAAAGAACTTTTAGACCAAAGTTACACTAATACCAAATATATATACACAGTGCCATAGAATCATTAAGGAAAGATTGCCAAAGGAGGGACAAAATGAAATGTGAACAACGAAAAATAACACATTAATTATTTTAAATAATTACATTGAGTTGTTGAATTGTCCTGCAGCCAGTTGTCCCACGGTAAGTTGGCCGTAGCGAGTTGGCCATGGAAAGTTCATAGTGACAAGTTGTCCCAATTTTCCAGCCTCCAAGCTGAGCGTAACTCTGGTCACAGCCCTGTTGGACTAAGAAACAGACCTTATGTCAACTCATAAAATATTTTATCTGGTCTTTTTAGAGTTGCCAACAGAAAGGCAGGGGGGAGCAGTGGGGCAGCCTGGAAATCGAAAGTGCTTTCCATAAATGTTTTCAAAAATGGTTTCTAGGTGACCAAAGTTTCTGCCGTGCAAAATTCTAACTGGAGAGCATGATTGATGATTTTTGGCTATGAAGTTGTCCCATTGGAGAATATGAATTACGATACACCCAGAGGGTAGGAGGGGGGAAACCAGGGTCAAGGGTAACAGTGAATGATGTGTCTCAGAGTTGGCTACACCCAGGTAGCACCAGCATGTCTACTCCTAATAAATCTTCTTTAAGCCTTTGAAAATCTAGCTGGAGACTCATGATTTAAAGGGGGGTAACTACCGCAGCCCTGACAGCTTACGCAGAACCTAAAGCTATTTTTATTAGAACCTATACAGGAACAGAGTCATGCACGGCTGAAAGAGCTTCCCTGCCTCCTTTTTTAATCTTATTTATGTGGATTAAGCAGGGTGGGGATTCCATTAAGTGCTTTCTCATTTCTTGGATCCCAGCCTCAGTGGCAGCTCTTCCCTCTTATCTTTCAAGACCCTTCTCAACTACAATAATTTGAATTTTTTAAAAAAATGCCTTTGGTTATTCTGCTTCTCCCGCAGCCCTGAAAGAGAAGGGGAACGACGCTTTTGGCCAAGGGGACTATGCTTTGGCTGTGCAAAACTACACGGAGGGTCTGAAGAAGCTGAAGGACATGCCAGCCTTGTATACCAACCGAGCCCAGGTCAGTGTGTATGTGTGCGTCTGCTTAAAAGGGGTGACCCCTTCCTCCAGGGTCTTGGCATCCTGATTTCCCACTCCTGTTGGGGGCTCCTTCCTTTAGGATATGGCTGCTGCTTTGATGTGTTGCGCAAAGCCCCCTTCCCTGTTGATCCCTTTCTCCAAGTAGCAAAAGACATCAATTAAAAGTTCCTGTCAATCAGTCCCATCCTGGTGGGTTCTTCCTTTCTCACAGGGGTGTAAAAGACATTGCATGCCATTCCCCAGGTCAATATGAAGACATCTCTTACATTACATGGAAAAATATTAAAGATCCATAGGACTGAGCGTTATCTCTCTCTCTTCCCGTTCCTGCTTTTTTTTCTTGCCCCTCTGAAGCTCTCCTAAATATGTTTTTCTGAGAATACTATACAATCTTTTAAGCCGGCGCTGAGACCACGGTGGCTGCTAACTGAAACCAGCCCACCCAGGTTTCCTTAAGCCAGCAGTTTGGCTGGTGAATGACTTGATTCTTCTGCCAGGAAAGCCCAGACTGAATGCTTGGCATTTTGAAGGACATAGCACCGTGTCCACTTAACGTGCCTCTCTGGGTTTATTTTTGCATTAGGCCTACATCAAGTTGCAGAAGTACGAGAAAGCCATTGATGACTGCGGTTGGGCGTTGAGGGTAAGGCTCACCTGCCTTCATTCCTTGCCCTCCATGAGAGGGGCAGAATCAGCCCATGGGCTCTGAGGGCAAGGTGGCATCCAGTCAAAATGGCAATTGACAATGGCTTGAATTGGCTACGGCCTGTATGGTCTTCTGCTGGACAATATGAAATAAATAGTAATTTTCTAAAAGGGCTGAAATACCTTTGGTTGCTAACATTGAAGGGTATCCACAGGAGGTGTCAGAGGTCAGAATAGGACAACGTTGTGGCCAACTCACTATGACCAACTTGCTGTGGCCAACTCACCATGGCCAACTTGTTATGGCCAACTCACCATGACCAACTTGCTGTGGCCAACTCACCATGGTCAACTTCCTGTGGCCAACTCACCATGGCCAACTTGTCATGACCAACTTGTTATGGCCAACTCACCATGGCCAACTTGTCATGAGCAACTTGCTGTGGCCAACTCACCATGGCCAACTCACCATGTGACAACTTGCTGCAGGACAATTTAATAATTCTGTTTATTTATTTGAAATAAATATTTTAATTGTTGCCATTCACATTTCATTCCATTCCTCCTTTCGCATCCTTTCTTTAGTGATTCTTTCGCACTATTTCTTTGGTACTCATGTAACTCTTGTTCCACAGCAGGTTGGCTATGGCGAGTTGGCTGCAGAGGTGGTCAGAAAAGTCAGTCAGAACCCCAAGCCAAGTCCCTCCTTTTACACACCTGCCTTGCCCAGCTTCAACTGTAGTCCCCATCTTGATATTTTAACACACACACCCCGGGCCACCAGCCACCGGTGGCCCTGTTGCCTTTATTGTAGTCCTAATCTGGATTTTGCTAAGTGATTCTCTTTAATGCAGTGCGATGAGAAATGCACCAAGGCTCTCTTCCACATGGGAAAGGCTTACCTGGCCAAGAAGCAGTTCCAGCAGGTGAGGCCTCCCTGGGCTCAGAGTCTGTGCCGCGCCAAGCTATGGCAGGTAGTCCTTGGCTTAAGAGCAGAATTCCCAGTGCTAAGCAAGGAGATTGTTAAGTGAGCCGTTCTGCCTTTTTTTTTTTTGGGGGGGGGGGGGCACAGTGGTTAAGCAAACCACTGCAGTTGTTAAGCGAAACCTGGTCATTAAGAGAATCCGGGGCCTTAACTTTGATCACATGGCCATAGGAATGCTGCGATGGCCGCAAGCCTGAGGACCGATTATAAGTAGCTTCCTTCAGTGCCGTAGTCATTTTGACCAGTTGCTATACCAGTGGTAAATCAAGGACTACCTTTATGGTGTGAATATGGGATTATTTTTAGCTTGCTCAGATGGGCAGGTGGGACTCCATCGGTCTTAGAGCTGGAAAATTCTGCTCAATGGGTCTGCATTGTTGTCAAGAAAGAAAAGCAAGACAATTAAATAGGTACCCCCAGGAGGTAGTCCTCAAGAAATTGGGTTCAGAATTGGCAGATCAGATGCCTTTGCCCCAAGTGTGTTGGCTGAATGGTTAGCAAACCCTTTCATTTTAAACTTCTGGTGACTCCAACCCTTGGGAGGAACTCCCCCCCCCCTGAGAGAAAACGGTTGAGTCTTAGCTGGTTGTGGGGTCTCAGAAGAACCTGCGTTTGCAGGATTTGCCCTCGGGGGGGGGGGGGGGTAAATTGTGAGACCCGGAGTTTGGATTTCAGCAAGAGGGGAGATGCATCTGTCTTTCATGCCAGCCCTGGAGCCAAGCCTTTTCTTGCATTTTTCAAACATGCTTTTATTAAATGATTAAGTATTGTAAAATACAAAGTGTAAAAGTAAATGGAGGAACATTCAGGAAGGAGGGGAAAGAGGAAATATGGAAGTGGGGAAGGGTAGGAAAAAGAGAAAACTCTCTGTTGCAGTGAAATAAAACTTCAAGTCACGCTTTGTTTTTCTATAATAATATAAACAAGTCATCTCTATCAAGATCTATCCATCTAAGCTGTAAAACCCAAAGTCAACGTTAACATTCTTTTACACATCAACCATGAAACCCAGAAGCAGTTTCCACATGGAAGCAAAGTACTTGTAGAGAAGAGAAGAGAAGAGAAGAGAAGAGAAGAGAAGAGAAGAGAAGAGAGAAGAGAAAGAGGAGAGAGAGAAGAGAGAGAGGAGAGGAGAGGGAAGGGGAGGGAAGGGAAGGGAATGGAATAGAATAGAATAGAATAGAATAGAATAGAATAGAATAGAATAGAATAGAATAGAATAGAATAGAATAAGGAAGGAGAATAGAATGTAGAATAGCGTAGCATAGCATATTCTTTATTGGCCAAATGTGATTGGATAAACAAGGAATTTGTCTTGGTGTAAATGCTCTCAGTGTACATAAAGGGAAAAAATACATTTGTCAGGAGTCAAGAATCATCAGGTCCAACACTTAATAATAGTCATAAGCTACAAGTAAGCAATCAAATCATACTAGGAAACAGTCAGTATAGATTGCAAGGATACAAGAGACAAAGTTACAGTCATACAGTCACAAGTGGGAGGAGATGGGTGATAAGGAGTGATTAATAATAATAGTAGTGCAGACTTTGTAAATAGTTGGACAGTGTTGAGGGAATTGTTTGTTTAGCAGAGTTATATTCTTTTACTGAATCAGAGTAAGTTTTTGCCATTTCAGCCTTTTCTTGATTGTCTCTTCCTGCATCTTTTTCTCCTTCCTGTTCATTCTCACTGATGTTTCTCCCTTCTGCTTCCAGGCCAGGGAATGCTATCTAAAGATTTTAAAATTTGACTCCCAGAAGGAGAAACTGTGCAAAGGTAGGGTGCCCCGTTTTTCCTCCTGCACCCCGGTGCCCTTGTTTGGCTACTCACAGAAAGACCAAACGCACTTCCTGAATAACGGGACCAGTGATGGGTTTCCAATTTTTTTCTTACTGGTTCTGTGCGTGTGCAGGGCTCAAATACCGACCTCTGTCAATGCTGGTGAGCTTTTAGCTCAGCTGAGGCTGAAGCACAGCAATTTGCTGTGCTGCGCAAATCAGCTGAGCTAAAACCCAAAGAAATATAGGAGAGGTAACGGCAGGGGTGGGAGTGTGGGGCCAGTCAGAGATGGTGTTTGCCAGTTCTCCAAACTTGTCAAAATTTCCACTACTGGTATGCCAGAACCGCTCCGAAGCGGCTGAACAGCACCTCTGAACAGGGACTGTCCATTGTCTCCCTGGGTTGCTTCAAGCCAGGATCGTGCCGTTATCCTCGGTTCATTTCATCCCAACTTCTTCCTCTTCCCACCTGTCAATTCTACCTTTTCCCGCCTCCAGATTGCATCAGTGAAATAGACCTGGAAGAAAAAAGGCTCAGCGAGGAGGAGACAGCGTCAGAGGATCTGAAGACTGGGAAACTCACCGCCGTTGCCGTGAGTGAGATGCTCCAGAAACTCAGCAAACCGGGTCAGGACCCCTTGTATTACGCAGGAGGCCTCCAACTTCTGACTGACCTGGTTCAAGCCTGTGAGTGCCCCATAGAAGAGGCAGCCCCAGACTGAAAACCCCCCCCCCATTTCCCCAGTGCCCCACAGGGAGGGGGTTACCAGAAAGGTCCTGTTACTCAGGGCCAAAAACAAGGATCTTGCCCAGGCCCCAGGAAATGCTCCACCCTCAACTCTTCCCCTGGATTTCAGCCTCAAGCAAGATGTTTGCTTCCCTCTATCTGAATCGCTCGCAGGCACCGAGCAAACCTTGTTTAGGACGAACGGCGGTTTCAGTGTCATCAGCAACAACAAGGTCATAGAGCGGTAGGTGCGAATGTTATTTATTTGAAACTCTTCTTTCCCATCTCTGATGACAAATGCTCAGTTTATCCATAATTTGACACAGTTTGGCACCATTATTTGTTTATCCCATTATTTCAATCTTCAGGTTTTGCTGTGAAAGGTGAGTTCAAGGCCAGGCTTGGCAGTTTTTTTATTTTTCTCTGCCAGACACCCCAGCTTTGTCTCTTGCAAGTCACTGAAAGATTCTTTCAAAGCTCCCCAGTTAGAGGCCGGATCCACAGCCTGGATTTTGTTGTCCTGGGAAAGTGAGCCATTCCGCAGCCGAGAGCTGGCCCTGCTTTTACCTTTCAACCATCCACCTTTTCTTCCCCAGGGTTCTCAGCGCCAAGATCAACTCGCCTGCTGAACTGGAACTGGCTTGCTCGCTGCTTCTCCTCTGGCAAGCCGTCTGCAAAGGGAACGGTAATCTTCCCTCTGTGTGTAGGTGGGTGGGTGGGTGGGTGAGTGCGCGCGCACACACACACACACGCTCTAATTTTGAGTCCGTCCATCTTTCCAGGGAGGAGGGCAGTGTGAGAATTTTCAGCAAATTCAAGTCCAGAAAACACACAGATGACTGATTCAGCAGGATTCCTAAACTTCTTTATATACACAATAACTTATTAAAGTAACATTTACAATACTAGTAGTTTCTTCCAATGTAACATAAGCAAAACACAAACAGCAGCTTCAGGAGCTCAGAACAGATTACTTGTTTCACTTTCAGAATTGAGAGCATGGAGCTGAGCCACACCAGACTCTCAGCCCCCAACTCAGCTCCCGTTGGCTGACTTTGTTAACCATGTCTCTGCCAGTTCATGAATATTTGGACAGGCAGCTCTTCAGGGCACAAATAATGCTGAGATACATGATCAAAAGAGTGACAGGTCAAAGGTCTTCATGGCACGGGCAGTGTTGGTAGCAAACCTGTGTTTGTCCACACCCCCTTCTTATATGGGCAGAAAATCGCTCTCCTTCAGCCTCCCATCACCTCCAATAGACCCTGGAGGCTTCACAGCTTGGCCTTTGTGTATCAGTGTGGGTGTGTCCCTTTGTCCATGGGCTCTTCTCTGTCACAGCCTTTTTCGCTGAATAATAACCAGCCCGCTGGCAAGATCCGCCTTTTCGCAAGGATTTTATTTGGCCTGACCAAGATCCAGGGTCTTTCTGCCTATAAAAATTGCAGCTGTGTGGGAAAGCCATCGTGGCATCTGTTGAGCATTCAGCCTGCCTTGGGGGTAAAGCAGGGGTGAGATTCAAAAATCCCAGCAACCGGTTTGCTGCCCAGTTGCTGGGTGGACGTGGCCATGGTGGGCGTGGCCTACCGGAACTTCCAAGAGGGCCATTTTTTGCCTTCCTAAGGGTCCAGAGGCTTCCCTTGAGCCTCTGGGAGGGCGAAAACGGCCTTCCAGGGCTCTAGAGGCCCTCTGGAATCTGGAAAGAGGCCCGTTTCTGGACTTCTAGAAGGCCCATTTCCTCCTCCTCCCCAGAGCCTCCAAACAGACCTTGCATCAAAAATGGGCCACGTGAAGACTCCTGGGAGGAAAGGGGAGGAGCGAGCGGGGCCAGCCAGTCGGTTCAAATACCGGTTCTGTGAACCAGATGCAAATGAACTGGTCCGAATCGATAGAATCCCACCCCTGCTTGGGAGTAAAGTAACTCCAGGTTACAGGCCTTTCTGGCAGACAGGTCGCCTTAGAACAGGGATCCCCAAACTTGGCAACTTTAAGACTTGTGGACTTCAATTCTGGGAGTTGAAGTCCACAAGTCTTAAAGTCACCAAGTTTGGAGACCTCTACCTTAGACCTTCTGAAGGCACCAGCTATCTGGAGGAAAGGAGGTTGGTTGCATCAAGGAGACTAACTTAGCTTCTTGGGCATGGGAAATGTTCAGAGTTGCCTTAATCCACATTTGTCCAATGAGGCTTGAAAGGTGTCACTCCATGAGGCATGGATTGCTTCTCCCATCAGTGCGTGAGACATAATTTGCCCTTTGGAGGACTGTCAGAGGTTCAACTTCTGCAGACAGAATGTTCCTTCTTTTGCCGTCGCTCCTAGAGGCAGACAGATCTCTCCACCAGGGCACGGAAGAACATTCCAGCGGTCGGTCGCACGATTTGGGGAAAGGCAGAGGGGATTAGGACGAGGGCTGGTAGAGTGGCTGGTGCAGCCCTCTGGCTGACAATTCCTTCTGGCTTTGCTTCCTTCTCAACCCAGAAGAGAACCAGCGGCTGCTTCTAACTCATCCCAGTGTCAACGTGCAGCTTCCCGCCTTGCTGTGCTCAGAGGCGCCCGAAGTCCAGGAAGAGTGCCTGGCTCTGCTGTGTCTGTACTCCAAGACGGAGCACGGGAGGGTCCTCTTAATCAGGCACCTGAACACAACCAAGTAAATGACACAGAGTTACGACATGGCTGACACCCCCCTCCCCTGCCCTGCACCCTAACTGGGACTTCCTGCTGAAGCAGAGAGAAGCCCTTGAGCACCTCAGAAACTTACTGAGGCTCTTGCTGGCTGGCTGGCCAGCCTAGTGAGCAGGGCCCCAGTAGGTCTTAAAGTTAAGGGAAGGGAAGGGACAGGAAAAGGAAAGGAAAAAGGAAAGGAAAGGAAAAACAGAAAGGAAGAAAGAAGGGAAAGGAAATAATAGAGTAGAGTAGACTAGAGCAGAATAGAATGAGTGGAACAGAGTAGAGTAGAATTAGAATAGAGGGGAGGGGAGGGGAGGAGAGGAGAAGAGAGGAGAAGAGAAGAGTTGGAAGGGACCTTGGAGGTCTTCTAGTCCAACCCCTGCTTAGGCAGGAAGCCCTATATCATTTCAGACAAATAGTTGTCCAATCTCTTCTTGAAAACTTCCAGTGTTGGAGCATTCACAACTTCTGGAGGCCAGTTGTTCCACTGGTTAATTGTCCTCACTGTCAGGAAATTCCTCCTTATTCCTTCTAGGTTGTCAAGGTTGGACACCCCTGTTCTAGATTGAAAGCTGGGAGATACCATATACCTGGCTGGGGGATTCTGGGAGTTGAAGTCCATTGGTCTTAAACTTGCCAAGGGTTGGACATCCCCGCTGTAGTAGAGTAGTAGAGTGCACTGAGACTTAGAAGACCTCGGTTGAAAGGACTAAGCATGGCCGGCTGGGGGATTCTGGGAGTTGATGTCCATAGGTCTTAAAGTTGGCACAGTTGTACAATCCTGATTTAGAGCTTCTATCATTGTTGCTTTTTTAATACCCTTCTGAGTTAGCAAGAATCTATCCACATCATGGAAATTAGGATAATTCTGAGGTCCTCACCTCTAGCCTCCTCCTTTTCTACCCACGCTCAAATACCGCCCTTTGAAAAACCGTAGAACCCGTATTTTCTGATGAAGCGGATGTTATGCAATGACTCGATCAAATCATCAAGGTTGGTTTTTAAAAAGGAAAAAAAAGAGAGGGGGGGGGAGTTGTTTCTGATGCTGCCAGCAAGTATTTTCATGAGTCAGTTTCCTTTTGCCCACTTCCGTGGAAAAACCTGCAGCTGATACCATTTTATCTGTGGAGCCCGGTGAATCTTTTAACACACCCCTCTCCAATTCCCCAAGGGGTACCCCTTAAAGGCCAGTTGGCATCACTGGGCAGGCATCGGGGCTATTTTGCTTTTTCTCCTGGGGGTGGGAGGGGGCTGTTTTCTACCATTTCTGCCCAGAGTTTGGACTCACTGAAGTCCTAGCCTCCCTGTTTCTGTCAAGCCACCCAAATTTGTATTCTGCAGAATTCATGGGATGCTATAAAGATTTCGCTCCCTGGTGCAAGGTTTTCTGGGGACCAACAGATCACTTTCCTGAAATTTTACTCTGACCAGTTTATTGGAACTGTAGACCCCAGAGAACGTTTTTTTTTTTTTTTCTTTTCCAGGTGGCTACAGACGTTGATATCCTTAGTCAAAGTTGCTGACAGCAGAGCTGACAGCGCTATGAATTTGCTGACCCATTTAATCCTGGAAGAAAAGTGAGTTACATTCTCCAGCTCCTTCAGGGTCCAGACTGAGATTTAATAGAATTCGGATGGGTATAAAATTGTAAAAGGCAAGGTTTAAATCTTGGGTGGCCTTCAAGACCAGATCTTGAAGACCAGAACTCAGACATCTTAACTCTCTGTCTTACTTTGCTTACAGCTTCAAAATCCAGTGTCGTATTAAGCTATCCACGGAGGCCTTGCCAATCTTTATTCAGTTGCTGGTAAGCAAACCATATTTTCTTCCTGAAATTTGTTCACCTGGGGTTCTGTTTCTCGGCATTGATTCACTGATACCCCAAGGACTGTTCTGACCTAGGCTTTCCCAACAGCACGAAGCCAAGTCCTTGTCCCGATAAACTCCTTTTATTTGATTTACAATGAATTTCCTCCCCAACAAAGTCCAGGCCAATAGTCTTTCATGATAGTTCCCAATTAACAAACCTTTACCAGGCTTGAAGGGGCCAGGCCTATATCTTTCAGATGCCATGATACTTGGCAAGCATGCTAGAATGAACCAATTGTCTCCTGCAAAGCCCCACTCCCCCTTCACTTCTTTTTATACTCTAGTGGAGGGGCCGTTCACCGTCCACCTGAGGCTTTATTCCCAAGTCGGCCCTTGTTCCTCAGTTGTTCCCTTCTTCTGGCAGCTCTGCGCATGTGCACACTGGGAACAGGCTCCAGCTGTTCTTCTGCCCCATTGATTTCCGATTCTGAAGGCAGCTGATAACTGTCAGATGGCTCTGGCACCCATCAGAGCCTTCCCCAGACTCCAGGACTGGCCCATGTTCCTCCCCAACCTCCTCACTGTCCAAATCTGTCGGGCCACAAGGACCCAGATTGGCAGGACCCAGAACTAAAAATAGACAGACATTTTATGGAAAAGGGTAGCAGGAAGTTTAGGTGTTTCCTGGACCACCTTTCGATCCCAGAATTGCAGTGATGGACTGAGAAGACATTAGTGACGGGTTGTCACTCATCTCTTTCCCCACCTTGAATTGTCTGGAGCTGCCTTCTTCTTCGCCCACCTCCTTCTATGGAAGCTGAGGTTGGAAATAGGACTCTCTCACTCTTTCTGAGTCTTTCAGAAGTATGGTTTTAGCCCTGGGTCTAATTTTACCAGACCTACATGCACTGCCACAGAAAAATTACATGCCTTTGGGTTTTTTTCCCTGAGAAATGGCTCAGAATCCATTTCAAAGTCTGCTTTGAGCTCCTGAAGGCTTTCCCCATCCTCCTTCCTTTTCCCTTATTTATCTTCCATTTTGTTTTATTGGTTTTGTTTTTCCTGTTGATTTCTCAACACCGCCCAACATAAATCTGACTCTTCTCTAAGCATGAACACTTTCTGAACACTCTGGAAAAGTAGATCCATCAGGTGGAATTTATTTTTTGAATATTGCAGCTGCCTGTGGTGTCGAACTCGTCTGAATGTCTTATTGGGGTGCCCTAACGGAGCTGTCCTCCTTTTATCTCAAGAGTTCTTCCAAGCCATTGAATGAGACGGCCCTTAGCCGGTGCATTGCCCTCCTGGGAGATCTCTGCTCAGACGTGGTCATCCGGATGCAGATGGCTGAAAATCAGGAATGCTGGCAAGCTTGCTTAAGCTTCGTGGTATGTCTTGCCATTTGCTGCTGCCGGTTTATGATCCATTCAGTTGCTCCCTTCTTTCATGGCCCCTGCCTGTCTCCTTTCTGCTCCATTAGCCTATGGGAGGTGGGAAGCTCAGTTGACAGATAAAACCTCTGGAGTCATCACTTTTTTCCCCCCTAAAGCAGAAGCGATTGTTTGTGGCCATCTGGCCCTTCTCTAACCACATCAACCCTCTCAGTGGTGGTTTTGCGTTGCTGTTAGGAACAGAAAGGTTCCCTTAGTGTGGCTTTGATCTCAGTCAGGCCAACACGTTAGTTCATTCCTCAACAAACTTGCTGGCCTTAGGTCTCCAGAATTTCTCACCAAGTGTCAGGTCTGCCAACTTCGGCTTGGCACCTTGCTGGAGTCCTGCCATCAAAGGCTAAGAGAGAGGAAGGGGGCATGGGAGGGGAACAAATGGGCAATCACCTGCATGTAGTTCCATGATGGGAAATGGGGAGGGGGAAATAATGACAACTTGATGAAGAGAAAGAGAGCTCGGAACCAGTTTGTGCCATCACCCAAGGCAGTGCACCCTGAGAAAGGATGTGAATTACGCATAACCTCTCAATGTTCTCAAAACACCTAGGTGGGCTCTTATTGGCTGAAGGGGAGGGCTGGGATGCAGGGAAACTTTCTATATTTTCTGAGCATGGGAAATGTAGTTCCAGCCCGACTCTACTGAAACCAACATCTTTTAATACAAGAACCTATCACTTCAACCAAATGGAGTCTAGGTTCTTTATTTCCTGAGAGATCAGGCTGGGGCAAGCCTGACACCAAGAAAGAGACCCAAATCCAGGTCTAGTTGGAGATGCCAGCACCTGCTGCTTCTTCACCATAAGGACCTTGGCCTTCCCTGGGAGAGAACCTTCTTGGTGAGGTGTCTTTGATCAGGAGATGCTACCAGGGGATCCAGGTACAGGAAATGTACAAGGGATGGGAGAGCAAAGAGGAGCCAATCAATTCTGGATCCTCCCTGGGATTGGCTGATTTTCTCACAAGGCTTTGTTTTCTTCTTCTGTAGAATCAATGCTGGACTGAAAACAGCATTATCAGGTATCCTGAGTGTTTGTATGCAGTCCTAGGCCTTATGATGAACCTCTCCCTGGAACCCAACTCAGTCATTGAGGTGATTTACAAACCTGCATCTCTTTGAGGTCTCAGAACATCTGAAATTCTCCTCTGATCAGCTTCTTCTCTGGGACAAATTCTTTCCATGCCAGTCAATCCTAGGGAAGGCTCTTTTGAGCTTTTTTCCTCTTTGGCCTGGACGGGTCCGGTGGGGTTCAGGGAGTCACACATTGTCCCTTTATTTACATCACATCCCTGTGAGATAAGGTGGGCTGTGAAATAGTGAGGGGTTGGGTCAAGCTTCTGCCCCCCAAGCTTTGGGTCTGAGTTTGTGTCAGCCCAGCATGGTCTTCCTGCCACCTTCTGGCCAAGGAAGGCCACTGGTTTTGGGTTTGCGCTCCGGCGTCTTGATGAAGCTGCCCTTCTGTTCTTGCACACTGGCAATTCTAATTCTGACGGTTGTTTCAGGAACTGGCAGAGGAAATGTGTGATACGTGCATGTCTCTCTTCAACAGCCCAGATGGGAGGATCATCTCCGTGAGTGTTAGAAGGACATAAGAGAGTTGGAAAGCATCTTGGAGGTCTTCTAGCCCAGCCCCTACTCAGCAGGAGAGCCTATACCAATTCAGACAAATGGCTGTGTGGTCTCTTCTTAAAAGCCTCCAGAGATGGAGCAGCCACAACTTCTGAAGGCAACTTCTGTTCCACTGGTTGATTGTCCTCACTGCTAGGAAATATCTCCCTAGTTCTAAGTTGCTTCTCTCCTTGGTTAGTTTCCATCCATTGCTTCTTGTCCTGCCTTCTGGTGCTTTGGAAATGGGTTGACCCCCTCTTCTTTGTGGCAGCCCCTCAAACACTGGAACACCGTAGGTCTTAGGCTCCCATGATTGGCTCCCTGTTCCTTCAACCCTAGAGAAAGCAAGATTGCAGATTCCTCTGCCATTGCCATGGCCAGCCAGCCCAGGAACCAGACAAGCAACCTTGACAACTCCTTTGGAGAAACGTGCACCCGAACCCTTTCCCTGTGGTGCCCCATTTCTTTTTTATTTTCCTTTAAGAGAGCTGTGGGGCTTTTGAGTCACGTCCTTCTGGTGAGTCTGGGGGCTCTGGAAGAAGCTGTGAGACAAGACGTGGTGAGGAAAATGATCCGGTTTCTGAAGGTAATTTGCCATTTCCAATGGCTACTGCCTATTTCGGAGCCATTGTTTCCATCCCAGTGACCTTGAAATGCTCCTGTCCAATGCGTGAGCAGACAACTCCGCCATGTGCCATGCCAGACAGATAGAGCATGAAGGCCCAATTGTCTTGTTTTCCATCTTCCCCGGGGTTAGTTGCACATTGCAGATTTTAGCTGTTCTGCAGTGTTCCTCCTTTCATCTAAATTCTGCAGAATCAAACAGTAGGAGCATCTGGCTGAGTCTTTCTATGGGGTCCTTCGTGCTCTCTGAGTTGGGTTGTTTCCTTGAAATATCTCATGACCCAACATCATCAATGCTAGAAGGGAGGGGGAGTTTGCAGAGTGGAAGAGAAGAACAGCTAGTCGTTTCCTTTCAGATGTTTCATGACCCAACTAGGGAACGACATCAGTGCTAGAAGGGAGAAGAATTATCTTCTGTTTATAGTTAGTGTTCGCCCGGTCAGTATGAGGTGTTAGTTTCTTCTTGAGAGTTCCTTGATTCACCTGTTGTTTATTGCTTGATTGTTGGCCTAAATATTAGTCTTAGTATTAACCTCTCCTCATGTGGCTGTTGGTTGCCGATGAAGTGTTTTGGTCTTTTTGTTTCTTTTGTTGTTGTTGTTATCTCTTTTAAATGGTGTGTAGATGTTCTTTATCTCTATGTGTCGGTTGATGGCTGTTTTGTCTGACTGCCCAACTTCCAGAAGTTCTCTATAGTGTTTTTGGACTTGGCTTAGTTTAGGATGTTCACAGTTTTGCAATTAAAACTATTTCTCAGGCCCTCCATGTGTTGAGCAATCTTCTGACTGCTAGTTGGCAATTCATAGATACACTCCACCAGTCTTCTTCTACCTGTTTGTCCGACACCAGAGGTCTCCAAACTTGGCAACTTTAAGACTTGTGGACTTCAACTCTCAGAATTCGTCAGCCAGCTATGCTTAAAGTTGCCAAGTTTGGGGGCCCCTGTCCTACACAGTGGCTGTTACAGTTTTTCTTATTGTCTTGGTCACAACAGAAGAACATGGAATGTATCTGGCGATCAGTAGCAGCTTCCAAAACGTTTCTTACCATCTTCTCCTCCCAGCAGCCTTTCGGCTGGAGGTGCCAGGGGGTATGTTCTGCCAGTGTCGTGAGCCCTGCTTCCCTCTCTGCCTTGGGGCAGGGATGACCTTCTCCTCAGAGACTCAGCCGTCCCCTGAGCCCTCAATCAGCTCACGGTGACGAACTCTGAGAGCCAGCGGTGCAGAACAGAGCGGCCTGTTCTGTTCCCTGCATCTTTAATGTGCTCTTGGCTGTGGAACAGGTTTTCCTTCCTCAGCTGTTTCCCTCTCTTTCCCCAAAGAAACCGAGATTGACGGGTGGTCAGAGTGGGAAGGGGAAGGGGATGGCTGAGTAGATAGATACCCAGGCGATAAGATGCGAACGGGCTCTTGACGCATCAGGGTGGCAGAAGAAAAGGCCATCTTGACTCCAGATTCACACGCTGCCCGAGGCAGAACGCTGGGAGAGAAAATGTGGGGTGGAAAGGAAGAGAAAATGTGAAATAGATGCTTTTGGGGTCTTTGGGGAGAGGAGAGACATGATGCAGCTGGTTTTGCCGTGGGAGGAGGGAGGAGGTTTGGGTCCAAACGCGGCTTAGTACAGATAGCTCCTTCCTGAAGGATTCCATCGCTGTCTCATGAAGCACTTAATCCGGTGTTTTGCAAACTTCTTGAAGTTTCCAAGGCTGGCTGGGGAATTCTGGGAGTTGAAGTCCACACATCTTCAAGCCACCCAGGTTGAGAAGCACTGACTTGATCTCTGCCTCGCATTAACCTGCTTCCCCACCCGAACACAGGAATACCTGCAAAGCTTCAGACCTTGGGTGGGTCTCAGCTCATGAAGCCAATCTTTCTCATGAGCCAACTCTCATGTTCTAACTTCTTCCCTCCCGACCGATGCTTAGACTCACGACATAAAAAGTCTGCAGGGGCCTAAAATGCGAAGTCGTCCCTGTTCTTGTTTTTACAGCATAAAGGGTTTCTGAAGGCAGGTCTCTGCTTTTTGATGGGAGGGGTCTTTTCCTGTCTTCGATCTAGGCTGGCGGGCAAACCACGAGCAATTATGCCATGAAGGTCCTTGCAGCTTGTGCCAAGAGTAGCCGGCTGGCTCCGATGCAGATTGTGAAACTGGATAAAAGTAAGCGCGATTGCCTTTTGCTCAAACTGGGACAGTGGTTTTTTTAAAAAAAACTTGGTGACTTTCAGAGGGGTTGGACTTCAACTCCCAGAACTCCCCAGCCAGCATGGTTGGCAGGGAATTCTGGGAGTTGAAGCCTACCCATCCCCCGAAAGTTGGTAAGGTTGAGAAACACAAACCTAAGGCAACCACCACAGAAGCCAAGAAATATGATGCCCTCTGGATTATGTCTCTCTCTTTCTTAAAAACTAGGGACGTGGTGGCTCAGGGGCTAAGACGCTGAGCTTGTCGATCAGGCAGTTCGGCGGTTCGAATCCCCAGTGCTGCCTGACGGAGTGAGCTCCCGTTACTTGTCCAACTTCTGCCAACCGAGCAGTTCGAAAGCATGTAAAACATGCAAGTAGAAAATAGGGACCCCTTGGGTGGGAAGGGAAGAGCGTTCTGTATGCCTTCAAAGGCGTTTAGTCCTGCCGGCTACACGACCACGGAGGCGTCTTCGGACAGTGCTGGCTATTCAGCTTTGTAACAGGGATTATTTTAATTTTTGCTATTCACATTTCACTCTGTCCTGCCTTTTGCATCCTTTCTTTAATGATTCTATTCTACCTTTTCTTTGATATTAACCATAATTCTTGTCCTGCAGCAAGTTGCCCCATGTTGAGTTGGCCATGCTGAATTGTCATAGACCCTCCAGAGACACCCTGAACTAATGGGGCTCTCCGGTGGTTTCTTCTGCCCTTTGCAGTTGTGCTGGCATGCAGAAAACAACACATGTGTGTACCTGCCCTTTGTGTCCTCATTGGTGTACACTTCAGGACATCCTGGTTGCACAAGAGAATGCAATTATTGTTGCTAGTTTCTGGGCAAGGTGGTTTAAGTTGCACATTTTATGATCTTGTATTTTTATATGTAAAATGTTATGTTGTAGAGCGTGCCTTATTTTAATTGTGATGCTTCTGACAGGAATAAGCAAACAAGAGGTCCCTTTCTCGAAAGCTGCAGTACCTCTGTCCTCCAGCCAAAACCTTTACTCCTTTTTAGTCCTGGTGCCAGCTGGCTTCCTGGCCTTGTCAAATCATCTTGCAACCTCATTCCTGGGGGTGCTTCTGGAGGCTGTTGACCTCTTTGTCGGTTGGTTCAAAGGCCGCCTTTTCCAGGGTGGAGAGTTTAATTGGCATGGCCTCCTTCTCCTCCCTCCCCATCTAGAGAATTGAGCCGCTCCTCCTTCCCTCTTGCCTTTCTCCACAAATCCCTTTGGCACGGAGGGAAATAACCTCCCATTATAGCTTTTGATCTTCTTCGGGGGGGGGGGGGGGCATTTTGGTCTCTTCCCCAGAATGCCGCCTGTTGCTGAAGCTCCTGTCCTGGCCGGACGAGGTGGTGGCAGGGAACGCTGCTTTCTGCCTGGGGAAATGTCTGGAGGTGCCTGGAACAGCCACGACTCTGCTCGACACGGATGTGGTCAGAATCCTCCTGAGAGCCACCACGCGCAATGCCCAAAGGCCTTACGTGCAAGAGAACGCCGCCATAGCTTTAGGGAAGCTCTGCACCGCGGACGCCAGGCAAGTCTTCTTCTGAGGGGGCTGGCCAGGAATTGTCCTGATCCCTTTGGGTTTCTGAGGACCTTCATTGATGGATTCAAGTCAGTGGTGGGATTTCCTCCTGGTTCTGTGGGCCTGGCTTGGTGGGTGTGGCAGGGGAAAGATACTGTAAAATCCCCCTCCCCACCCCACTAGCCTGCTTTCCAGCTCCCTTCTCCTGGGCAGGGCAACCAAAGGAGACCCAGCTGATCAGCTGGGACTCAATGGGAGGCAGAGAAGATACGGGGTTGGCGGGACCAGTCAGAGGTGGGATTGGCCGGTTCTCTTTGAACTACTCAAAACTTTGGCTACTGGTTCTCCAGAACTGGTCAGAGATGGGATGCTACTGGTTCTACCTGGTTCTATAGAACTGGTAGCTCTGAAGAGCAGCAGACACTGAACCGGTTCTGTGTTTGCTGCTGTTTGGCCCACCTGCCTGCCTGGGCTCTTACCTGTCCTTTATTTCCTGCTTTTTCAACCTCAGCTGCTTTGCGCAGCGCAGCTGAGCTTGAAAAAGCAGGAAAAAAGGTGGCTTTTCAAATGCTGTGGAACCACGTGCAGTGCTTTTCAGCTGTCATGGCACAGCTTAAGGTGTTTTACACGCACGCACAGCATGCGCATGCAAAATGTAGTCCCCCAACTGGGAGTAATACCGATTGAATTCCCCCCCCCCCCAACTTCAACCTGGAAGCCCTTCCACCCTCCAAGCCAGTGGATACCTGAGCAAGGTATTTAGGCTCACCACTGGCATTTAAGTTTGGCACCCTGCTTGAATTGAGATAGATTTCCTCACAGGCAGAAGGATGGAGGTCCTTTAACACTATCTAAGGATACTCATCAAAAGTGAAGTTCTGCCTAAATGAGGGCAGGTTCCACAGCAATGCTTCTGAGAACATGAAGTCACCAAACTTTGGGGGAAGTGAAGTCCTCCCTTCACTCTGAAATATGTCCCATGTTGTCCTTCTGATACTTCTGGGATGGAAGGTGTAGCAGTGTCCACCACCCTCTTCTGCTTGCCGACAAATCTGCACAGAGCTTTCTTTTGAAGCTGCTGCCTTCAGCTCTACCCCACCAGCATCTCTGAACCTGGTTTTGCTGTCTCTCTGCTGTCTTTGCAGGCACACCAGCCGGCTGCGGGAACTGAATGGAATGGCAGCCCTGAGTGCTTCCGTCAGGAAGATGCCAGGCCCTTAGGATGCTGGCAGATGGTCCAGAGAGGGTTTCTCTGCCCAGCACCCCCCCTGCCCCCGGTCTCGGGTTGGAGCTGTGCTTCTTTTTTGCAGTAAAGAGGATTAAAAGTTGGGTAGGGGAGCAGGAGAGAGAGAAGGTCATAAAAATACGTATCAAAGTTAATAAAGCGCTTGGAAGAGTGCCTGGATTAAAGTGGTTTTCCTCTGTTTCTAAAATTGCACTGGCAATTCTAGGAAACAATTCCTTATCCGGGTAGGAATTGTCACTTTCAAAAGGAGCCTATTTAAAAATTAGGGAGAAGGCGTGACTTGGGGTAGGGCCGTCACACAGACCCAGTCCGGCTGCTTCCCTTGGGATCTGAGTCTTTGGGGATCTTGTTTCTGAGTGTTTCATGCTGCAAATAATGGGTACAGATAGTTTGCAGGCCCCAGACCAAGGTTTGCTTTCAAATATGTCCACCTCCTCGTGGACAATTGCTTAACTATGAGCCAGCCATGTGCTGCAGCTGCCAAAAAAGCCAACGCAGTTCTAGGCTGAATAAACAGAGGGATAGAATCAAGACTGAGTGAAGTCTTAATACCACTTTATGAGGCCTTGGTACGGCCACACTTGGAACACCGCATCCAGTTTTGGTCACCACGATGTAAAAAACTTGTTGAGGCTCCAGAAAGAGCGCAGAGAAGAGCAACAAAGAGGATGAGGAGACCGGAGGCCAAAAAATACAGACGCTTGCCTCCAGAAGCTGTGGATGCTCCAACACTGGAGGTTGTTGAGGAGGGACTGGAGAATGATCTCTCTGGAAAGGTGTCGGGTTTCTTCCGACTCCATTATTCTGATATGTGAGTTGAGCTTTGTTGCCTTCCTGATCGGGTCGCGGTGCAATCGCTCACCCACCTTGGCAGGAGAAAAAGAGAGAGCAAGAGAAGGAGCATCTGACTTGATTTCAAATAGATTCTCCCCTTCTCCCTCCTTGACTCTTGTGAGACGGCCATTATGCCAAGACGAGCAGACATGAAATTGTATGTCATTATCTCTTCCTGGGAGCAGCGGATGAGTGTGCTAATCTACTCCACTTCACAGGAAGTACGGCTTGGAGTACACGGAGCTTCGCAAGGAGCAGGATTGCTGTTCCTGCCCTTCCGTTTGGCCTGCTTGCTCCAGCTCCTGGGTTCCAGGGTTCCTGTGCTTTGCCATCACTCCAGGCTTAAAGTTAGGGGCATGCATGATGGGAAGAGAGTGTTGTTGTGTGGGGCTGCTGGTTTGACCTCTACAAGAGAGAGTCTACATTCATTCTGTGTGTTACTTGACAAGAATAGTTAATGAGGATTGTTGAGCAACCAGGATGATGAGGGGACTGGAGACTAAGGCATATGAAGAACGGTTACAAGACCTGGGCTTGGCTGGTCTAGGGAAGAGAAGGACCAGGGGAGACAGGAGAGCCATGTTCCAATATTTGAGAGGCTGCCACAGAGAGGAGGAGGAAGGGGGTCAAGCTATTCTCCAAAGCACTTGAAGGCCACGCAAGGAACAATGGATGAAAGCTGAACAAGGAGAGATTCAACCTGGAAATAAGGAGGAATTTTCTGACAGGGAGAACAACCAACTTATGGAACAGAAGTTGCCCTCAGAAGTTTTGGGAGCACCATCACTTGAGACCCTCAAGAAGAGATTGGACTGCCATTTGTCAGAAATGGTGTAGGGTCTCCTGCTTGAGTGGGAGGGGTTGGACTAGATGACCTATAAGGTCCCTTCCAACTCTTGATTATCTGTTATCTGAACTCTTGTTAGAGTGCGGAGACAAGCAACTAGGATGATTTAAGGCCTGGAGACGAAAACACATGGAAGAACGGTTTCAGGATTTGGGTTTGGTAAGCCTAACGAAGAGAAGGACATGATGGTAGTATTCCAAAGCTGCCACAAAATAGAGGAAGGGGTCAACTTATTTCCCAAAGCCCCTGAAGGCAGGACAAGAAGCAATGGATGGAAACTAACCAAGGAGAGAAGCAACCTGGAATTGAGGAGAAACTTCCTCACAGGGAGGACAATTAATCAGTGGAACAGCTTTGCCTTCAGAAGTTGTGGGTGCTCCATCACTGGAGGTTTTGAAGAAGAGATTGGACAGTGACTTGTCTGAAATGGTATATGGGGCTCGACTGGAAGACCTTCGAGGTTCCTTCCAGCTCTGTGTTGATTGATTGATTGATTGATTGATTGAAGAATAGCGAATGTGGATTGTCCTTAGTATTCAGGGGAGGAGCTAGAGGAGCCAGAAGCCTACCCAGAGGTCATCAAGGTATCTTCCCCTCTTTGAGCCCAATCCTGGGAGACACGGGAGCCGATGGCCGAAGTCACAGTTGCCTTCGATCTTCTCAGACCAACCTTAAAGCCGAATCCTGCTGAGGGCTGCTTTTTCCAGCTTTCCTCCCAGCCTCCTTCCAGCTCTACTTCCCTTCCCGATTCTTTTCCAGGCTATTAGTGCCTCTCGGAGGTTGTCCTCCAAAACTCTGTCTTTCTCTCATAATCCCTGAATGAGCTTCTCCACTTGCTCCCCCACCAGATCTATTTGGCCACAAGTTTGAGTGGGGCGATGGGTTGGGAGCTTCTGGGGATGCAGTTTGACACATCTGGAAGGTGGGAACAACAGCTGGGTTGATCCTGCATACAAACCCCCCTCGCTGTATGTATCTCTTATCCAAAAAGTTTGAAGTGCAGAGGGGCCGCTTGGTCACCGCTAGATGGCAAATCGGCCGCTTAAAAAATGCAGTGAGGTAAAGAACCTTAAGAGGCCATTTGCACAAGCACACGCACACACACGCGTGCACACACGCACACACACCTTTTTTTCAGTATGAAGAGACCCCAGACTCTTGGAGTAGCACCTGGCTTTGTAGGAAAAAAAAAAAATCCAAATCAAGCATTTGAAATGGCTTCTCTTAAAACACAATTGGGGGAGGCAGAGATATGCCAGCATTTTTGTTCATGCTTGTGGGCTCCCCCCTCCCCAATCTGCCCCAAGTGCCCTCGCCAAGGAGGGTCTGGTTAATTCATTTGAGGGCGGCCCCTTCATGCACCGGCAGCAATGTCAGCTGATTTGGGGGACTGCTCCAAGGGATGGGATTCGCCAGGTTAACCGTAATGCTTCTCATGGACTATCAAACGATCAAAGGAGCTGGCAGGGCCCTTGTGTTGCAGCCTGGTGCTGAATACCAGAGCAGGAGGAAGAGAGGGGGGGACAGAGGGAGGGAGAGAGGGAGAGAGAAAAGGAGGGAGAGGGAGGAGGAGAGGGAAAGGGAAGTAGAGGAGAGGGAGGGAGAGGAGAGAGGGAGGGAGGGAGAGAAAGGGAAGGTATGGAGAAGGGAGGGAGAGAAAGAGAAGAAGAAAAGAGAAGAGAGGGAGGGAGGGAGAGAGAAAGAAAGGGAGGGGCAGGGAGAAGAGAGGGAGGGAGAGAAAGGGAAGGAGAAAAGAGAGAGGAGAGGGAGGGAGGGAGAAAGAACAGAAGGGAGAGGGAGAGAATAGAGGGGGGGAGGGAGGGGCAGAGGGAGGGAGAGGTGTCTTACCAGAAGCCGCTTCTGGGCCTTAGGACAGGCACCCGGGGGGAGATTCTGCAGGGTTGGGATGGGGACAGTGGTGGGAGAGCCTGGTCTCTTCTCAGCAGGATTGAGGGAGCCTCTTTCCACTGAACCCGCCGGATGTTGGGTTTTTTAATGAAAAAAAAAAATGCAAATTTCATCCACTGGGGAAAGAGGTAATTAAACTGAATTGGGGAAGAGGAGAAGAAGCCAAGGGCCGCCTTCGCCAGAAGTCTTTTCTCCTCCTCCTCCTCTTAAAATACCTTTGAAAGGCCTCGCATAGTTGCGCTGAGAAGACGTGCCCAGGCCCTTGTAAATATTCTTTGGGTAAATATTTTGACGGTCTCCATATAAGCGGCTTCAGCCCAATCAGGTAGAAGAAAACAGGGAAAAGCGACTGTGTTTCCTTTCTATCTTTCCCTGCTTTGCCCATCCTTTCTCCGTGAGATCCGGAATTCCCACGAGGACACACGGTAAAAGTGTTGGCTGCAGAAAATGCACGAGGAGAAGAAATCTGGTGGCAAAAGAGCTTCGTCATATCTTTAAACAGAGAATCTGGGGGAGGCATCATCTGTCCTTGTTTTCTCTTCATTTTTTTTTTTTTTTTAAATCCACGTCAATGTTGGGAAACCAAGTTTTGCTCTTCAGGGCTCCAGCCTGGAAACAGACCCCTGAAATTTGGATGGAGCATCTCTTCGGAGAAGAACTCCCCAACCTGGGCTGCAAAACCGGGGGCAACCACCAGATGGCAGCAGAGATGTATGGAAACTTCCTTCACGCATGCACGCTTAGCTCATGGCTGCTATCTAGTGGTCATCTCAACGTTGGCAGTTTGGTTCTAATCGTTGTGGTCAGATTTTCTGTTCTTTGGAGTTTGGGATGGTTCATTCCAACAGCTCCAGAGAGTTGCCCCCCTGCCCCGTTTTTGCTCCCAGGAGAAACAACCCACCACATCCACCCAGTCCCATGACCACCTGGCCACTCCCCCCTGGCCACACCCACAGAACTGGTTGTTCAAAATTTTGCATCCCTCCCCTGCCGATTTCCACAGTTATTTTGCCTTCTGGGCCCTTTCAGAGTCAACCCCCAGGCTCAGAAGAAAGGGTCAAAGACGTTGCATTGTGGAAAAGAATGATGCAGAAAAGCAATCTATGTCTATTATTTACCTTTTGCTGCTCTACAGCCAGCACATTACCCACAATCTCATCGTTTCAAGTCCATTAATTTCAGCACATTTCATCAAAGCCGGTGTTTTCCACGAGTCCCAGAGACTACTTTGGTAAATAAGCCTCTTTTGAAGATAACTGCATTCCGCAAAGATGCATTAGCTGGTTGGGTTTCTTTCTCATCAACTCAAGTCTCAAAAAAAAAAAAAAAAAAAAAGTCATATTCAGACCTGTTTTATTTTAGTCACTGGAATTTTGACAGGATGCCCAGCAAAGAATGGAGAATCCGCAATGGTCTAAACTGGGGCTCCTCATCAACTTTAAAGCTGGCCAGGGAATTCTGGGACTCAACCTTACAGATCTTAAAGCTGCAGGGGTTGAAAAACACAAGTCCAAACAGATAGTCTCCTGCAAGGTTGGGAAGAGCGCAGAATGGTGATTAAAGAAAAATGGGCTCAACTGAGAAACAACCTTTCATGGAAAGAACATCCTCGCTCAGTGTCAAATAGTGGGAGAAGTAGGACAGACTTCCTGTTCCTGCCACTAAAAGTATTACAACCCTTGTGAGTTAATGAAAGATTAGTTCTTGTCCAGTTGGTTAGCAGAAAAAATCTTTCCTGAAGAAGTTCTACCAACCACCAAGGACTTCTTGGCTTCAAAGAGAGAAGATGCAGACGAGATTATCTTTTAGTTTGATTTTCACCTTTGAATGATACGGGCTTTACCACTCATCTGGGATAATTCTGGTTGAGTTCATGTTTGTTTATCATCCGACAGACTAAAGACTGCAGACTCCCATTTTGCTCAAGAACAAGACACTAATCTTCCATTGATGGATAAGGATTGTGTTCCTTTAATCCCTCTTCAATGCTTTCTCAAATCTTGTAGTCTGTTTGGACTATGCAAGTCAACCCTTAAGGTATTCTCCCAACAATTAAAGGAATTGGCCACCAGACCAAATATTTACAGAATAAGAACCTTAAGGAAGAATTTCAGACATTTATGATTCCTTCAGAAGAACTTGGAGAGACAATTCTACTTTGCTTGTCTTTTACAACTTTCCCAGGTACTGCATCTGTCCAACCAAGGTAGAGATGTTATTCCCTCCAAGTAAATTGCTGAGCATTTTTTCCAAGGTTCTTTGCAGTTCTGGATAGAGTCCTTTGCTTCTCCCTTGCTGAGAAGCCTCTTGAGATCTCAAGGAGACCTCAATTGAGCTTGATGCTAATGATTCATATTGAAGATCACCCTCCTGCTCATTGACCCCCATTATCCTGCCTGGTGAGAAGTTTGAAGAGGCCTTGAGTGCTACTTCAGCTGGGAACATGAAACGGCCATTAGAGGTGGATCAACATCTCACACCTTCAGATCCCACATCATATGACTCCATAAGCACCAGGTTGCTTGGAGGGACTCTTTCAAAAGTTCAACATGTACCCACACTGGTCTCAAGGTTTTTTTTGTCACTCAAGAACGGAAAAGGGCACATTGAATCCGTAGCCTCAGATGAACTGTCAGCCGGATCTCCAGCATGGGACTCTCCTTGGATGCATGCTTGCTATTGGCTGCCATAGTAATGGGGAGGGGGGGCATGGTATTTGGATTGGGGAAGTGAGCTGGTGAACTGAAAGGCAGGTTTGCTCTCAAGAATTACTGTGCTGCTGAGTGGGATTATTTACACCCCATCAAAGTCAACATCTAGGACTCCAGATGGTCTGAATACCTGAAGATGAGTTTCACCCAACATCACACTGGATGTTGATTGGACACTCAGTAAAGGACCCTGGGGGGAGCGATTTGGGGAAACTTTCCATTCATAACTTTCATGCTTTTTGAATCAGACCTTGCCTTGCTTTCGCTGCTGTCATTTCACACTCAAAGCGCCTCTTCTGTACCCAGGACTGGGCTGCTGGGAGTTTGGGAGAGCCCCTAACTAAGATTCTGCACAGTTCAGTGAGAACCCCCAAATCCCACTCCTGGCTGGCCCTGCCCACCCCTCCCCACCCCTTCCAGGAGTCCCCACGCGGCCTGTTTTGGATGCAAGTAAGTGCAGGGAATGTGCAGAGACTTGGGGAGGGTGAAAAATGGGCCCCCTGGAAGTTGGAGAAGGTTGAAGTGGGCCCGTTTCCAGCTTCCAGAGAGCCTCCTGAGCCTGGGCAGGCCGTTTTCAGTCTGCCAGGGGCTCAAAGGAAGCCTCCGGTAGGTGAATGGCAAAAATGCCCCCTCCCCCACTGTGGTGCAGGAGGCCAACTAGGCCACACCCACCATAGCCACGCCCACCTAGCAACCGGTCAGACAACCTTTCGCTAAAATTTTTGAAGCCCACCCCTGTCTGTACCTCAGTGGAGTTGAGGGGTTTCTTTCTTGGGATTTGAACGGACATGATCTCTCTTCATCTGTACTGGTTGCCTTTTTCCACAGCAACAAAAATGTGTCCCTCCAGCCAAGAATACCTTCTCCGAGATGCTTGGCCAACCATGGCCAAAGAATGGTTAGTTGGGCAGACTTGAGGGTAGATCAACCATTCAAAACGTTCACCTACACTAGCCAGTCCCGCTTCACCACACATTATCAAGTGGACAATCCAGTGGTTGGTTTTCCTACTAGTAAGTGATAGTTGGGACAGGAACCAAACCAAGGAATTCCATCAAGCTCTTTCTTCAACTTGTCCTACATGGAAAAAAGAGCATTGCTGTCAGTCAGGATAATTTATGTAGATTGCTTTCCTGGTTTGAGACTGGCATCTATACTGTAGAGGAGTCCCTTGGCCATGCTGTGGGCCCTGGCATGTCACTTGTTTTCCTTTCGGCTACTCTGGTTCTTCATCCTTGACTGACCTGAAAGAGGCAGTGATGGAAATTTTATATTGTAGACTTCACTTCGGTGGTCATTTTACAATGAGGTCTTAGCCAAACTTTGTGCTAGGGCTCCGATAGTTACCCCCCTCCCATTTAAATCATGAGTCTCTAGCCTGATCTTCAAAGGCTTAAAGAAGATTTATTAGGAGTAAACATGCCAGTGCTACCTGGGTGTAGCTGGTTTTGAGACACATCATTCCTTGTCACCCTCAACCCTGGTTTTCCCCCCACCCCTGGGTATATCATAATTCATATTATCCAATGGGACACCTCCATAGCCAAGAGTCATTAATCACATTCTCCAGTTAGAATTTTCCGCTGCAGAAACTTCAGTCACCTAGTTACTATCTTTGAAAAACTATTTATGGAATGCACGTTCAATTTCCAAGCTGTTGCATTGCTCCCCTGCCCCCTTCTGCTGGCAATTTTAAAAGACCAGATTAATATTTTGAGTTGATACTTTGCTAGATAGGAGCCTGTCCAATAGAGGCGAGCACATCAAGAATGTCTTTTTCCTTCCAAAAATGGAAGCAGAGGTTCAGAAATGATGCTGTAGCATTATTTGAGCGTTACATTGCTCACACTATCCGTAAAAAGAAAAGAGTGAGTGTTACTTCCCAAGTTTGCAAGAGCTTAGACTTTTTTTAAAAAAAAATTACTGCGCATGGATACTTTAGTGCTATGCTTTCTATGAATAAGTAATACTAGCAAATAAATCCCAGCCTCTGCATTGAATAATCCTTCCATTTCCTTTCTGGAGTTGTGCAGAAAATCCCAAAAAACAGATTGCAGACAAGTGAACTTTTTTTTTAAATAGATTAACAGAGTTGGAAGGGATCTTGTAGGACATCTAGTCCAACCCTCCACCCAAGCAGGAGACCCTACACCATTTCTGACAGATGGCAGTTCCATCTCTCCTTGAAAGTCTCCACTAGTGAAGCTCCCACAACTTCTGAAGGCAACTTCTGTTGCATTGGTTGTAACCATGATAAGTGTGAGTCCATTGGCAAGTACCTGAATTTTAATCACGTGACCCTTGGGGATGCTGCAACGGTCAGAAGCATGAAAAAAACCTCTTTCTTAAGGCCATTGTAATTTCGAATGGTCATTAAACAAACTGTTGTAAGTCAAGGAGTATCTGTGCTAATTTAACACTGAGGCAACTGTAGGAGTCTTGAACTGACCTCCTTTATAGGGTGTGGATGATATGAAAGCAATTTTATGGGTCCCCCGTGGGAAAAGATGCTGTCAAGATTTGTTTCTGCCATGGTAACGGACAAATGGGAATTATGGCAATGTGCACTTATTTTTTCCTGCAATTTCTCTGTCCTTTATGCGAAGGCCCCCAACAATACCACCCAAATCTATGGTTTTAGAAAGACAACCTGTTTAATTAAAGACAACCTGTTTCATAAACCAAGATGAAAGGAAAAAAATTCTGCCACTAAAATTGGAAAGTCTGCTGAGTAGGTGAAGCACTGAATTTTATGGTGGCAATTTTCCTTCCTGCCATCCAGTTGTGTTTGCTTTCCTAGAAGCCTCTGTATTTGATTTTTTTGTGTGCGTGAATGTGTTATTATCTACATGCATGCAGCAAGCCTATTTCCTGGCTTTTTACAACATCTGAAAAATGTAACAACCAAGAAGAAGAAGAGCACAGGTTGTATCTTATGAACACACATTCTCTGGCATAATGGTGAAAGAGATAAGAACAGACAAGGAGAAGAGCCAGGAAAAATAACTACTGTGCAGGGTTTTTTTGGAAAACAATAATTCATCTTGAGAGTGCAAGTGACAATCAACTGTGAGACAGAAAGAGTGCCAAACGGTGTTTTAATTCTGTGGTCTTTACTCAATGAGTGTTCATTGGAACCAGTGTTCCTTAAAAAACCATCTTCAAACAAAGATATCTTCCCCAGTCTACTGATACTTATTTATTTCTAATTATTGCAATGATTTCTCAGGTCAGGCTTATTGGGTTGAGAATTCAGTGAGGTTTTGTAGGAATAATGGAACAACAGAGTTGGAAGGGACTTTGGAGGTTTTCTAGTCCAACCCCCACTCAGTGAAGATACCCTACATCATTTCAGACCAAAGATTGTCCAATCTCTTCTTGAAAACCTCCAGTGATGGAGCATCCACAACTTCTGGAGGCCAGTTGTTCCACTGATTAATTATTCTCACTGTCAGGAAATTCCTCCTTAGTTCTAGATTGGTCCTCTCCATGATTAGTTTCCATCCACTGCTTCTTGTCCTGCCTTCAGGTGCTTTAGAGAATAGGTGGACCTCTTCTTCTTTGTAGGAGTCAACCAGCCTCCAACTTGTTTCCACAATACTGCAGTGAGAGGCACAGGTAGTGGGGATGAGGAGATGCCTAGCAAGTCTAAATGTAGGGCAACTGTCAACCTTCAAGATTTCTCTCCTTTGCTTTGCATCTCTTGGCTGCCGTAGTCATGGGGGGAAGGAGGGATGAAATAATTGTGGGAAATGAGCTGGAGGTTTTGAGAATAAACTGTATCAGTTGTGAGGGAAAAGTTTCTTGTTTATGCTCCTTTGATGTGCTATGTGCAAGCTCAACTCTTTATCAAAATAGGACAAGGTCAATGGCCAGATGCCTGCATTACCATCTGAAGATGCCCACATGACATTATATACAACTTTAATTGGATGGACAGTTTGAACTAATGTGGGTGGAAACATTGCCATCACTTGGTATGTGTGATTTTCATGGTCAATTCCTCAGATTCAGAATTCCTTTGATGCCACCCCTTGGTTTTCAGTAAAAGATATCTTTTCTTCAATTAATGGAGTCTTAGTGTTTCTTTCTTGGATTTTTAATGGAGCACCACCTGACAGCAACATTTATACAGAATCAAAGCTCGAATGTGCCAACATTTTCCTCCGAGCCAGATGGAAGAGCATTTAATTTTTATACAACCTTCAGGTTGTTCCAGAGCCTCCTTGAAGATGTCTGGTTGTTCTTGGAGGAGATGAAGAGAAACCATTGACCAGGAAAAAGAAGAATCCATTAGAAATCCAAGTACATGAGATAGATGGCAGAAGCATTTAGAGAACTTCAATCATGGAATATTGCTCTGATGGTCAGATCTCATGAGAAGCTGGGTAGAAGATTGCCAAAAATCTCAGTATTGACAAGTCCAAAAGAGGCAAACTCCATCCCCAAGGCTACCAAGACAATGGTACAGGTCTGTCCTTGAAGTCATCAAGACCCAGACTAAGTGTGAAAGTAGCTTCATTTGCAAGTCAACTTTTTCTACCACAATCCTAGACTTAATGAGCCAAAAAGAGCTGACTCACTTCCCTGAGCGTTATTAGCAGCATCCTTCTGATTTATATCAGCTCAGCCCCTTGTTTGAGGTTGCACAACAGAAGAGACACTTCTCTTTTCAAGCACCTTCCTTGTGTAACTGGCAAAATTTCCCATAATTGAAAAATTAAGTGCTACATTATCACCACATTTTCCCTGATGAAAAAGCCAACCTTATGTTGTTGGTGGGAGAATTTTAAGCTCTTTTGGATGTATTCTCCCCCCACCCCCAATATTCAAAAACCACTTCCTATCAGTAAAGGGGGGGGGGGAAATAGGAAAACATTAAAAACCCAAAAAATTAAAGTGCATATTCAGTAAATGAGTGGCAGTTCATTAAAGCTTGCTTGTTAATTACATGATTCATAGATTTCCCCCGTATTTAACCGAGTGGCACCTTGGGGCTCCATCAAACAGCTGCGTGTCAGATTTAAAAGGAGCAACGCAGAAGAGCTTCTGGGGAGCTGAGGAACCAGGTGGGGTTTGGGGGGCCTGGTGGGGCTATGAGCATTTCAAAGAAACTGAGATGCAAAGCTGATCTGAAGCTCTATGCCTGCTTGCCAGATGTTCTCCTCCTGTAAAATAGGATGTCTCTGTCCCAACCAATACATTGAAATTTCAACTTAAAATTTCATTCGTTCATTCATTCACAGCTCCATTCTTTGAAGTGTCTCCACCAACTTCTTAGAGTGGATTTTTAAAAATTGGTTATTTATTTATTCATTCATTCATTCATTCATTCATTCATTCATTCATTCATTCATCCATTCATCCATCCATTCATTCATTCTCAACTCCATTCTTTGAAGTATCCCCACCAATTTCTTAGAGTAGATTTTATTTATTTATTCATTCATTCATTCATTCTCAACTCCATTCCTTGAAGTGTCCCCACCAATTTCATAGTGGATTTTAAAATTTTATTCTTTCTTTCTTTCTTTCTCAACTCCATTCTTTGAAGTGTCCCCATCAATTTCTTAGAATGGATTTTATTTACACGTACTCCACGAGGAAGCCCAATTCACTTAACAACCGTGTTCCTAATTTAAGAACTGCAGTGATTCAGTTAACAAACGGGGTGAGAAAAGTCATAAAATGGGGGAAAACCTCGTTTAAATTTCTCACTTAGCGACAGAAAGTCTGGCTCAATTGTAGTCGTAAGTTGAAGACTACCAGTATACCACTTCATAATGCTTTACAGCTCTTCCTTAAGTCCTTTTTTGTGTCCAGGAGTGTTGTTTGTGTGTGTAAGGAGAGGGAGAGGAAGGGAGGGGGAGAGAGAGAGAGAAAGAAAAAGAGAGAAAGAAGAGAGAGAGAGAGAAGAAAGAAAGAGAAGAGGGAGAGAGAGAGAAAAAAAGAGAAAGAGAGAGAAGAGAGAGAGAAAGAGAAGAGGGAGAGAAAGAAGAGAGAAGAGAGAGAGAGAGAATGTGCAAATAGAGAAGTTTGAAAAGGTGCATTTTTCAGCCCAATAGATGTTTTTTTATGTTCGTCATTATAGAAGTTCACCAACTGGTAAAATAATCTTTTTCATTGTTTCAGAATTTTGCTGCTAACTTTATCATCTACTTTTCTTTTTTCCTTGCTGCTCATGAGTTATTCTGGGATGCTTCCCCATATATTTATTGCAGGAAATATCTTTATGTTCCCGCTTTCCTGTCTGCCCCAACAAAGACGCACTAAATGTGAGTCTATCCATAACATTAATTAAAAGCTATAAAAACAGGCCAGAAAAGACTTAAAAATGGAATTTGATTGCAATTTGAAGCAAATACATTATGAAGCATTAATTATTAACTCACAGGCTACATTTTAATGAAAATTATTATTAATATTGTTTTCACTGTTTTACTAAACCAAGTGTTTGTTTCCAATGCGTTTTTTTTCCTGTTTTGCGTGAAAAATACTGAAGGGTCTTATAATACAGGGGTCTCCAACATTGACACACTTTGAGATATGTCAACTTCAACTCTGGGAATTCCAAAAAAAAAAAAGAAAGAAAGCTGGCTGAGGAATTCTGGGATTGGAAGTTCACATGTCTCAAAGTTGCCAAGGTTGGAGACCCCTGTTATAATACATTAGAAACCAGGATATACTTCACAGCAGAAGCTTCCCAGTGGATTATTTCTGCTCACAGAGACCCACGGAAGAGATTTGTTAAACTTGAGGATTGCCTGTGTCATCCAGGCAGAGATAGAAGCCATCGGTTTGGACTACATTGCCCATAATCAATTGCCAGTGGCTAAACTGACCACTACTATTGGATGTCATCTATGACAAGAATTCCTCAACATTCCCCCCCCCCCCCCGCAAAAAAGGTAGTTTTTAACATGCAAATGAAGGTTCAATCCAGTGGTGGGATTCAAATTTTTTTACTACTGGTTCTGTGGCTTGGTGGGCTTGGCAGGGGAAGGATACTGCAAAATCCCCCTTCCCTCCCCCACCCCACCAACCTGCTTTCCAGCTCCATTCTCCTGTGCAGGGCAACCAAAGGAGACCCAGCTGATCAGCTGGGACTCAATGGGAGGCAGAGAAGAGATGGGTTGGTGGGGCCAGTCGGAGGGGGGATTGGCCCGGTTCTCCGAACTACTCAAAACTTCCACTACTGGTTCTCCAGAACCGGTCAGAACTGGCTGAATGCCACCTCTGGTTCAATCATCCAAGTGAAAAGCATCTAGAAAGGTTTAATCATGGCAACTGGACCAAAGTTTATTAAAACAAAGACGTTTCATTACTCATCCAAGTGACGTCTTCAGTCCAAATGAAGATTTGGGTAGGCAGAGAGTCACTGGAAAGAACCAGCTCTTGCCATACAGATTGCAGGGGCTTTCTCCCCAAAATGAACGAGCAACATGTCAATGAAGATTCAATCATCCAGGCCAAAAATAGACGGTGAAATCATGCCCTTCACAATCACTTCATCTGTTTTTCTCACTTTTCTTTGATCGCCTCTGTCCACATCTGGACTTTCTTAGGGCAAAAATCTACTTAGACAGATGTCATTGCATTCATGGATACCTTGCTCATGTAAACGAAACAAATATAGTCACAATCTCTCTAGGAGCTAGAAGCAAGTTGTTTTATTCTATCAAGTCAGACAAAGCCACCCTCAGGTCTTCCGTTGCAGCCAAGACAAATTTGAGGGTATCTAAAAATATCTTTGAACCTTCTGCCACCTGTTTCTTGAAAAAGGATTGAGACATCAAGTGTGAAAGATCAACAATGGGTTTTGCACCATGTGGAAAAGGACTACAGCAATTAGATAGCCTTTTGTAGATGGCCACTAATTAGGATTACATGCAAGCTAAAAGATTAATTCCTTCCACAAACACCAGAAAATGGCAAATCCTTTCCTATCAGGAAACTGGAAATGCCAAATTTGCGGAGAGCCGAAGAGGCAGATGAAACATCTTGTTCTTACCAGCTGTCTGGTTCGGGTTTTGTTTGAGTCTAAATAGATGCGCTCCACCCTACAAATCAATTTTCCACCCTCTTAATTAAAAGACTCAAACACCATGAATGTCAAGGCGCTTTGTTGTCTTCTTGCAATAAAAGCAAAGGCAATGGGCCCTTTCCTGCCCAGCCCCTCCTGGGGGGTTTACTCACCTGGCTCCAAAGAGAGACAGGTCAGCCAAGGGACAGAGGAGATGATTCAGCTTTCAGAGGGGACAGGAAGAAAAACTTGGTCACCATATACATTGCAAGATCATAGCTCCCAGTCAGGGCTGACTTGACTTTTCTCTCTCTCTCTTCTCAGAAGGGCTTTGGCAATAGATGGTTCTGGAAAACCATCTATTGACAAAATCAACCATCCACAAAGAAGAGGGAGTCAAGCTATTCTCCAAAGCTCCTGAAGGCAGGACAAGAAGCAACGGATGGAAAATAATCAAGGAGAAACAACTTAGAACGAAGGAGAAATTTCCTGACAGTTAGAACAATTAACCAGTGGAACAACCTGCCTCCAGAAGTTGTGGGTGCTCCATCACTGGAAGTTTTTAAGAAGAGATTAGACAACTATTTGTCTGAAAGGGTATAAGGTTTCCTGCCTGAACAAGGGGTTGGACTAGAAGACCTCCGAAGTCCCTTCCAACTCTGTTATTCTGTTAAAACTTTCTCAGTTCTCTGGGTGGTGGGCACGCAATTCTCCAAACTTTTTAAAATTCTTAAATGTAGACCTTTCAATATTTTGCAAGGGAAATGAGGATGTGTCTATAGCAGTCTCAGCGCCCCCTCTTTGCTAAGGAAAAGAATCAAAGTGGGGCAGCCTAGAGAAAATTTCTGAATTCACAAAAAGCATTTAATTCTTGGTTACCAAATTAATATAAGTTTGTGCAATATACTGAGTTATCATTCGGCCAAACATCCTGGATTTGTGCATAATCTGTAAGCCATGGTTTTAATGCAGTTTGAAGCCTGCTATGGGCCTATTCCTATAACAGACTGAGTTCAGTCAGCCTGCTAGCTAATCTAAGCTCTTTATTTGTGGTTTTGGCAGCATACAATCACTTTTAGAGTCAAGAACCAATCATTTCAGACAGTCCTCATTTAAGTGCCTGGATGCTTGCACCAGGAATGTCATGGTAAAGCTTTGGGGTATCTTTGGACCTTCTCATTGTCCAGGCAAAGGCAGACAACATAGCTTCTCTGCTGCCCTTCACCAGAACTTGAGAGATTTGTATTCTTGGTGGCCATCTCGGTCCCACTTTCTCTAAGGTGGCTTTGGGGGTGCTTGTTCTCTCCAGATTTTTTTTTCTTGGAAAACTGGGAAATGTAGGTGATCCCACAACATAAATGATTGGGTGGAGTTGACTTGATTCTGGCCATGCCTGAGCCATGTGCTTTTGAAAGTAACAACCCAAGGTAGAACAGCCTGGATCCAAGAAACCATATTTTGTGGCCATGCTACTCAGAAGTGCTCTAACCCATCAAGACCATTAAGTATAATGGAGGAAGTGTCAGTACAAAGAGGTCCTAAAAGTTGAAGACAATCTCGGGGAGAGAGCCATCTGAGGAAGGTCAACCATAGCTTCGATTCTACTTCATACAAGAAGAGGAACCTGGAAAATGGAGACGGTTGCACAAGAACCTTCAAGTTTGTTCTTCCCAAGAGCACCTGAGATGGCCATGGTTAGACTCCACTCTTACTCACGCTCAGATTTACAAATAAAATCTCAGGAAAACCCATTTTCATGCCATTTTATTAGTTGGCTTGTACAATTTCTGCATCTTACAAAAATACTGTGAATTTGGTAAAGGATAGCAATAACAGCATTGGCCACAGATGGATTGACCATTCTCGCTAATGACTTGATGATGTTATTTTTTCCTAGAGGGAGAGGTTGTAAAGGTTTCAGCAGTAAGTAGTTTTCCCATCACCCCAACCAGGGCTAACAGGACCACATGGAATTTTTCGATCCTAACTGTCAGCCACCATTTTGTAGAGAAAAGATAAGACATTTAAGGAGACCTGGCTATCACAGGAGCATTCAAGATAGAAATATGAGGAAGATCTACATGGATCTTTATTTGGTTTCATGAAGAAATTGTCAGCAATTTGGAAAGTCAAGAAGGATGTCAATACTTCTTAAAATTTAACAGAAGATCTGAGAGAGGAAAAAAACAAAATAAAACCCCTTCAACCTGCAACTGTTTTGTTTAGATTTTTCTGCCCTAAAGAAAATGAGTCTCCATTTTTTTCCTCAAAAACCTCTTGAAAAAACCAAGGCCCAGATGTTCTGCTTTAAGGGAAATACAATTTTGACAGAAGTGAAGTCAGCACGCCAAACAAAAATCATGTCTGAGGCAGCTTCATCAAAATAAGCTTTCCAATGGCTTCTTCTCCTGCGTGGGTTGACTTGCAAAGTCGCACTACACTGGGAACAAAGCAAATGGAATCCTGAAAAGTGTCAGTGGGTCACCTGTCTCAACAGGTATGCCCACCAAGCAGTGCAGAGGATGCCAGGTAGATCTTTTCTGATCATCCAAGAGATGTAGGGTACATTATATCACTGGGGCCAGGTCTCTCCATCTGCATTACCCCTTCTAATCTTCCTTCTGACAGATTCCCTAGGACAGAAATAAAATCTAAAATAGTCTAGAGCAGAGGTTGGCAACCCGCGGCTCTGGAGCCGCATGTGGTTCTTTCATCCCTCTGCTCCCTGTCACTGGTCAGCTCCACAATTGATAGGGTTTTCAGTTAGGACAAGTAGAGGAAAAAGGTCACCACGCTAGTAGGAGATTCTATGGTGGGGGAACCAGACTTCTGATCAGTTCCAGAATTGAACAGGGGGCTTCTGCTTAAGACCTTTGTGGCTCTCTGAGTGTTTAAGATTGCCGACTCCTGGTCTAGAACAAAGAAAACCATATCTGGTTCATTAAAAAAAACAACACACAACCCAGAAAATTCTCTTTATTGTCATCCAGTTGGTTTTCACAACCCAGATATAAGCCTAACCCAGGAGAGAAAGGAAAGCTCATCCTTTGCATTCCTTTTAATCACAGTTGATTCAAAAGGTGGCTTGTTGTCTAATTGATCTACCTGGCACTTAAACTGGCAAGATCTCCTTCTCCTGCTGGGAAAAATTTCCTTGAAATTTCAGGCAGAGAATTTTCTTCTCCACTTTTTTAACTGATTCTTTTAAATCGACGGGGTTTTAACTTGGGGTTAACATGGATCTTCTGCATATATACAAACCACACAGTTTACATTTGAGCTAACACTTTGGCTTGGTTGAGATTTCTCCAGATGTTAATTCAGTATTAAGTGCCTGACAAGGGCCTTGTAGTCCATATCTTTCCATCCATCCTTCCCTCCCTCCCTGTCAGATCTGATTTGTTCTTCACGAAATTCATTCCTGGAATCGAATAAGTTTCTTTCAACCACATATATGCTGGTGTATGTGAGCAGAGATGGCTTTTTAATTGCAATGCATTCCATGCAAAATAAGATTGATTGGTTTTTCACTTTTTTTTGGCTTGGGCTTCTGCTCAGTTCATTCTATTTAATTGTATGTACATTGGCATCATAGAAAAAAGCAATTTTGCTTCTCCCCTCCACCCTGAGATTTCATTCTCTCACAACTTTCTCCTCTTCCCTCATTCTTTTACATGGCTGGTGGCAATGGCGTTGCGACTACTCTAAGCCATGACAGCAGCTGCATGATTTGACCTCGGCAGTTTGATGGACTTCACAGTGTCCCTGAAGTCTGAAGGCAACACCAACAGAGACAATTCCTGGGAAAGCTGTTTCTTCCTCAACAAAGGAGTCTTCTTCCTGGTGCGAAGCAGACAAGAATGGGTGCATCTTTGGTGAAAAATGGACCGTAAGAGCAAGGCGTGAGCAAGTCATGGTCTCTCCTTCTTGGGCTCAGCTAAAATTGGTGATGAACCCCATGAAGATCTTCTTCATCCCATGCAACTCTTGGTAGTGAGACTTGGCTTGCTGGCTTTCTCCTTTCAGCCAAACGCAAAGGTTGCATTTAAAGCAAACTGCCCCATCCGAGTCTCCCCAAGTTTCAATGCTTCTTTGAGTGCAAGGCAACCTTGGACCATGACAGCTGTGGTATCCCAGTTGTAAAAATATATTGGCATGGCACTCTCAAACTGGGTGCTCCAACACATGGCCTTAATCCAGCTGGGGGATTCAGATGACTGATCCTCAGGCAGAGATTAGCAATGAAGGATCTTCATAAAAGCTTTCCGGAACTCAATGTTGAAGGTGGTGTAAATGATAGGATTGACTGCGCTGTTCACGTATCCAAGCCAAGTGAAGGCATTGTACATGACCTGTGGGATTTCACAGTTGCAGTGCATGTTCATAATGTGGGTGATGAAGAAAGGGAGCCAACAGATGATGAAAACACCTGCAGGAGGACCAAGAAAAGAGGCTGTGTTAGCAGTGCAACCGGTCAGGTCTGCCATCGTAATCACCTGAGCCTGCTTTGCTTCACTAGGTTCCTTACATAAATGCAGGGAGGGGGTTGACAGGAACCAGAGGTGCCAATCTGGAACAGACTGGCAAATCGAAGGACATGAGCATGAGAATGGAATGCAAAAGTCTACCAAAGAGGTGCCAAACCTTCGACTGTTACCAAAACGCCTACTCTGAATATAATTGGACACTAACGAATTGGTCAATGAGGGCAGGATCTGGGAGAAAAGGAAAAAGCAGGGTTTATGTAGGAATAGCCAGATCCAGCTTTTCTTATGCTATAACCACTTGGCTTGAGTAAAAGTATTCCTTTTTCTACAAATGGAATCGAGGCTCCTACTTTTTTGAAGGTCCAAGCTGGGACAAGCCTGACACAACTGTTGAATGCATCTCCCTGCCTATCTCCTACTTGGAGACATCATAGCTACAACAGGCAACAATAGCCAATGATTTGGGATTGGAAACTGGCATATTTGTTTGAACAAATATTCCACGGAACAACTAGTGATGAAGTTCTTCGTTGATGTCACGGAGTAGGAAACACTTCCTCCTCCCTGTCTCAGATTTCTAATTTGCCAATCTATAAATCCAGTGAAATGCTGAAGCTGTAGCTTCTACAAGGGAGGTTGGATCAAACTCTTACCAAGCACAATGGCAAGCATTTGAGTGGCCTTCTTTTCCTTCTGTTGTGAAAATTTCCTTCTGCTCATAGTTTTGAGGGAAGTCCTGGTTTTGCCATTGGGCATCGTCTGAATCTCAAAGACCTTGGCTGTTTTGGAATTGTCTGTGGTATGCCCATTCTTCTGCATGTCAAGTCTGTTTTCAGGGGACGGTGGAGTTAAATTGGCACAGGGGATGGAAGCAGCTGGCTCAGCTGGTTCCATGTCACTTGGCAGAGGTGGCTGAACATTGTTCTTTGGTGGGCTGGTACTGGTGGCCATCTCCATCTCCTCCATATGATCCATGGCCTCCTGCAGAGTGATCAGAAACATTGGGCTGTATAATCAAACACCAAACAACATTAAATAAATACTGAGATAAGGAAAAGAAAAATATGAACAAGAAAATCTTCTTCAGTGAAGCCAATGAATGCAGATTTCTTTTACCAAGGTGCAATGTAGAACATGACTAATAGAAAGGAATAATGGTGGAAATGTAGCAGCAAAACAGTGCCAATTCAATGGACCTGTTGAGAGCACGCTAGTCACAAGGGTGACTCCTCTTCAAAAATAAATAAAGCAGGGTCAAACCCTGTTGGAAGTTGTCCTCAATGACATCAGTGAGGGTCTGTGGCTTCTGGAATTAAAAATATTAACAGCAGAAATGGAAAACTTTTGAACAACTTGGAACCAACGTCTCTGGTTTTTCCTCCCGGTGTTTTGGGGGACCCAAATAGAAACACTTTTTAAAAAGTCAGTTTCCTCTGCGTTCAGGCAGAAAAGGAGATTGAAGGCAACACAATAGTCTGAGGGTAGCTTGGAGTAATCTCCATGGTGTCATTCTATGGGGTCTCTATAACAATGAAAGAAAGACATCAAAGGACACAGCAGGGAGAAAGATCAAAATATCTTCTTTTCTATATTAGGCTCCAGAAAGGCAAACATATTTGGGGGAACACGAGGGAAATCACCCATGATTGTTGTGGGAAGGAACTGAGGTTTGTCATGGGTAGAGCACAAAGTCCTCCTAGACATTGAAAGGCTTGTTACAGTTTTGTATAGAAATGGATATGCCACCAGCTCCTATTTTGTGGTTGGGGCATATCCATTCAAAGCCAACATTTTATGCAGCATCTGTGTAGACTTGGCATGGATACTCACCACTTTGCCCTTATGGGCAGGGAAGCTCCCATTGCTCTTCACAAGGAGCGTGCAGAGCCTGACATCTCCTGGATGAGTGCATTTCTCCTGAAGAAGAAGAGGAAAGAGAAAGAGAGAAGAAGAAAGAAGAGAGGGATGGGTGGCATAAGACAGCAATTATCCAGAGTAGAACCAAGGACGAAGATCTGGAGATCAAGAAAGAAGGCAATGAACAGGGAAGAATTCTCCCCACAAGGAGAAACAATGCTACAGATAAGACAATTAATCAGTCTGGCAAAGCACCCTACTTAATTCTCAAGCCAACATTTCCATGCATGGCTGCTGCCTGTTCTGTGCCCTGGAGAAACATCTCCTTGCAACCACCTTCACACAAAGCACCATTGATCGGGGAGGAGACCAAAGAGTAAGAAAACCTTAGGGTGGAAACTATAACTGGAGGAGTGGGGCCGAGAAGATGGATATTGGGAACAGACAACTGGGGTTACCTTCAATGGAGCCTGCGTGTCGGCGTCCAGGCCCACATGGCTGGAGATGCGTTTGGTGTTGACCCGTTTTCTGCGTTTCCGCAACACTATATAGATCTGCACGTACACCAGCAGGGTGACAATGAAAGGAACGTAGAAGGAGACGATAGAAGAATACACAACAAAGGCAGGGTTGGCAATGATACACTCATTCTTCTCTGGAAGACACAAGAGAGGGCAGGAATGTTGCCCCAGCCATTAGGTGCTACAGTCAGCCTGGGTGTCCAGTGAGCTGTGGGTGCAAGTAGGGCAACAGAAGTTCCTTTGGAAATGGAATCCCATCTTCACCCTTTGTTCTGAGGAATGGATGAGATGTTTCCATTTGAGGGAAAGAACTGTGGAACAGCTACAGCTTTTACTCAGATTTAAATAAAGAGCAATGGTGAATTGGAGGAGGGGGCAAAAGCTTCGCCGACTCACAAATAAGGCTTTTTAAGGGGTGGCAAAATGCCCCCAAGTTTTGAGCCCATCCCCTGCTGTCAGATGCAAGCCACCAGGGCCACAACAAAACTAAAATCAGCAACTTTATTCTCTACTACCTTTATTACAAGAACCCCATCAGGCTGCTTGCTTTCCCCTGGGAACCTCCAGATAAGGCTTCATGCATTTGGGGGAATATCAAGCCTATTCCACTTGCAGCTGTGCAAGGACTCCAAACTAGGTCCTCGTTTGACTCCTCCTTCCAGCCAGACTGGCAATTTCCCAACACTTTTATGGCTGGACAAGTGAAAGTGCCCCTTCCCCACCCCCACCCCATCATTTACCCTGATATCAACCAAACGTAAACCTAGAATAAGAATATCTTCAACTAGAACAAGCTGCGTTTTCAACTTGAGTGAGTTAGAGCGAGTGGTGGTAAAAGGGGCCTGGCAGGGGACACCAGGGAGTTTGCCAATTACAGCCCGGTGTGACCAAAAGACTCATAAGAACTATTGGCCACCTTTGCAAGGAGTCTTGATTTTTCCTTGCTCTGGGGATTTCCTCTCTGCACATTTCTTTTCTACAGCATTTCTTCTCTCAGTTCAGTGAGAAAAGCATGCAATATTCAGGACAGAGACTGGAACCCTTAAAGGGAACTTGAATTCAACCCCAAGAGATTATCTTGCCCTCTTGCATACCCGTGTTGTTCAGCCCAAACATCAGAGGGCAGGAGATGGCGAAGGAGAGGATCCACACCACGGCAATCATCCCAGTGACTCTGCGCTTGGAGCTGTAGCGGGTGTTGTACAACATGGGCATGGCCACCGCAGTGTACCTGTGGGAAAGGACACGACAACAACAGGGGGGACATGGTGAGCACATCCCACCTCTTGAAAGCAACCAAGAGAGGAGACCTTTTCTCCCGAGATGTGAGTCCAGAGTTGGCAAGGATGAGGAGAGGAAAAAAAAAAGAGTGAGGGAAGCTGGAGGCCTGGCCTGGCAAACCCAGAGGGCACGTCTCACCTGTCAATGCTGATGGCGCAGAGATTGAGAATGCTGGCTGTGCACATCATCACATCCAGGGTGACAAAGATGTCACAGTGGATGCGGCTGAAGCGCCACTCGCCGACCACCTGGAAAGAGAAGAGAAAGGAACAAAGGAGCATCATAAGGCTAAAGTTCAAAAAGGGTGAGTATAGCTCAATGGTGTGGGTGGGTGTACATGCCTGTGTCCAAGCAAAAATGGGGAATTCATTCCCTTTTGCTGAATCTTTTATTCTGACTTTGGCTGCAATCTTGCCAGCGGCATCAGGCAAATATTTTACCAGCACTGGCTGGATGAAAGAGTTTCTGCTCTGCAACTCCTCTAATGGCCACTGGAAATGAATGTGATGAAGGACCAGGACCTCCTCACTTCGCCCCCAAAGCACCCTCCCACTGACCTTCCTTCTGCCCATGTCCCGAGGGAAAAGTCTGAGCCATTTTGGTTCCTGGGATGCCTTTGATTTTGATCAGCATTTCCATCTCTGGGAGCCCATCCCCCCCTCACCAGCCATGCCATGGAGATAAGGCAAAGAAGAAGAAGAAGAGAAGGAGAAGGAGAGGGAGAAGGAGAAGAAGACAGAGAGAGGAAGGAGGAGGGGGGGGGAGAGGAGGAGGAGGAGGAGGAGGAGGAGGAGGAGGAGGAGGAGGAGGAGAAGAAGAAGAAGAAGAAGAAGAAGAAGAAGAAGAAGAAGAAGAAG
>BLBF01000059.1:1595016-1610675 GCA_015471245.1 Laticauda colubrina | reverse complement strand
TTCCTTCCTTCCTTCCTTCCTTCCTTCCTTCCTTCCTTCCTTCCTTCTGTCCATAGTTAGAAAACACTATTGCAGGCTAACTCTGGCCACCACCAGGAGTTCAATCCTGACTGGCTCAAGGTCAACTCAGCCTTCCGTCCTTCCGAGGTGGGTAAAATAGGGACCCAGATTGTTGGGGGCAAGAGGTTGACTCTGTAAACTGCTTAGAGAGGGACACCTTTTTTACATGGGTAGCACATGCAAGGTTCCAGATATGATCTTATCTCATTTTTTTTAAAACCCTCCAGCAGAAGTTGTTAGGGTCAATGTTATTCTAAAGCTTCCTGCTAGTGTTGTTATTTTTAATCTTCTGCTCTCTTTTCCCCCCAGCATATGCTATTCTAAACCATCGGGAATGGAACATGACAGAAATGTTCGTGAATAAATCAAATAGTAAAGAAATAACATGACAGAATAAACAAAGAATTGTTGCAAACATCAGGAGGAAAGTATTACCAAAAGTCTTGGGGAAAGAATTCTGAATAATTTAGAACATGGTTAGCATTTTCCTCCAACTTCAGCAAAAGAGGAACAAGTAGAATGTATTTATCCTGCAAAAGCACAGATAGAGCTGTGATTGATCTTTTCCTGCTCAGGTTAAGAATCAAAGGGGATGAAAAGAATTACTTTGAGACAGGCTTTTGAAAGGAACATATGCCTGTAATTGGGACTTCCTGCCTTCCAACAAGAAATTGGCAGTCTTGGAAATTAAGACCATCCATGGTTGAAGAGTCTCTCCAAAATATTGGAAAGGAGCCAGTAGATGATTTTGAGTTTGTGCCCTGGCTGGTGGCTGGCAAAGTTATAGTTTGGAAAAAGAGTTTTGACAGCAATGGTTTTGGTTTGGCCAAGCAGAGATAGCTAATGGCATCTGTATAGTCGCAATAGCACTTAGACTTATATACCACTTCATTGTGCTTCATGGCCCTCTCTAAGTGGTTTACAGAGTCAGCGAATACTGCATTAGTGAGGCCACATTCAGAAGACTTCATCCAGTTCTGGTCACCATGATACAAAAAAATAAAAATAAAAATGCTGAGGCCCAAGAAAGAGTGTATAGGAGAGCAACAAAGGTGATATGGGGTCTAGAGACTAAATTGTATCATGAATGGCTACGGGAACTAGTTATTTCTAGTTTAGGGCTTAAGGGAAACCCAACAGCATCTTCCAATACTTGAAGGGCTGTCAGAGGGAAGAGGGGTTCAATTTACTCTCCATAGCATCTGAGGGCAGGGCAAGAAGCAATGGGTAGAAGTTAGTGATAACCTGGAACTAAGCAGGAATTTCCCGACCATGAGCACAGTTCATCAATGGAACACTTTGGCTTCCAGAGCTGTGGTTGCTCCATTGTTGGAAGTTTTCAAGAAAAGATTGGAGGGTTATTTACCCAGGAGTATGAGTCTTCCTGCCTTACAAGGTCCCTTCCATCCCATAGGATTCAGTGATCTCAGGTACTGCAGTGAAGTCAACGCAGACGACTGAGAATCACCAAATGCCAAAGAATCTAGGTATTTATTTATCTGCACTTAGGAATTGGAATACATAATCTAAGTTTCAGCAAATAAAAATGAAGTACACATCCTTAGCACATGTGTGCGTGTGCATGCATACATAAAGATGTATAAAGATAGCAAAACATTTGCCAATATCAAATCCTGCAATTAGTCATTAAGTGTCTCTGAAGGGCTTTGGGGTAACTCTGTCAAGGAGCCAACAAATACAGCAGCCTTTTAGAAGCAACGTGGTACGTGAGTGTTAACCACTGATAACTTTCAAAAAGCTTTGCTCAATTGTATTTCCAAAGACAGAGTTCCTAATCTCCTTGCCATCTGTCAAAGTGTCACAAATTAATTAAATGTTAGCTCAGATGATTCAGTGCACCGAGGGCGGGACAGGGGGACCAAATGCAGAGAGAAGATGTTGCATTGGCTTTACCCTTGGATCAGAGAGATCCAGAGGTGCTGCACCCACACCATGTCCCCTCCCTGACTCCATACCTGGAGGTTGGGAAAGCATAATGCCATGGGGGGGGGAGGTGCACAGCCCCATGGGCCTCCCTTCCAAAGCTGGCCTTTCTGGAGTTGCTGCAGGAGGAAGCATAGCTCTGGAAAGAGCTCTGGGCACCTGGAGATGATGCACCATGGTTCGTTTGTCTTTAGATCAGCATTTCTCAGCCTTGGCCACTTGAAAATGGGTGGACTTCAGCTCCCAGAATTCTCCAGCCAACCATGTTGAATTCTGGGAGTGGAGGTTCACACATCTTCAAATGGCTAAGGTTGAGAGACACTGCTTTAGAGAGAGGGCCAACTTGGTTAGGTCTATTTTAGTAGGAATCAAGGGCCAATTTGCCAACCAACAATCTATCCATGGATATAGGGCTATGCAGTGGGGTGTAAATTAATCCCCCAAAACAGCAAGACTCACTGGTTCTTGCCAGACATGTGAACATTGGTACACCTTTTTTGAACAGATGCCTTGTTGGCATGCCCTAGTGCTAAGGGTTGAGGTCTGGTGTCTACAGGAGTGGTGCAGAAGCCCACCAGAGGAATATTCTGATTCCCAGAGCAGACAAACCCACAGTGTCAGCCCACCTGGGCAAATTTCAATCACAGTTAAAAGCAATTCTCACTGAAGGGAGGGACAGCTAGAAGTATCCACCAGGGTGAATTCAGCAAAGCTCCATTGACAAATGCACGAACAAGAAGAGAGGGGAAATTTTCCCCCCATTTATATCACTGGTGCTGAAAGTGGCTTGCGGCTTTAGACATTGCTGACTTGAGGGGTGGGGTAGCTTCTCTCTCCCTCCTCCCTGCAGATCCCAAAGGGAAATTGTTTTCCCAAATGTTGAGGATATTTCTGTGCAGCAAGGAAAAATAAGATGGTTTTCGTTCCAGAAGTCAGAATCAACGGTTAGAGGAGAGATGCTATTCTGCATTCTGATTTCTTCCAAAATGCTCTTGGTGCAAGTCTAAATTAGTCAGCTTCCTTTCCAAAATGGGAATTGAACATTTGAAACCTGCTTGCTTTTCTTTTTTCATTTCAGAATTGGGGCCAGGTGGCTTGAGCGCATCGAGTTGAGTGTCACGTTTAGTTCCATCAGTCCGCTGACGTCTTTTCTCCCGACAAATGCATGAATCGCAAACACTGCAGGAAAGTGCAACATTCCTATGATTTTCTGGATGATTCGACCAACTCTTTTAGTCACTTGCACGACTAATCCAATAGTGACCGGTCAGAGCACAAACACACACACACACACACACACACACACATATTAGTGAGGGGATCTTATCTACGACAAAATCAAAGCAGCATTTTCTTCCCCGCCCTGGTGTTTTATCAACACATGTTTCCAACACCCAATGCACGTACAAAATGCTAAGTTGCAGCAAACTGTTTATAACCCTGACCTGAAATTACTTTTGAAAAATCCAAGAAGTAAAGCAGAATTGAGGAACAGTAGCATGCAACAGAAAGTAATAAACTGAAAGAAACCCAGAATGCAAAGCCAAATTTTTTTATCTGGACAATAGCTTGGACAATCTGGAATGGTGACGCCTGCCGTCCGCTCTAAGCATAGTACACAAAATTGTCTGCTACAACGTCTTACTTGTCAACAACTTCAGCCTCAATCATAATAATACATGGGCAAACAACCAGTACAAACTCAAGGTAAAAATGCTCCAAAGTCGATTGCAGAAAATACGACTTCAGCAACAGAGTGGTCAACGCCCTACCCTTTGTTGCTATAGCCTCAACCCCCCCATAGCTTCAACCTCAAACTGTGGACCTCACCCCATTCCTAAGAGGTTCTTAAATGGGGCATGAATAAGTGCACCACCATGCTTACTGTCCCTGTCCTACTGTCCCTATTTATCTGTATTTACTTCATTTGTTCTTGTTTATGTTCATACATATACTTGTTATCTTGTACATATTTGACAAACAAATAAAATAAATAAAATCTCTGCTGGGATATTTTGGGACTCTGTAACCTGGTGGGTTTCAGGGTCTCTTGAACAAGCTCCAAAAATCTGGAGGCTGCTGCAGGAAAATCCACCAGGACGAGGAACATGGGAAAGGAAAGTTCAGATAATCTTAATTTCCTCCCCCAACTCCCAGCAATGGTTGCCAAGGAGACTGAAAAATTGGGAGAAAGATGGGTAGAAATTAATCAACGGGGAAAGAGCAGGCAGGTGGGAAGCAGGTGAGGCTACCCTGTCCTGAAAGGCTGAGTTTGAACTTTGCCATTTTGTTGACACTTTCAATATTGGTTCTCATTTCCAATTCTTGCCTTGGGATCAATTTATGGTTGGAGCACAAACTCACCCAAGCTGCAAAGGGCCAATATTAGAGGAACTGTGCTGAAAAGTTCCACAATCCTAGAGAGCAGCAATAGAACTCTCTATCTTTGACATGGGACTTATTTCCACTTGAGTGAGGAAGAATAAAAGTAACTCTCCATCAAGGATAGTCTGGGTTAAGCAAGGATGAGCAGTCCAAACTCCTAAACTGATTCCTCTGTCATCTTCTTTCTCTTCCCTGTTATTCTGCCATCAACTGATTCAACTCTACCCATCTCCCATGTCCTGGGCAGGCCCCGAATCTCAGAGAGTTTCATGGTTGAGATTCTTCACCCCTCTTATCCCAGACCACAAATGTGGCTTCATACCTGTGTTTTTGGATATGAAAACTTCATCCCTCTACAGGAAAAGCAAGAAATGTACTGTGTGTGTGTACATTTCCTTTCCAGCTCCTCCAGCTGTGGTAAGTTGGCCAAACATCCACAGGCCATCTCGTTGCTACACCTGGTTGATGCTGTTCTCCACCCCCAGCCCTGGTCAGTTTTGGCTGCTGATTTTCACTGTGCAGTGGCCAAAAGCTGGATTGCTGTGGATGGGGAGCAGGAAACATGAGGAAGCCATTTTAAGACTCATGGACTTCAACTCCCAGAATTCCCCAGCCAGCAAAGGAACCTGCTGCTTTCCTATAACCATTATTTGGGGCACTTGAGACATCTGGAAAACAGAACTTGGTTTCTTTCAGATCACTGAAAAGCGCAACCATCCCCTTTTCCCAAACCTTACTCTTCCTCCAGGGAGTCTTTTGTCCGTCTTCACTGTCACCTTTCTTGGAGCCTAATCCTGTTTGTCTGAGAGGAGAAGTGACTGGAAGAGAAGGCTGGATCTAAGCCATGCATTTCAGGGGCTTTGCCCCTCCAACATGGATTTATCTCAGAGGCAACAGAGAGGAGGCTGAGGGAAGAAGAGAAAAAGGAGTTGCCTCTCACAGCAGTTCCTGCTGAGGCATAACTGATATGCCTGATTATCTAAACAGCAGGTTTTCTCTGCTTTCTGGCACCAAGATACATCCAAATCAATTACTAAAGGAGCCTCTTGGGGCCAAGATGAGGGCAGGGAGATGGGTTTTCAAGAAAGACAGTTCTGCAACACTGGGAATCAGTTTTCTGCTCAAGCAGTTCTCAAGAGATGCCTTCTTCCTCTCAGCTTGTGCATGGAAGAGTCGGCCGAGATCAGAGGCTCTGGATCGATCCAGAGCTTTGTTATCAGCTCCAGAGGCCTTCAGGAAAGCCTTGCCAGCCTTGCCGCTGCAGAAGAAATGGGCTGGCAAGGCAGGTGTCGGGGAGTGCGAGGCCTGGCTACAACTGTCCAAAGGCAAGTAGTACCCCCCCATCCCTACCCTAGCTTAATTTTTAACCCGTGCACTCTGGAGTGGGAGGAATCTTCATTAGGGCTTATTTTGGGGGTAGGGCTTATATTGGGCACACATGTTAAAAATCAAGCTAGGACTTACTTTCAGGGTAGGTTGTATTTTAGGGGAAACAAACAGGGTCCACTTCTACTTGAAACAGGATGCATATCCCAATACAGTATTTGCAACCTCAAAAAAATTCCTTTGGAGAAGGCTATAGGCCAATGCAGGAATTGGGAAGTGGGTAGAATTTGGAGGCTGCATCCTGACTTTGTCTGCTGCCCGCCTTTCTTTGCCTTCCCCCCACCCCTCTGAATCAGGGAGGAATTATGGAAGAGAAAAGGTTATGAGATGCAGCTTCTTAACTTAAGCTGTTGGACTCAAAGCCCCTTTTTATTTGATCGGACCAAAGGCAGACCAGGGTCGGCGCTGACATTTAGACACTCTGGGTGCTTAAATAAGGCAAGATTGCCATTAAATATCAACTGGGTTCTCGCCTTTCTCACATGGCCAGTCTGTTTGAGTTGCAAAAGCTGCTGGGCTATTTCATGCCTCCAGGAGACAGAGGGCGGGTGGAGAAGGGAATATTTGTGCGGAACATGTTGGAAAAGTGGGTGCTTCAAGGGCAGAGTCAGATTCTCCCTCCTCAGAGATTTCCATGGGGCCTTTTGTCAGATGTGGTATTCAGCAGGTCCTGACCAGTTCTGGAGAATCAGAAAGTCAAGATTAGGGCCCCAGCCATGTGATGCAACCACTCTGCACTGCAACAGACAAAGAAACATTTTGATGTTTTTTGACGCCCCCTGCAAACCCTCTTGCCTCTCCCTCCTGTAGAAAGTCAGCATCTACCCGCCCTCCTGGAGAATGAAATAATTTGGGGAATATTGAAAAGGCAGGATAGAATATTTCCCCTATAGGAGAAATGGAGGAAAAATCTTAAGGGAGGCAGATACTAGCACCAGTCTCCCTGCCCCAAGAAGATACTGAGGCAGCCAGCTCTGAGAAATGCAGATTTGGTAATCCACTCAGAAAGATTGGGTCAGGCAGATACTCCAGATAAGCAACAAGCCAAAGTTCGACCAGATTAACTCAGATAAACACCCAGGATTTGCATTTCCCCTTTTGCCTATAGAGCCAGCCATGACACCTACATGACCCCTTAGGGGTCCAAAAGGTATCAAACCCACTCTATTCTCAACTCCATTTTGTCAGCTGTCCCAGAATCACATGCTGTTGATCATTCTGCTTCATCAATAAACCAACATTTCTTTCCAATCAACCTCCATTTTATTCCCGGCTTGGAACTGGACCTGGATTTTTTCTTCTTCCAACACTCCCTTCCTGTCTTTAAGGAGCAACACAATAGCTGTGTGTCTATCTGTGTCTGTGTTCCTATGTGAATTTGAAAAACCCAAAATGGTGGCCGCATCTTGGATTAAACCCCTGTGTGGTGCAACAGCCATAAAACACCTGCAGTCCTTCCTGCCTCTCCTTGTAAGTAGGAAATTTGCCACCAAGGAAGAGAACCAGGACTGGGGAGGCGAGGCTGATGGGGTAGCTGCCCCCCTGGTCTCCACCTACTTCTCAGAACTTCCTGACCGAAATAGGAGTAACTCTGCTCTTTGCATGCCAACAGCAAAGGTGGGCTTTGCCTTTTCTGAGATGGGGGAACAGATCAGTGGCTGACTAGGGTGGGGTTTGGGAGGTTTTTTTTTGCATTAAAATGATTAATAGGATTTCTCTGCAAAGTATGACTGTTTCTTCTTCCCACCACAGAAAAAAAAATTGGCTGAGAAGCAGAAATCAGAAATGTGGCTATTCAGGGACAACTTTCAGAAGGGTTCTACGTTTAAATTTGGGGCAGGGTGGCTGGCTGGGTATCCCTGGTACGTATCCTGTCTTCATAGACCTATGATGGAGAAGGACCCTGGCTGGGGAATATCTATAGTCATGGCCAACAAAATATAAAAGTTTGGTTCTCTAGAAAGGAAGGCTCTGGCTTTTCCTCAGTTAAACTAAGAAGTTTAGATGCCTTTCCATGCTCAAAGAAAGGGTTCAGTTGGACACAACTTAGGGTGTGGTGGGGCGATGTGCTTCTGTTGGCCCAGTGAGCTTCCCAAGAGAATGGGTTTGGGCACAATGGAGCTTGTGCCTCCCATCCCTGTCCTATTGTCCCCATTGATTCGTTCCTATTTCCTGCATTCTTACTCATGTTTATACTTATATCTATTACCTTATAAGCGATTGACAAATCAAATAAATAAATAAATAAATAAATAAGTCCTTCCATTTGAATCTCTGAATCGGCAAGAAAAAAGTCATTTCTGTGCATGCACAGAAGCCTCTGGAATTAATGGGGATTGTTTGAATCAACATTCCAGTTTAATTCAGAAAGCTTTATCAGTTGAGAAATCCAATCTAATTGCCCTTGTAGCAAAATCATTTAACAATGCTGGGTGTGCTGATCCAAGAAGTTGCATTTCTCACATCAAAGAGAACTTAAAGGTGCCTCTCTCTCATCAGGCAAAAAGAGAACATAATGACTGTTTTTTATTTTTATAATCCCCTGATGGTTGTTTGCTGTTTGGTTCTTCTTTTATTGTTATAGTGCATTGTTTGTCTTCTCAAGTCTTCTGACAGGCAGCTTTGCAATCAGTTAATCAATCAAACAAGGAGATGTTACTGTCACTTGAAATAGGAGGGAAAAAACTGTTGACATTCCCAACAATTTTGAGGTGCCTTCTTTGGGACCAGCTAGCTCTGCAAAAGTTATCCAGCTCCTTTTCCTGACAACCTGAGGTGGTCTTCAGCAGGTTCGGACCAGGTCTGGAGAACCACCGGGAGCGGAAATTTTGAGTAGTTTGGAGAACCAACAAATCCCCCCTCTGACTGGCCCCACCAACCCCATCTCTTCTCTGCCTCCCATTGAGTCCCAGCTGATCGGCTGGGTCTCCTTTGGCTGCCCTGCACAGGAGAACGGAGCTGGAAAGCAGGCTAGTGGGGTGGGGAAGGAATGGGGATTTTGTAGTAACCTTCCCCTGGAGTGGGGTGGAAATGGGGATTTTACAATATCCTTCCCCTGCCGTGCCCACCAAGCCACAACCACAGAACCGGTAAAGTAAAAGTATTTGAATCCCACCACTGTTTAAAACTGCTCTTTTTCTCATTGGTTTAGGATGCAATACACAGTGCCCCCGCCTCAGAGAAGCTAAGTAGCACAGCCACCCCCAGTAAAAGGTAAGAAAGGTTTTTATTACTAGCCTCTGAGAAAGACGCAATGCTTAGGAACACTTTACGTAACTCAGTTTAACGAATGCCACAATATTTAGCCAGCTCCAGCAGTTCGTTCCTGGATAATTGCAATCATTTGCAACCAAGGAAGTTTTGTTCCATAATACAAGTTCACTTTCTTGAAGTGAAGCACTGAAAGGTTACAGGGAATGATTGGGAAAACGTTGTATATGTAAGTGTTGCTCCACTCAAGGCCCTGCTGGCTTTGTCTGTACTGTTTGGGGATGAGAAACCTTCCGAGTGGCATCAGAAAGATTTCTCCAGAGCCCAACCCACCACGCTCCCAAAAGTACAAGAAAACTAGTAGAGAAATATGCTTACTGGGCAATTTTCAGACTGAGTGGAGAGCTTGAACTCATGTCAAACTCTAGGTGCCTACAGAACAGAGGTGGTCTTCAGAAGGTTCTGACCGGTTCTGGAGAACCACCGGTAGCGGAAATGTTGAGTAGTTCGGAGAACCGGCCAATCCCCCCTCTGACTGGCCCCACCAACCCCATCTCTCCTCTGCCTCCCATTGAGTCCCAGCTGATCGGCTGGGTCCCCTTTGGTTGCCCTGCACAGGAGAATGGAGCTGGAAAGCAGGTTAGTGGGGTGGGGAGGGAAGGGGGATTTTGCAGTATCCTTCCCCTGCCAAGCCTACCAAGCCCACGGAACCAGGAGTAATTTTTTTGAATCCCAGCACTGCTACAGAACAAATCTTCCCTGGTCAGAAAGGAAGGATGACCAAAGGAAACTCAGCATTTGGTTACTTTGGATTCAGTAGCCAAATAGGCCAGACGTGAACATCCAGGGATCATCCAAACCACCGAAGGAATATCCTATCAGCAAGCTAAGCCATCCCTGTTAGGTGACAGGAAGGAGGATGCATTTTAATACCAACTTCTTCCTTTTTCAGACCTCGGCCAAGAATTTGCATGAATTAAAGGACAGGAGGGCAGCCCCCATCTCGGCCAAGCACAAGCCCTTATCTATTGTCCAGAAACCAACTAGAAGGGCACCTCACTAGAGCAGTGTCTCTCAACCTTGGTGACTTGAAGACATGTGGACTTCAACTCCCAGAATTCCCCAGCCAGCATGAGGTCTTTCATCTGATGCAACATTTCCTTCACAAAATATTGTGTTTTGGACTATCAAAGGAAGAGTTATGGCTTCTTGTTTTTTAATTTACTGAACAGCAATAAAAGTCTGTGAAGAGAAGAGAAGTTGCCACATTTTCAAAACCACACAAATCATCAAGATTTCAGAACGGAGTCCTGTTTAAAATCTTTGTCCAAATCCTTCAAAAATCCAAGGCCTTCAAGAGATTCTCTCATTTCAACTTAAAATTGTAACTCTGACATCCCAGGACTCTGAATATCCACCCTGACTGGGAATTCCAGGAATTGTAGTCCAGATTTCAGGAGGTTCTGTGCCGAGGAAAGCATAAAACAGCAGTTTTCCTTTCTTTCTTGCAACTGAAGACTGTCAATATATTCCCTGAGGTACAAATAATTATGCTCTTCTGAAAATTACTCCACAAAAAGTTCTCAATTCACAACCATTTGTTTAGCGATGGTACAAAGTTACAACAGCACTTAAAAAAGTGATTAATGGTTGCTCCTCATACTTAGAACTATTGCCATACCCCCAATATCATGGGATTGCGGATATCCCCGCCTCCCACCTGTAATTCCAAATTCATCTTCAAAATTATTCTTATACCTTGAGAACTGTCTTCTCATTCCTGCCCAGGCTGAAAGAGGTGGACCTCCCTGGTTTGTATCTTCTCAGATTTCTAGGAAAGTCACATCTTGGTGAGAGCTGAATAAATTTGGCTCAGCCTTCTCTCTGTTTACTTCATTAGGACAAGGAAGTGCAATTAAGATTCATGGGCTGGCTGTATCCTAACAACCATCTCCCCAGCCACCAATCTTGTAGCATAATTCACCCCTCTGAAGGATAATAAAAGCAATTGAGCTGCAGTGCCCTGCTAGCTTTCCCAAGGTGTACTTCAGCTATGGACTTCCCTTAAAAGAGAGATGGGCCAGGCTCTTGGAAGAATTGGTTCCTATACACTTCTAACACATAACACAAAGGTAACAAGATAATAGAGTTGGAAGGGACCCTGGAGGTCATCTGTTCCAACCCCCTGCCGATGCAGGATACCTATATACCATTTCAGACTAAGAGCTCCCCAATCTCTTCTTAAAAGCCTCCAGTGATGGAGCACCACAACTTCTGAAGGCAAGTTTTCCCACTGATTAATTGTTCTCATTGTAGTGAAATTTCTCCTTAGTTCTAGGTTGCTTCTCTCCTTGATTCGTTTCCATGTGTTGCTTCTTGTCCTGCCTTCAGGTGCTTTGGAGAATAGGTTGATCCAGTCCTTCTAGCACTTTCTGTAATTTGGAAACATATAGAAGCTACATAAAATCTAAGGTTTCCATCAAGTCTAGCAATGCAGCAAGTTAAGGAATCATTGGAGAAACCAATCAGTATATTCTAATTGCATGACCAGAAGTTTCTTATGCTCTCCTGCCATCCATTTTGAGTAGACATGGAAGATGTTTTAATGAATTAGATGATGTGCCATGAATCCATAAGAAGATATGGTAATCTCTGCCAGCCTACCCAAAGTCTCTGAATAAGTTGGTGTATGATGCCCTGGCCATAAGTGGGAATCCATGACACTTCCTAACCAACCTGGCTAATGATGGGGGTTTCTGAGAGCTTCCACTGACCAACATCCAAAGACTTGCCTACTCAGCATCTTTGACCTACACCGTGTCTTGGAGCCTCAGTGGTGCAGTGGTTAGAGTGCTGTATTGCAGGCTACCTCTGCTGACTATCGGCTGCCTGCAATTTGGCAGTTCAAATCCCACCAGGCTCCAGGTTAACTCAGCCGTCCATCCTTCCAAAGTGGGTAAAATGAAGACCCAGATTGCTGGGAGCAATATGCTGACTCTAAAAAACCGCTTAGAAAGGGCTGTAAAGCGCTATAAAGCGGGATATAAGTCTAAGTGCTAGTGCTATATTTGAAGCAGAAAAGGCTGCAATTTCACCTTAAGGACAATATATACATTTCCACACAAACCTAACATCCGAAAACTCTCATTCCATAATTGTCACAGTGGTGCCAACACCAATTCAAACATAATGGCCATGAAATGGGAGCAAGGCACCAGCATCTGGTGTGCGCATCCATTTGTGCAAACACATAATAAAGTCTATATTGAGTTCTGAAATTATGATTCTACCCAGCCAAGAAGGGGCCTAATTTTGCATTTTAATGGGGCAGTACCCTTCAGTGCAAATTGTCCTGGGTCAGCAGGAGAATTGGAGTGACTGTGTAGCCCAACTGATTTTATTGCTTCATCAAAAAATCTTTGTTCTTCTCCAATTCTCAATAAGCCTTTTAAAAACAAATAATTACGAAGTCTTTGCTGTCAGCAACCATTCATTTTCAAGCGGTGGAACGAGAGAAAGAACAGACTATTACACTGATTAATTTCAAATTAGTACCTTGAGGATGTGAAGCTAACATTGTGCGGAAGGATTCAAGCAATGGAACTTTGCCCCCCATCTCCATCTCCATCTCCCTCCCATCAAGAGATGGAAAAACTGGCTCTGTCTTCACTTAATTCCAAAAAGTCCTTGATGAGCTTCTATATATTCATTGAAAGTTTCCACCCTTATTATTCAGGGGAAGTATAATCTTTCGCACCCAGATGTCAACTGGAACATTAATGTTTTTAATTACGGGAGGTGGATTAGGGTGCATGTGGTGGAGGTGAGAGCTTGCATGGAAGAAGGTGGGCATTTTGGATGAAAGGAACTCAATGGAGAGATCATGCCAACTTCATTACGGTTTTGCATTAAAGACAATGACGCAAAGGAGAAACACAATTTCTGTCAATGGTCCCTTTTTCTGCCTAAAGGATTCTGAATGGGGAATTGGTCTCGAACCATGGGATGCTCACTGAGGGCTGGATTCTGGGTCAGTCTAGGACAGAGATGGCGAACCTTTTTGGCACCGAGGACCAAAAGCACGTGTGTGCATACCCAAAATGCAATGCGCACACACCCCGTGCATGTGTCGTGCTCTCCTGTGCATGCGCCCCCCCCCATACACCTCACTCGCTGCGCATATATGGCAGAGGTCCGAAGACCAGCTGGCTGGTGGGAGGTATGCAGACATGTGCGGTGGAGCTGAGCTGGGCTTACAGCGTGCGTCCCTTCAGAGAGGGCTCAGCATGCCACCTATGGCATGAGTTTCAGCTTTGGAAGCCATATTGACACCAGACACTTCCACACTGCCAAGTTCTTGAGCCTGGGAAAATGGGAGGGGGGAATTTCTTGGAGTGTACGTGGTTAGACATAATAGCATTCTTTCTCAAAGTCAAGATCATGTTATGTCTGCACCTGGGTGAGGGGACATCTCTAGTTGGGATGGAGAGTGATTGGGGCATATTATGCGATTGTGGGTACAGGGGGTGGATTTGTAGTTTTTACTTATTGTCAGGAAGCCCAGAATTTTCAGAGTTGGGATTTCCCAAATGTGCAAGGTTGCTATCCAAATAAAACAGAACTTTTGAGAAGATGCCTGTCTCAGAGTTATTTGTTGGAATGGAGGTTTTTCTGGAATGCTGACAATGCCATAGGTTCACCACACGGGTCTAGGAGTTTACTGAAGGTCTTTTGTCGTTACATTTTGCATTTTTCCTTAAGCTCCAATTTAATTCATATCAGACCTGCCATAATCTTTCTCCATACATAGGTGGTTCCCAGGTGTTTTGCTGGACCTTTAAAGCTCGAAATCCCCTGTTAATTCCCATCCCAAGAGTTGAGAGTTTATTTTATAATGCCAAGTATTCTGGTCAATAAGATTGCTTCTCGGGAAACGGGCTATGAAGAATACATAGTGTAGACTCAGATGGACAGGAATGTGTCTAGTTTAAGGAAAAGAAGGACTGCGTGTGTGTGTGTGACATGATGGGAGTGCTCCAATGTTTGAGGGGCTGCCACAAAGAAGAGGGGGGGGGGTCAACCTAATTTCCAAAGCACCCAGAAGGCAGGACAAGAAGCATAAGGATGGAAACTAACCAAGGAGAGAAGCAACCTAGAACCAAGGAGATATTTCCTGACAGTGAGAACAATTAATCAGTGAAAGAAATTGCCTTCAGGAGTTGTGGCTGCTCCATCACTGGAGGTTTTTAAGAAGAGATTGGACCATAATTTGTCTGAAATGGTATTGGGTCTCCTGCATCTGCAGGGGTTGGACTAGAAGACTTCCAAGATCCCTTCCCATTCTGTTGTTCTTCTTGGATGTCAAAAATGTTGTTTTGACTACAAAGAGAGGCAGACAAAATTCTTGAGTTGTTACTAATGTTGACATGCTGACAGACACCTTCCTTTATGTTCCAATTGCTCTTCCTTGATGGGTCAAAACAGAAATGCTCTCCTAGCAACAATCAAGCAGGAAACTTAGAAAGAACCATTGTCTCATGCGTCAATTGTGTGTGCCTGTCTTCATGGTGACAACCCAGCTACTCTCAAGATACCGCTCTATTGTCATCTGATGGTTTTCACTGTTCACAGCAGGGTTAACGGGCATCTTCCAGTTTATTTATTCTTTGCAAATCTGAACCCGAGTGGGAATGAAAAATGAGGAATGAATGTCTAGCATAGCTCCGTGCTCTGAATACGCAATGCTTTGCTTATGTGGGTCTCAAATGACCAAGGCTTTCCAATCCATTACAAAATCACACAAGGACATCATTAGCTCCCAACTATATAGAGGGCAAATGGAACTAAGATTATGGAAAAGAATTCAAGACAAGAGGCTGAAATCCAATTTTGCAAAAATGTTATGTGTACTTCAGTCAATGGAACCACGCACAGAGACTGGCTATGGAGTAAATTAGAAACAAATTCTTGCAGAATAGGAAACAAAGTTCACACAATTCACTAAGCACAGACCAGAAAAAAGGCTAGCGAGGTTGTAAATGCCTGCAAGGAATGTAGTTTGAAAGCATTACACAACTCCCTTGGACAGGAGTGAGTCCCTCTCCATTCCTTTTGAACCCAAATTTGTTTTATTCTAGAATGCAACCCAACCCAGGTAGGATTGTCTCGGGATGAGAGAAAAGTCAATCCGATTTACAAATTTACAAAAAGATTTCAAGAGGTACCTTTTTTCTGGAGGCACAAATCTGATATGCAATGATCAGAACTATCCTCAAAAGTCAAGAAGGTGACCACAAATGGTGCAACTGAAGCTCTGCCTGTTTTTCTATGCATGACACACCATTAGGTCAACATCATGACTTCTGGGGTTATGCTTTGTGGACACCTCTGACTTCAATAAAGGCTTTGTAACATTCAATACCTGTAACTTATGACTAACACATTTGTCAAGGTAGGAAAGGAGGAGGAGGGAGGAGAGGAGAGGAAGAGAGAGGAGGGGAGATGAGGGGAAAGGAAGGGGAAAGGAAGGAGAGAGGAGAAGGGAAGGGAAGAGAAGAGAAGAGGAAGAGAAGAGATGAGAAGCAGAAGAGAAACAGAAACAGAAGATAAGATAAGATAAGATAAGATAAGAGAAGAGAAGAGAAGAGAAGAGAAGAGAAGAGAAGAGAAGAGAA
>BLBF01000059.1:1562292-1595006 GCA_015471245.1 Laticauda colubrina | reverse complement strand
AAGAGAAGAGAAGAGAAGAGAAGAGAAGAGAAGAGAAGAGAAGAGAAGAGAAGAGAAGAGAAGAGAAGGACTCCAAGTTGCTTTCCTTCTGGCAACCTTCTGCTTTTTTCCTGAGATATTGTCAGCTACCTATATCTCACCACTTTTTCAATCTCTGTTTGCTCTTGCATGACATGAGAAACATCCCTCGAATTAATTCTTGCCACCCCCACCCCCACCCCCACCCACCTTCCCAGCATTTGCCTGAGAAAGCAAAAAAGTCCCGCGAAGTCTGACTGCCTGGATGCTCCATTTTTGGCCCAGAGAGGGAGTCACCTGGATTTCAAGGCAACCCCTGGTTTTATTTTTCCTCAGCAACTACTGATTTTCAGAAAATTAAAATGTTACATCCAGATTCACTATTTTGCTTTTGCATCCTTTTTGTGAGTCTCACAACATGTTGCCAAGACTCTTGGCCTCCTCTTTGTGCCCCTGACTATTTTAGCACAACCTGTCAGCTACCTGAAGAGAAAGAAGCTAGCACTTTGCAGCATGGGTACCGATGGAATTAACAGACCCTTCTTTTAATTAAAGTCACAGAGGATACCCGCTATGTTTCTGGCACCCCATCCAGGTGAAGCAAATGACAGGTTGAAATCCACAAGTCAACACACAACAGATGTGCTAGATATCCATGGACCAAGCTTGAGATCTTTGCTGACTCACCTCAACATGAGGGCTGGGTGGGCCCTAAGCCACAGCGGGGAGGGGGGGAGCCTGCAAAGGAGAAGGAGAGGCTTGATCTGGCTGGATTGGGACCTTACTCTGCTGCCAGGAATGAATCCTCTTCACGGGAACAAGGCAAAAGCATGAGCAGAGCAAAAGCTGGGGTTCTTGGCTTCAAATTACCAAGCAGATGTTCCCTCAATCATCAGCTCTCTGAAACGGAAGATCTGAAGACCAAATGGACTCTGAGAAACCCATTTTTCAATCTATTAGCAGTAGCATTTAGACTTGTATACCGCTCCACAGTGCTTTCACAGCCCTCTCTAAGCAGTTTACAGAGTCAGCCTCTGGCCCCCAACAATCTGGGTCCTCATTTTTCTGAGCTCAGAAGGAGGGAAGGTTGAGTCAAATTTGAGCCAGTCAGGATTGAACTCCTAAATGTAGGCAGAATTTGCTTACAATTCATGTGTGCAGGCAGGCAGGCAGGCAGGCAGGCAGGCAGGCAGGAAGGAAGGAAGGAAGGAAGGAAGGAAGGAAGGAAGGAAGGAAGGAAGGAAGGAAGGAAGGAAAGTAGCAATAGCCCTTAAACTTATAAACCACTTCACAATGCTTTCCAGCCCTCTCTAAGCGGTTTACAGAGTCAGCCTCTTGCCCCCAACAATCTGGGTCCTCCTTTGACCCACCTGGGAAGGACGGAAGGCTGAGTCAACCTTGGGTCTGGTGAGATTCGAACTGCCAAATTGCAGACAGCCAGCAGTCAGCAGAAATAACCTGCAGTATTGCACTTTAACCACTGCGGCTCTGTATATGTACATGTACATGTATACATAGAATTATGTATATCTCCTATTTCTGATTTCTACTCTGTATACAGAGAGAACAAGTCTGGAGCTGATTTACTGGGAAACAGACATGGTAATACAAATACATGGCAATACAAAGCTCTGAATTCAGGTGGGAGACAGAGAAATTCCAGCCAGGATTGTGTAAAACCAAACAGCCATCTAGAAAAACAGCAGCCTGCAAACAATAAAGAAGCCATTGCATGTTAACTCCACCCCTTAAAAAGAAGAAGAAGAAAAAAGAAGGGCATTGCACATTTTTTCCTTCCAAGATGACATCACAGACCTCATAGAAAGCAATGCTGGCTAACCAGTTTATCCCTCTTTCCAGACACATCTTGGAGACTCAACACTACCAAAATGGTCTACTCTTTCCGGTGCAGCTGCAAATCATTAAGGATTATCCAGTTGGCAGAGCCCTTCAATTTGCATTGGAAAGAACATGTTGACTTTTGGCTGCCCCCTGAGAGCCAAGCTAATTGAAAAAGCTTTAATTGTTATTACAGGAGGCTGAAGCCGAAGAAGGAGAGGTGGTAGAAGCTTCAAGCAGTCCATTTGGCTTAAATGAGAACTGAAGAGCCCTCCCTTTCACTGCTGCAGCCATGTTATTGTGAGGCTTCCTTAACCTTAAGGTAGAGGAGGAAGATCAAACCGGTTAGTCCTGGAGGAGATCAACCCTGATTGCTCTTTAGAAGGCCAGATCCTGAAGGTGAAACTCAAAGGCTTTGGCCACCTCATGAGAAGGAATGAAGGACTTCCTGGAGAAGAGCCTAATGCTGGGAACAACGGAGGGCAAAAGAAGAAGGAGATGGCAGAGAAGGAGGCAGCTGGATGGAGTCACTGAAGCAGTCGGTGTGAGCTTAAATGGACGAACATTGTCCATGCGGTTGCGGTGGGTCAGATAAGACTTTCGCCACTAACAACAATAACAACAACAACAACAACGAGGAGGAACTTCTCACCTGCTCCTCTTGCAACGGGACTTCAAGAGCCGCAACGCAGGTTCATAACATATGGAACAATTTGGGGTCCTCAAGTCAGTGTGGGCTCCTCATGATTGCCTACAGGGTTCTTGGCCAGGTTTTCGGAAGTGTTTGCCTTTGTCTTGGCCTTCTTCTTGGGATTGAGAGAGAGGGACTGGCCCAAGGTCACCTCACCACCTTCATGCCCAAGGCAGAAAAAGATCTCATGGTCTCCAGGTTTCTAACATGGCAAAGCTAGGGAAGGGAATGATGATTATCAACCCCCTCTACAGCTACATAAAAACAGAGAGCAAAGCCACTGATGATGTTGGCTAGTTGGGTAATGAAATGTCTTAAAGAAAACCACCAAGTTCAGAGTGTACTAAGGACCCCACAGTCCTCCTCCTTCTCCTGCTGCTCCTCTTCCTCCTCCTCTTCTGCAAACCCCATTCCCTTCTACCACTGATTATGCTACCTAGTTGATCATGAAACACCTGCAAGAAAAGAACCAAACTCAGTAAGCACCCAGAACCCCACAATTGACACAACTGAACACCCAGGACCCCACAATTGATTGGAATTTGAATCCATCCCAAAAGCAATCAGTGGTTCCACTTCCAGAAACTGATCAACATAAGATCTTGTGTAGCAAGTGATATTTTCCTCATCAGTGTCCTCAGATGGCATAAGGAACATCTGGAGGCTATGGGAAGGACTTGGCCAGGGCCCAACATTGGTATCTTTCAGGCAATACACAAATGACTGAGGACAAGCTCTAACAGTCTCATTTTTCATGATTACCTTATCCAGGTTCATCTCTTCCTTGCATTGTCTACTTTGCCTTAAAAGGTGGGATGCCAAGATCTTCTAGGACAGGGATCTCCAATCTTGGCAACCACTTTAGGACTTGTGTACTTCAACTGCCAGAATGGTAGTTGAAGTCCACAAGTCTTAAAGTTGCCAAAGTTGGAGGCCCTGTTCTAGGATCGTGGTCTTTCTGTGGATCAGATGTTTGGGATTAGGGGTCACGGACAGCATCCTCTCAAAATGAACACTGTGCCAGAAGAAAGAGAAAGTCTTCCCAACACCCCTTTCTACACATAGCAAAATATCCACAAAGAGGACATTATTTTATCCTTGGACTGCTCACTTAAAAAGGCTTCGGTTTTTCACACTGGATTAGCCCTTTTCATCTTTAACAATCTCTGGCTCGAAGATCATAGGTCGTATGATTTAAAAGCACAGCAATTTCCTTTTGCCCGGCTGCTCGGAATAATCCATGTTTCCGTAGGAAAATACTCCTAACCAGAAAAGAAATTCTGTAGGTGCTTCTATGTGGCAGAGTTCATAGAGTCCTCCTCACTTCCACTGCGAGGACCTTCAATGAGGACCTAGGAAAAGCCTTGCTGAGTTCCTCCCATTGGGCAGGAGATGAATAGGATGATGGTTCTGTTGCTGCCTTCAAAACATGAGGCTGAAGATTAGAGTGATGGACCACCTGCTCCCACCCGTAGGAATTCAGAGATAGATTGACCCTGATCTGGAAGATCCCATGTAGACCCTCATGAATTGCTCCAGTCCTTGTAGCAGAGGGATGAAAAGAAGCAGCCCAACTCTAAAAACTCAAAACGGGCACATTGAAGGCTTTTCTTTGCATCTCCAAGGACGGTTGGAAAATGGTCTGCCTGAACCCTGGAGAGCTATGGGAAATCACTGCTGACAATCCATGGCTCTATCCCCTACCCCACTGGAAGTAGGAATGGGATGCAACTTGTTAACTACTGGTTCTCTGGGAGTGGCTAGGTGGAGAGGGCGAAGCGGTCATGTGACTGGGTGGGCATGGGGGTTTTGTTTTTTGGCTTACTTGGCCTCAGGGAAGCCTTCTGGATGAAGCAGTACAACAGCGAGGGGGGATCAGCTGTGCCACACGATTTAGATTTACAAGAAATCTGACAATTTCCTGCTTTCTAGCTAATTTAAATCGTGCAGCACAGCTGATCTTTGGAAAACAGCTGATCAGTGGGGAAAAAAAAAGGAAATACCTTAAACTTTGGAGCTACCAGTTTGCCTGAACTGGGCTGAACTGGTAGAATCCCACTCCTGACTGGAAGTCAGCTGCCCTCTTAGGGTTATGATAAAGGAATTGTCTATTAAGTTTTACATATTCTGACAGCAGCAAGGATTAGTTATGCAAAATTCTGGAAAAATGAGAATACCCCATCAGTTGAAGAGGTAATCAGGAAAATCCTAGAATGTGTTGAGATGGACAGATTAACTTTAAAAAGAAAAGAAAAAGAAGACTCAGAATGCTATTTGACATGGAACAGATTTTATGAGTGGTTAAAAACAAAGGGTCAAAGTTAGAGGAAGAACAACGATGAACGATCTGATCAAAAACAGGGATGATGTATAACTATAATCGTTCTATGTACTAAAAATCTGAATGAACTAAACACAAAGAGTGGGAATTGTACTGTATGGGAACTATCATCGTATTATTAGAGTTATTAACATGTTATTATATTATTGGTATTATTAGTAGTAACTGGAACAATATTTTTTACAGTATTAGCTATGTTTTTTTGTGTTTTTGTAAATAATATATCCGGTCAAAACACTGTATTAAAATGTTTATGAATAAAATCTAAAAATTAATTAAAAAAAAAAGTCAGCCGCCCCCTTCTTTTCCCAAGAGGAAAGCCATGGGATGTGTAGCCATCACTGCATGGCTGCAAGGAATAATCACAGGAGACCAGAAGAAAACCTTCTCCAACTGTGCCTGATCTGTATATTTGACAAAGGCTCGCCATTCGTGGTCTTCTGCCCAACTTTCACCCTTTCCTTCTAAGGAAACTCTTCCAACTCGCTGCTCATTGGGTTGACTCTGTTGCTTCCTGCAGCCAAATTATTTTGCCCACATTTCTTGGTTCAATGAAGGGCCCCATTTGAGCTTACCCACTAAAGCAAAAAAATAAAAATAAAATAATAAAATAAAATCCCACCACCTAACCTTGAGCAATAGACAATCATCCACGGTTCAGGCAGCACCAACTCAGCTGTGGATGTTCCCAGCATCTTTCAGGAAACAAGGTAAATGAAGGATCTTGCAGGCAGGTAAGGGTGACAAGAAAGGCAATAATCCTAAACGCTGTCAGAATTGGGGTGTGTGCTGGGGGGGGGGGGGTTGCATTATGCTCAAGCTGATAAGCTGCACCTCAGTGGTTGGTTCTGTTAATTTGGCTTTTGCAAGGGCTGGGAGACATTGCAGTCCCAGTTGTTTAAACTCCTCCGTGCTGTTAAAAAAAAAATGACAGTCTCTGTCTGTGGCTGATTTATGGGTTCCCTCTCTCTCTCTTCCTCTCTTCTACCCCACCCCTCCATACCACTCAGGCTGGAAGGGGGGGGGGGCAAGTCATTTACATTTTCTGAATGGGCTAATCACAAATTTGTACTTCCCACGTGCCTGCGTGGAAGGCGTAGGAGATGAAGGCTGGGGAATCAAAAATACAACATTGCTTTGGGGAGAGAGAAGGTGGGGGAGATAATTAGGGAGGCATATAAAGAGTTCCCATTGCACTGGCAGCTCCTGCAGTTGTGTTGTGTTGTGTTGTGTGTGCGCGCGCGTGCGCACACGCGCGCACACACACACACACACACACACACGCGTGCAAGAGGTAGGGTTGGTGTTAGAATCAGACAGAGTGAAGAAAGAGGCACTTGGGAGGGGGGCAGGCCAAGAAAATACAATGGAGACAAATGGTTGGGATAGGAGAGGATTCGTGCCAAGAATAGTTGACAATAGTTGACAATTGCTTTAGACTTTCTCAAGGAGGGTCGACTTTGGAAAAATGGAGGAAAAAATTGTGTTCTTTCTATTCAGTATAATTGAAAGAGGACATCTTTATCCCGATGTCCTGGCATCGTTTCAGAGCCAGGTGCAAATGGAAGGTCACAGTTTACATGGTCTCTCTGGCTCTGGCTCTCTCCGTGTGTGTCTCTCTGTGTCTGTCTGTCTGTCTGTCACTCCCTCTCTGTCTCTCTTTCTAACACACCCACAAAACATGCATATGCCCACATTTCAAGCTTCCCTTGAATATAGCAGGCAAGCATATGGGGCACTGTTCTTCCAGACTAGATTTCCAGATGCAGGAAGGTGGAGGTTTTTTTTTTAATCTTATAGGAGGATCACTACAAACAGCTGCCATCTGCAGCCTGAAATAGGCCAATCCAGGCAAGGTGAAGCAAAGGTCCTTTGAGCCCACTTCAAAGAGGCCACCTTGCTATCTCTCTCCCATTCTGCTGCTTGGACCAACATGGTTAGGGAAAGATTTGCTGCACCATCCAGCCATTCAGGTTTTCCTTTCTTTTATCCTGCAGCTCTTCATCCACAGAGTTTCTAACGCTCTGCTGTCACAGCATGAGGTTCTCTGTCTTATAAGGCTAATTATAAGGAGGTGAAAAAGGACTTTTGCTGATACGAATCCAGTGTGGTGGCCTAGAGGATAGAGCTCTTGCCTCACAACCAGGAGGCTCTACTAGGTAGTAGAGGCCTAATATTTGGAATAGACTCTCCTGCTCAAGCAGGGGGTTGGACTAGATGACCTCCAAGGTCCCTTCCAACTCTGCTATTCTCTTCTAACCCCAACTCTGTAGAAGACCTGACACCAAAGATGAGATTTTGCCCCCTCCTGGTTTGCCTACTCTGGTGACTTTCTTGAAGTCTTTGAAAACATTGCAAGGAGGCAACTATTTGGAGAGGAATGGCAAGTCCTGTCAAGACTGTCCTGCAACAGGCTTTGAGATGGGAGCTCCATGGATTATTTTAGGTGAGGGCTACGGTTTCATAGTGGGTGCTTGTTATAGTGAGTTGCTTTGAGTCTGGGAAGAAAGCAGCCTGAATATCCATCACAAAATAATCCAGGTCTGGTCTTCCTTGTCAAACGGATGGAGGGGGGGAATTGGAAGTAAACCCAGGAGAACAAGAGCAGCCCCACAAGGAAAGGAGCTTGGTGAGGGGCCTTGGCTCTGGGGGATTGGAGAGGACAGTGGGGTGAACAGATGGGAAGGAGAGGAGGAGAGGGCTGCTTGTCTGTAGGGCCTTGGTGGGGACAGGTTTCCATGATCACGGAGGCCCCGACTGCCAGCCAAGTCTGGCACATCAGCTGCCTCCAACCTTCCTTCCACCAACAGACCCATCAGTCACAGTCACATCAAAGCCTTTCTAGCAGCCTCAGACATCAGGTTCAGCCTCCAGTCATCACAGATCAAAGGCTGGAAAGAAACCTGAAGCGTACATGCATCAGGGATTCACAAGTGGGGGGCAATTGGTCTGTGATTCTGCCTTAGCAGCAGGGGAGCCATGTTGCCCTACGGTGGGGGGGAAAAATATGAAGAGTCTGCACGCATCTGTTCAGATTCACGACCATCTTGTGTTTAAAAGGCATCCGTTTCTGTAGAGGCCATGCAGCTCACTTCATCAGGAGCCTGGAGTGACTAAAAGGATTGAGGATTTAAATTGGGATAAGGCTGGTCAGTGCAGACTGGTAGGAAGGGTCATTATAGACTGATGCAGGTCACAAGAACCTTGTTAATTAACTGTTGTAAAAAGTTTTTTTTAAAAACCACCATTATGTTTGTTGAGGCTTCCTAAGATAGAGCAACATCTTTCCACGTATATAAAATCCACTCACTCAACTGCGCTGGTAAAATAATCTTTGTTCCCAACCACCTACTTTCAAATCCATAGTTTGGTGTCTGGGGAAGTTCAAGTGCTTTGATATTATGACATTGGCCTTGTTTTGAGTCGGGACGTTTTTAAGAAGAGGTCGGACAACTATTTGTCTGAAATGGTAGAGAGTTTCCTGCCTGAGCAAGGGGTTGGACTAGAAGACCTCCAAGGTCCTTTCCAACTCTGTTATTCTGTTATGCTGTTATCCTTCCTTCCTGTTAGAATGCAGTATTGCAGATTAACTCTGCCGACTGCCAGGAGTTCAATCCTGACTGGCTCAAGGTTGACTCAGACTTCCATCCTTCCAAGGTGGGTAAAATGTGGACTCAGATTGTTGGGGGGCAAGAGGCCGTCTCTCTAAACTGCTTAGAGAGGGCTGTAAAGCACTATAAAGCAGTATATAAGTCTAAGTGCTATTGGTAAGTGCTAAGGAAGGAAGGAAGGAAGGAAGGAAGGAAGGAAGGGAGGGAGGGAGGGAGGGAGGGAGGGAGGGAGGGAGGGAGGAGGGCCATGGTGGCACAGTGGTTAGAATGCAGTATTGTAGGCTGACTCTGCTGACTGCCAGTAGTTTGATCCCAACTGACACAAGGTTGACTCAGACTTCCATCCTTTTGAACTCAGTAAAATGAGGACCCAGATTGTTGGGGACAAGAGGCTAACTCTGTAAACTGCTTAGAGAGGGCTGCAAAAGCCCTATAAAGTGGTATGTAGGTCTAAGTACTATTGCAAGTCCTTCCTTCCTTCCTTCTGCATCACTGGAGCTTTCTAAGAGATTGGACAACTATTTGCCTGAAATGGTATAGGGTTTTCCTGCCTGGGTGAGGGGTTGGACTAGAAGACCTCCACGGTCCCTTCCAACTCTGTTATTCTGTTACTCTGAGTCCTAATGTCAAAGCTGTGCCCATGAATTCTCTTGTGTGAACAGTTACCTAACGCAACCATTGATTCTTCCACCAGCCTGCTGTTAGCATCTATCGGACAAGAAGTGGATTTTTTCCTGCTGTATTTCGCTAAACCTGATCTATTAGAACAGCACTCTTTAAATATTTACTAACGACTAGCCAGAGCTGTTTTACTTTGGCAGCAGTTCCTTTGCCTGCCCTGAGAGCTTATTAACAGCTTGTGTTGCTGGAATTAGAGGAAGCAATCAATTGGCAAATTAAAATTATTTCAATTATGAGTGAGGTCTTGAGCCAGCAGGGGCTTCCTCCAGAAACCGGGTTAGATACAATAGTTCTGTATCCTTTGTTTAATTAAGAAGGTATTTGGCTTACTGAAGAGCAATCAGTATGCACCTGAAACCATTATTATGGTAATAGGGAGGCTTCAGGGGCTGAGTGAGAAAGTGTGATTTATGGCGAAATTCATTTTAACTCCTGTGATAAGTCAGGTAGGCCTTTAGAACGGCCCTTTCTTCAAAACATATCAATAGGAACATGGTTTGGTTTTTAATTTGGTGGCATTTTAATTAATTGCCACTTGATTTTTTCATCTGGCCCTGGAGCCTTAGGGAAGATAAAGAGGATGGGTCACCACCAGGAGACCAGGGCTGTGAGCCAAACTGAGGGGGGGGGGAAATCAGATGATAATCAGTCAGAAGGCAACAATATTCCACACAATGGCTATGAAAGCTTTAACAGGCTTGTCCATGTAAGCCACCGAGAATAAATATGACTCAAGCCCATCTGTTCCTGTTTACAAGCTTCTTGAGCAGAAGGTACAGAGGACACCAGAATCCTATCTTCGCTGCATAGACCAGAGGTCTCCAAACTTGGCAACTTGTGGACTTCGATTCCCAGCATTTTCCAGCCAGTAATGTTGATGTCCACAGGTCTTAAAGTTGCCAAGCTTGGAGACCCCTGGCATAGACTGGTGCCAACCAGCACCAGAAACAAGTATTGAGTAGGGAAGGCCTAGAAATGTGGGGAGCAGATTGGTGCCTGGGTGTTAGGGAAACGCTACGGAAAAGCAAAGGGTCCAAAGAAAGTCATACTTGGCACATAATGAAGCTTCTAAAGGTTCGAAATATATCCCCTTAGCTAGGATTCCAATCTTGGTCACCTGAGATTCAGATTCAAGATTAACAGAGTTGGAAGGGACCTAGCAGGTCATCTAGTCCAACCCCCTGCTCAGGCAGGAAACCCTATGCTGTTTCAGACAAATGGTTGTCTGATCTCTTCTTAAGAACTTCCAGTGTTGGAGCATCTACAACTTCTGGAGGCCAGTTGTTCCACTGATTAACTGTTCTCACTGTAAGCAAAATTCTTCTTAGTTCTAGGTTGCTTCTCTCCTGGATCAGTTTCCATCCTTACTGCTTCTTGTCCTGCCCACAGGTGTTTTGGAGGATAGCTGGACTCCCTCTTCTTTGGGGCAGCCCCTGAGATATGGGAACACTGCGATCATGTCACTCCTAGTCCTTTCCGATTCTAGCAACCATTCTTTATAAGTTTTAGCCTTTTGGCTTATCACTTAAAAGCTGATAGCAGTGAAGCCTTCTGGGTTTTCCTGGTCCTTAAATAAGCCACATTATATGACTGTCAGCTTGACACAATCATTTCTGCATTTGTACCCTACAGTCGCATTGTTTCATCATAGCATTAAATCCTCTTTATGGAGTGCTTGTTCACCTGCTTGCCTTAAGTCACCTGGCATCCAAGTTCAGATTTTGTTTTGCTTTTATAAAAAGTTGACATTTCTGTTCTTTTTTGCAACTTGCATCAGCTGTCCTTTTTCACAGGCCAAAAGGTTGAGTCTCCTCCCTTTGCTTGGGAAGAAAACACGCCCTGTCAAATCAAGTCAGCCAGCACCCAGAAAACTGAAGGCACCTAACTGAAGGGCTGGGCTTATACAACATGCTAAAATCTAAATCCAGGTAAATAAAATACACTTCTGCCCAAATATGTATATTGCCAAATCAACACGGTTATGGCTTAACACAATAGCCTTATTTGCACAACAGACCGAAATGATACCTGTGTTCCACAACATGCTGTGCCACAATTAACCTTGTTTTACTTTGACTGGTTTATGTGAAGGTAGCCAAGAATTCATGGAGTCAAAATACCCTGCCCCCACCAAAAAGGATTGATCAAATAATCTCTCATCTTTCTCAGTTGCCATTCTTTCAGATGGCATGGTTGGCTAGAAGGTGAAGTTTTGTTTTATAGAGAACTTTGCTAGATCAATAAGAGTCCACTTTCCATTTTCTCCTCTGCTCCAATGTTCTTGTTCAGTATAATTTTGGATTCTTGCGAACAACTAATTGGGTTGGTATTTAAAACAGGGCTCCGTTAAAGCGTCATGAAAAATAATGTGAAAAAATCCCAGGTATGGAAACAAATCTTGTCTCTTGCTGTATGTAAGTGCAGAAAGCCCCAGTCTTCCAGGGAAATCATTGTTCTAGGTTTCTAACATTTTTCAAATATTTCCTTTTTTCTTAACAAAAGGGCAAAATAAAAGCCACCAATTTAGGTTGCCAGTAGCAACCCACAAAAATTCATCTGAAGCCCATAAACGTCCTTAAATGGGAGATAGCTATGCTGTAAAAAGTCTTTGTGTGATTATATTTACATGAAAAAATAGATACTTAGAAATGTTCCCACAGAAATGGCTGTGTGTTTGCAAAGAAGAGAGCTACTTCTGATTAGCAATTCCCCTCACTGTTCCACAGAACTTCTCTGACTTCTGAACTAGGCTCTTCAATTCTACCAGCACATTTTCACGCCATCTTGTATCAGAATATTTTAAAAGTGTCACTGTGCTAAGGCATCCTGAACTCTGCCTCAGGCAATCTTCCCAGCCCCATAGATGAATACCCTACTGGAAGAATGGGACAGGGCTACAGATGGCATTGCAAGGTGGCCCTTTCTCAATAGTTTTAGAAACTCTCATGACTGCTCAGCTCAGAGGTGGCACCGTTTGTGTGCGGGTGGGCTTTCCCAGAAGTAGTCAAGGCTGGTAGCAAGCAGAATTACTTAAAAAATAAATACAATGAGCAAAATACCCCCCCCACACACACACACACAGCCCTTCTTAAAAGGACTGCAATATTTGGACTTGGGCTAGACTTATTTTACCCTATAGATGGAAATTGCAATCAACTTTCTCCTGATTTCTGGAGAGAAAGGAGCAGCGGTAGACCAGTTATAAGTACCAGAGAGATGGGTTGGCAATAAAGTTATCCCTATGCAGAAAGATCAATGACCTCTGGAGAGTACTGAGCAAAGCAAACTGAACAGCTACAACCTTGGAGAAATCTAGCAGCATTGTTGGGTATAAACATTTAATGAGAATAGACACAAGTGCACAAACAGGATTGCGCTCAGCGGCTAGCCTGTCTCAAGATCTTTGGGCTGGCACAATGGTTATATTATCTCATTCCCGTGAAAGAAGAAGATTAGTGACAACAAATCCTGGCAGGGAGAAAGAGCTGTGATCCTCTCCTATATCAGTACGAAAGAACAGAGAATCCCTACCTCCGACAAGGCAAAGGAAAGCATCAGCATCTATCATGGTCACAGCCTCGGTGCCAATCTATCCTCACATTTATTCACAGAGTTAAAGAAATAACTTGACAAGGCAGGAAGTTTGCCGTTCTAAAATTTGAAATGTGATAGATTGGCATTTCTCCACTGATTTCGGGAAATGGTTCCATCTGACATTTATTGAGTGACATTAACTGCGGGTAAATTATCGTACAATATGCATTTGAAGGGGGGGGGGTGTATCTGTGCATCCCGGATATTCTGTTGCTCTCCAGCCAGCCAGCCCAAACTCTAGACATTTTCTCTTCTGCAATGCAAATTCATCCACAGAACTTGACGAATAAAGCTTGCTGCTCCCTTTGCCTCCTTACCTTCAAGCCATAAGAGTCCGGAGAACAAGGCTTCCCGCGGACTTGCTCTAACTATCACTTTCCGCCTTTCGGTTCTTCTCTTCCGAGCTTGTGAAGCGACTTCTCCTTTTGCCTCTGGCTCTCTGAGCGAGATCCCGGAGAGATGGGCAGCTCTGAGTCTTGTCAACCAAGCATGGATTAAACCCCGTGGAGCAGAGATGCTAACCCCTCTCCCCAGTTTCACCCCCCCCCCCCCCCCCCCCCCAAAAAAAAACCCGCCCCGCGGGGCGGAGGCACCCCCCCCCCCCCCCTGTCCCCCCCCCCCCCCCCCCCCCCCAAAAAAAAAGGATGGGTCTAAGGGCTGGGCAGAAGCTCCTCCAGCTGAAGGGGACCCGCCGCTCCAAAAGCAACTAAAAGGAGAGAAGGGGAGGGGGGGCTTCTGTTCAAAGTCCGAGGACTGGAGCTCATTCTCCCCTGGCGCCTTCAGCCCAAATGGAGCCGACCCTTCCTTCTGCTCTCCTGTGGTCCCGACTCGCCCAGCCCACCCCCCGCCCCGCACGCTTTATTTTCTCGCAGTGTTCAAATACACGCACACGGGCTGGGGGGTCTTCTTGGAAGGAAGCTGCGAAGAGCAGCAGCCCGCGGGGGTGGAGGGAGCGCCGGCGCCAGGCAGCCAAGCGGGCGGAGGGGAGGGAAAGGAAGGGAAGGGGAGGCTTGGGTTGGGTTGGAGGGCGCGGTGCTGAGGACCCTCCCCAGTGAGCATTTGCCCCTGACCCGCCTGTCCCCGCCATACCGAGCCGGGAGCCTCCTAGGGGATGCGGCTGCCTGGCTCTGCCCCACCCACCCCCGGGCAGAAGAGCCTGCCACCCTCACCCCACTTGGGTGTCTGCGATGGGGAGGGAGGGAAAGAGCAAGAGGTTGGGACTGGATTGAGAGTAGAGACTGGATCCCAGTTCAGACCCTGGACAAAAGCCAAGGGATGTCAAGATAGAACCAGCCAGGCCTTGTGATGAAACCTCTGCCAGTAGCCTGGGTACATCCTGGATTGTTCAGTCAGGATTTTTTTTTGGGGGGGGGGGGGGGGGGGGGGAAGTTTCTAGAGAACAAAAACAGGAGAAAAAAGAACAGAAGGCATTTGTCAGAGAAAATGCCAGGAGGAGGAGGAGGAGGAGATAGGTGGAGATAGGATGGCATGGAGTAGAAAGAAAGAGTTGGACTAGCAAAGCAGGATGAGGAGACAGAAAGAGAGAGAGAGAGAGGAAGGGAGGGAAGGGGGGAGGGAGAGAGAGAGAGAGAGATCCTTGCTATCAACATCACTTTTTGTGGTTTCATTGATCCCTCTGTCAACAATACAGAATAACTCAGGCCATGGCTATCAAACATCAAAATATCTGCCAGGCTGTCCTACCTCATTTACATGGATGATCTGAAGCTGGATGGCAAACCACCATCTGAAATAGAATCCCTGCTCAACACTGTCCATACATACAGCCAAGACATTTCAATGGAGTTACGACTGGACAGATGTGCCACCATCACCATCAAATGGGGAAAAATAGAGAAAACTGAAAGAATCAAGATGCCCCATGGAAATAACCTCAGGAGTCTGGATGAAGCCGATCATTACAAATACCTGGGCATCCTTCAAGCTGACAACATCAAGCACACTGCAACTAAGAAGAAAGTTAGTAGTGAATACATTGTAAGAGTGAAGGAGATCTTAAAGTTCAAACTCAGTGGAGGAAATACCATTAAAGCAATTAATACCTGGGCAATTCCAGTCATTAGATGCACAGTAGAATAGCGGGGTCGTACTCAAGCAGAACTAAATGTCCCCAGTAGGAAGATCAGAAAAATAATGACAATGAGTCATACCCTTCATCCACAATGATGTTGAAGACTCCACTTACCAAGGAACATAGGTAACTTGGAAGGTTGAGTCAGATGGTTAAAGAAGAAAAAAGGGGAGTATTGGAAGAGTAGTGAAGGACTAAAGGACAGTAAAGAAGATGTACTGAAGCAGTATTGGTACTAGAGTTTTTCAACTGTATTTCATCTATTTGACCCTAGCCACCAAACCAATCACAGAATTGATTGCTCTTTGGCTGTTATAAAGAAGCATGGGGAAATCAAGACCATGGTTATTAAATGATGACCTTGTGCCTTTGATTTGCACAATAAAATAAATTTTGTTAAGTCTGTAAGCTCTGCAGCAATTTTCCCATGGTTTACAAGAGTGGGGAGAAAGTGGGCCCTTCATATGCTAAAAGTCTTCTCCTTTGCTTTATTTAACCTGCATCCCAGGTTCCTGGCATAGGTATTTTCCCATAGCCCTTTCCATCTGTCTAAGATAATCTGCCTTCCCTAGCAAGCTGCATAGTTATAGGTCAATCCTTATTCTATATTTCTTTTTTTTAAAAAGTAATTCTGGACCATTATATCCTTTTCTGCTTCATGACAAAGGAAATGCGTAATTTTTTTTCCAGTGAGCAATTGGCTGTGCACGGTACAATTGTTGCTTTCAGATTCTTCAAGCTTCTCATAAGCTCAGAAAAATCAACCTAATTATTTTAGACCACAGAAACCTTTAGCATCTCCCCGATCTGCATTCTAAGTCCCGGAGCAAGAGAGGGAGAGCTAGGAAAAAAAAATTGCTGTTTGAGAAGAAAAACAAAGGGGCAAGGCAAAGGCAAAAACCATGTGGCCCAGGAAGAGGGATTGGCTTGCAACTGATTTGTTCTCGTGTGCCAAGATGCTGTGCCCAAGTCAATATGGCCTTTTTGATTTACAAGCTTCCCTAATGCAAGGGAGGTGTGGAGTTGCCCGCCCTTAATAGCCTTATTTATATTGGCTCTCGTCCTATTTTTCCCTCTCTCATGAAGAGCAATCATTTGGGTCTTTGGATGGAATGGATTGCGATCTGGCCAGTTCCCCCCACCCCGAGGGGTTGCATCAAAAAACAAAGGAAACCAGTGACCTGTTTCGCCCACGTGGGCCAGCCCCGAAGCAGAAGAGGACCCAGATGGGGGAAGCTTGATTTCCAAAGATGATGGGAGAGAATCTAATTATGGCACGGAGACTTCCCTTCTGCAGATTTCAAGAGGCAGAGAGTTCGGGTGTTGGGCTGATCTGTTTGCAGACTCAATTATTGGGGGGAGATGCTCGTGTTTTTAAAACCCGTCCTGTAAAAAAGGATGAGGCAAAGCAACAGACTAATTAGTCATGACAGAGATAGTTGCTGAGGAAGGCAAACAGTGGGAGAGAATTTTCTTTTATCATTATTATTTTTAAAGTGTGTAGGCTGCACTTTCATTTAAACTCACATGCACACACACACAAACATGCAGGGGGACTTCAGAATGCATGCACTTACAATTCAGTAAAACTTCACTTTAATAAAATCAGGAGTATAAAGACCTGAGCAAAAAGGTTTTGTTTTTTTTTTAAATGTTGAGGTGGAGTGAAGACTTTTTAGTCTGGCCAGTGGCCCCCAAAAGAGACTATCAGGATTCTGGCAGTTACAAACCCCCCCCCCCCCCCCGCATTTAAATCATGTGTCTCCAGCCAAACTTCCAAAACTTCAAAAGGAATTTTTGGGAGTTAACATGTCCAGCACTGTCTGGGTGTAGCTGACTCTGAGGCACGTCATTCCTTGCCACCCTTGACCCTGGTTTTCCCCAACCCCCTGAGTGTATCCTAATTCATATTCTCCAGTGGGACACATCCATAGCCAAGAGTTATCAATCATGTGCCCGGCAGAAAACTTCAGTCAGCTAGTTACTATCTTTGAACAACTCTTTATGGGATTCACTTTCAATTTCCAAGCTGCTGCACTGCGCTTTCAAACCCCTTTTCACCCTCCCTTTCTGTTGGCAAAAAAAAAAAAAAGACCATGGAAATATTTTATGAATTGACAGAGACCATTCAAAGTTCTGCCTAAGGAGGACTTTTAAAGTTGCAATGCTGGGGCCAATCTGCTGCTTTCCCATCCCGATTTTCTGGAAGATGGAAGCGCTCAACAGACGAGCCTTTCCATGCTTGCTGTCCTCCAGATGTTCAGGGTGACCATTCCTGGCTCACCATAAGCCACATCTCTAGGGAGACCAGAGTGGAGAGTTCTGGGGGAGCAGATGAACCGACTGCTGTTCACTGGGCAATTTGCGCACTTATAATTTACAGCCTTCTCAAAGCTTCTGATTGCCCACTGACCTAGTTCTACTTGCAGTTGTATTGATGGAAATGTCATGCCCAAAAGGGAGCAGTTGGTACAGTCCAAAGATTTCAGCTCCTCCATCTAGAGATCGATCAAAGCGGCACCACCACAGTGAGTTTGCACTGGAGAACCAGGATTGGGGGTGCAGACCAAGTAGAATGACTCAAAATAAATGTTTAGAGAGCATTTAGTCTTCGCACAGAATGCCTAAGCCCAGGTTTTCTCATTGTGGCTTTTGAACATGCCTCAGGGACTTCATTGGCAGATAATGCTAAGCCATAAACTGTGATTGGTTAATTGTGTGCTTTCAAGCCATTGTCGACTCTTATTAACACTTAGATTATTTTCTCTGTGACCTGCTCTTCTAAGGTCTCCCAATGAGAAACAAGCCAGAGGAAAAAATATATACGGATACAATACATATGACCGTTTTGGTATTATTATTATTATTAGGATGTCAACACTGTACTCACTCCCAAACACTTTCTGGAAGTTCTTTATCTTGAATGGCTTCCAAAACTTTTTAATAGACAGGATTGGTGAGTCAGTCTTTAATTTAAGGTGCCTGTGTGTGCATACATACTACCCTAGAGAACTAAAAGGAAAGTAGCACTTCCATGTGCAACTTCACACCTACACAAAATAAACCTGAAACGAACTTTAACATCATTTGGAAACCATTTATTTACAGTTAGTCCTTGACTTTTATGACCATAATTGAGCCCAAAATTTCTGTTGCTAAGTGAGACATTTGTTAAGTGAATTTTACCCCCATTTACAACCTCTCCTACCACACTCATTAAGTGAATCGTTGCAGCTGTTAAGTTAACAAGCCAGTTGTTAAGTGAAACGGGCTTCCCTCATTGACTTTGCTTGTCAGAAGGTCGCCAAAGGGGATTGCAGGATCCCTGGGGACATGACGAGCATCGTAAATATGAGTCAATTGCCAAGCATCTGAAATGTGCGAAAAAGGGTCACAGCTCACTTTTCTCGGTGCCATTGTAGCTTAGAATGGTCACTATGAACCAGGGGTGGGATTAAAATAATTTAACAACCAGTTCTGTGGGCGTGGCTAGGTGAGCATGGCTAGGTGGGTGTGGCTTCTTCCTTTTTTTTTCTTTGCAGCATCCCTCCTGGGCCTCAGGGAAGCCTCCTGGGGGATGTTTGCTCCCAGGAAGCCTCCCTGGGGCCCAGAAAGGCAAAAAATGAAGTGCAGAGGGAGGGGCACACCTACCCCCACTTCCACCCCCACCCCGTGCACCCCTTTTTGCCTCCTGGGCCTCTGGGAATTCCCCCGGGCGAAGTAGTAAGACAGTGGGGAGGACGCCGGCACAACTGATCATAGGAACAGCTGATCGTCAGGAGAGGGGGAGGAAACCTTAAGGAGTGACTGGGTGGAGGAGAACGCAGTCAGCGATGCTGGGCATGAGCGCAGTAAGGACTGACTGGGTGGAGAGGGGCCGGGCCCACCATGGTCATGATTTGCCAGTTTCTCCAAACTGTGCAGAATCATAACAACCAGTTCTATAGAACCGCTCTGAACCGGTAGAATCCCAGCCCTTACGTGAACTGTTGTAAGTCGAGAACTGCCTGTAGGATAATTTGAAACATAGACTACAGCCGTATTCAAAGTCTGAATGTCTTTTAAGAAAAGGGTTTAAAGCATTAGATTTCCTCCAAATTAATTAGAAATCCTTATGAATCCTTAATATAATCTTATTAATTTGACTGAAAGTTTAGCATTTTGACCATTGCTAATCCGATTTTAATATTGGCTCTTAAAAGCGCTAAACTGATATACGATTCTCTTTAAGTCTGTTCCAGTTCCATGGAATAAGAATAATACTTTTTGTTTCTGTTTTCAATTCACCTCTTGTAAAGTCTGATGTAATTTGTATAGTTTGCAAATTTTTAATGCATGCTTTTCTTTTTCCCTTTTGGGATTTTGCCTTATAACATCTATTTTTTGTTCTAAAAATAAAAAAACCCAAAAACAAATAGTACAACACGGAAAAGTGGTCCTTTCTGGAATTTGCATTTGCATCCACATTTGTAACACTTGCTGGGCTTTCATCATAACATTGTAGGAGGAAAGATACATTCAATTTTTTTGCAACAAAAGAAAAATCGGAAATCTGTTAGCAGCTTTTTCTCATTCACAAAATGTTTTCAAAAAATTCTAAACCCAATGAAACGGTTTGGTTGAAGAGGCACCGACAGCCTCCTGTTCATATTTTTTTGAGGAGAGGTATTAAAATCCCCTTCCTCACAGACACAGACAGTTCTGCTAACATCACTAGAATAAAACATGCACATTCAATTAATTCTCCTGCTTATAAACCGCTGAGGGTTTTGGGGGAAATCGATAATGTTAACTTACCTGCTGCAGCCTGAAGGTACGTCTAATGATGAATTAAGTTGACATTATTCTATGCAGAGACCTTTAAAAAAAAAAAAAAAAGTCCACCTTAAATCTGTGACTACTTACTTTAGAACAATTTATTATTCCTTGTGAATATTTCTCCTGTACTAGAGCAGGCTCTCGGGGTGTCCCCGGTCAATTAACTGGACTAATTTAAGAGGAACAGTGACTGTCTTAGAGGGCTTCTCTTTAGGGCCAAGTTCAAGGGCAAGTGGAAAGTGATAGATGTAAGTTGCTCAATGGGGCATTTCCCTCCCCCTTTTTGGATGGTGGGTCCCTTTTTTTTTCCTTTTATGGGTCGCCAGGCTGCACATGGCCATAATTCTATGTGGGAATTAATTTCCTTCTTGTGATAAAGCCCGACTGGATGTTAACAAGGACAGATTGTTAATAGGTACCACCCCATCTCTGCTTGCCTTCCTATCTAGCAAGATGGATGTTCTCCCCCTCCTTTTGCAAGACTCACCAGGATAGATAAGGGCCAGGCCGAGTCTTCGGTTCCTGGGAGAAACAAGATGGCCCAGTATACACGCAAAACCCAGCAATTCTTTTTGGAGAATGGAGGCCAAAGAGCTGCTTTCTAAACAATAGGAAGAAGGGTCTTGTCTTGTTAAGAAGAACTGGCCTTCCTGCACCTTTCGGTGGCTTCGGATTGCAAGGAGAAACAAGGTCTAGGAAAGTTGCAAGGCTCACCCAGGTGAGGAGTTTCTTGTTTGATGGATGGGGTTGGGACAAAGCAACGTTCACCTGAGCCCCACCGGTTTTCTGCATTCACCTACTAGCACCGGAACAGCCTCGCTGCCATGGGATGATCTCCTTCCTCAGCCTGCCAGAAGTTCCCTCCGCGTTTGCAAAATGGATATCTAAAATTTAGATCAGCTCAGGCCTTTCCTCTTCTTCTTAGGCATCACATTGGCTGTCTTCTTGTCTACCCTCTCTTGACACCATGACAGTATTCCCTTGAATTTCTTTGTCAGGTTCTTATGGGAAATAAGGGGGAGAAAGGTTTTCGTTCCTTCCTTCCTTCCTTCCTTCTTTCCTTCCTTCCCTCCTTCCTTCTTTTCTTTCCATATTTCCTTCTTTCCTTTCCTCCTTTCCTTTTCTTCTTTTCTTTCCATCTTTCCTTTCCTTCTTTCCTTCCTTCCTTCTTTCCAACCTATGTACATCAAGAAACCAGATTATGGCTGAGAGAAAGGTCTGTGCTTCATACTTACAACACACCAAGATGGGTCATATCTGGAGCGACCCAAACTACCATAGCAGCTGACCAAAATAGGTCCCCATCATGTGTGGGTCTCCATCAAAGCCACCAATTGGAAGAGCAATTCCAAAACATGAAATGAGGAGATGACCATCTGACCAGCTTGTGAGAAAGGAAAGCTCCAAAATCCAGGAGGAGGGGGGGGGGTTGACAGGTTCTCTGTATGTGTGTAATGACTGTGAGAAGAAAAGACCTTCAAGTTTACTTCCAATCTGGACATAATTGGGTAAAAAATAGAAAAAAGTGATTTGATTCAAATAAAGAAATAGGAAGGGGAAAAAAAGAACACCCATTGGGAGGAACAGGAAGTATGTACTCTAAGATATGTTTGGTTTGCTGACAGCTGATGTTTATATTCAGAGGAGACATGGGGTGGAGGAGACTCCTGGGGTAGCAAGAACTCCAAATCCCTCCTCTGGTTACCTCCAGAAAAGTAAGCTTTGTGAATAAATCATGACCTTTTATGTTTATTTCATTGACTTTGAATCAACTGCTCCCGTTCCGTTTGATGAAAGGGAATGTGCTTCAGGAACTTTTTTCAAAGGGGAAATACTGAGGAATTCTCATTCTTGTGAAACAGGAGCTCCTGCCCCATGGAAGATGTCAGAAGTTAACCAAAAGTGGGGCCTCCTCTAACCAACTCACTGCTGTGCATTTGTTCACTGGAAGGAAGTCTGCAAATCTGCATCTCCTAGCAAGACCATTTTGGCAACTGGGTTCCTGTGTTCCCCATTTCTCACAATTAGGAAAACCATAAACCTCGTTAGTTTCCGATAAACCCAGGAAACTCTTTAGCCTGGTAGCAAAGGTGCTACAAGGACGCATTAAGCTTCCCATTAGCCTGGGTTTCTTTTTCTTTTTTCTTTTCTTGCAATAAGGAAAATAATTCCATAGGGCATACTAATTTTCTGAAAGCTATGACAGATTTAACCATCATCGAGGCTGCATTACTACTCAGCGTGACAGCTGGTAGCAATCCAACCTCTTCACAGCAACAGACGGTGCAATGGTGAGTACATCCATAAGGGTTTGTTCAACTTAATATAAGCCTCCAAGATCCGTGCATTTCCTGTCAATCCTCCAAATGGCGTTGTGAGTTTTCGTTTTGCCCTTCATGCAGATGTTCAGCATATGTTCTATTGGAGACCTTCCATTCTTCTAGTAATTAATGGGGACCAAACACCAACAAGTTCTCAGCAAAAAGGGCTCCTGTTTTCTTTGTGGGAATATAAAAATCTGTTTGTGTATTCTTGTAGTTCCCATTGCTTTGCGCAATTAATTGCAGGAGAAAAATAACTGAATTTAATTAAATCCTAGCCCTTGCCTTGTGAAGATGGTGAGTAAGGTTGATTAATTTGAAGCCTTTCAACTTGCTTCCTGCTGTCCTTGGGCAGAGATGACAACTAAGGAAGATATTGCTCTAAACTTCAGCAATTTTTGTGCGTGTGTGTGTGGGGGGGTGGAGAAATGGCCAGTTGAAGACAATTCTGCATTTAGACAACTCAGCAGGATGAAAAGCCAACAAGTAAACTGGATGTTTTCATAATTCCTCTCTGGATAAGGAGAGGAACTGAGATCAGCCACTAATGTTCCATACAGTTGCTCCTTGTGAGGACACTGCAAAACAAGAGTCTCCGGCAGATTTAGGGCTCTGGGAGATGAAGAAATAGCTATCTTTTTGCTCAAAACATAGTCACTGTCTCAAAAGACTCTTGTGTCAGGGTTCCAAGTAACAGACTCAACGCAATCAAGACTCTGAGGCCTGGAGTTTCCTCAAAGTAAGAATTTGTTTTTGTTGTTGTTGGTGTTAGTTGCAAAGTTGTGTCTGACCCATCATAACTCCATGGACAATGTTCCTCCAAGCCTTCATGTCCTCTACCATCTTCTGGAGTCCATTTAAGCTCACACTGACTGGTTCAGTGACTCCATCCAGCCACCGCCTTCTCTGCCATCCCCTTCTTCTTTTGCTCTCAGTTGTTCCCAGCATTCGGCTCTTCTTCTCCAGTGATTCCTTCCTTCTCCTTAGGTGGCCAAAGTCTTTGAGTTTCATCTTCGGGATCTGGCCTTCTAAAGAGCAGTCAGGGTTGATCCCCTCTAGGACTGACCGGTTTGATCACCTGGCAGTGCAAGGGACTCTCCAGCCCCAGAGTTCAGAGGCCTCCATTCTTTGGCACTCAGCCTTCCTTGTGGTTCAACCTTCACAGCCATACATTGCAACTGGGAAAACCACAGCCTTGGCTCTATGCACTTTTGTTGGCAGGGTGAGGTCTCTGCTTTTTAATATGCTGTCTGGATTTGATTTAGATTAAATCTAATCTAGATTAGATTTAGCTTTCCTCCCCAGGAGCAAACGTCTCTTAATTTCTTGGCTGCAGTCTCCATCTGCAGTGATCTTGGAGCCCAGGAAAAGAAAATCTGTCACTACCTCCATTTCTTCCCCATCTATTTGCCAGGAACTGAGAGGGCTGGATACCATGATCTTAGTTTTCTTAATGTTGAGTTTCAAGCCAACGTTTGCACTCTCCTTCTTCACCTGCATCAAGAGGCTCTTTAGTTCCTCTTCACATCTGCCATTAGAGTGGTATCATCTGCATAAGAATTTATTAGGAATGTCATATTGGCACAGCTGATTAAAAACCCAACACTGAGAGTTTTTCCCATCCAAACTAAATGATGGGAAACTCTACACAGTCCCAATTCAGTTAGATTCATTCCATGCCTTCCCACCACCTGTGAGAACAACCTTGGTCCTCAGGGGATAGAATATTATTATTATGGTTACATAACCCCAGCTATCTCTACTCCCCCCTTCCATTCCCACAGCTTCAGCTGGCCTGGTTGTAGCAGCCCTGAAGATGCTCCAATACAGCTTCAGGGCTGACACCTTGATTTGCATACTTCTTTTTCTAATCATTTTTGTAAAATCCTTGTTGACTGCTTATCAATTATTTTCAGACCTGTGGATTGGCATGGTTTACACCACTGAGTGGGTTGCCTTCATCTGTAGCAGAAGAAGTCCATGTTTAAGGACTTTAATCATTGTTTGTTTGCACTAAACAGCAAAAGGGTTATTGGAACTTTGACTGGGTTTGGTTCAAACCCTGGAAGAATCACAAAACCTGCTGTGAGTGGGACAGGAAGATTGCTTCCACTGTCAGAGAATCAGAGTCAGAAGAGAACAGTGAGGACATCATGTCAAACCTTTGGTCTCTTGAGAAAAAAATCAAGAGTTCAAGCTTCCCCACAGTGGGAGGTTATCAAAACTGGCTAAGCCTTGATTTGGCTGATGCTAAACCTTCCTATGCTGACTACAGCTTCCAGGCATGTGTGGTGCAAACCCAAGGTACTTTGGCTTGTCAGCCATGATGGATATATCTAGTCAATTCTGATTACTGAATAATTCTCAGTTAAACAAATCGTGGCTGAATGTGATTTATGAACTATCTTCCTATCTTAAATGGTTTCTTGCTATCCTACTGAGAGCAGCTCCCTGAAGTCAATCCCATTTGACAGACAGGTTTAAAATCATGCTTCCCCATATACAGACTTGAAATAACAGCAGGATTTATATGTTTTGCACAATGTGTGTAATTCAACTTTGGAGTTTGCTAACAGGAGTTGGGACAATTCATGGAAGACCTGGAAACCCTGTAGCTGTTAGTTTAGAGCAGTGTTTTTCAACCTCGGCAACCTGAAGAAGGGTGGACTTCAACTCCGAGAATCTCCCAGCCAGCAATGATGGCTGGGGAATTCTGGGAGTTGAAGTCCACCCATCTTTGAGTTGCCAAGGTTGAAAAACACTGTCCTAGGGCAGGGGTCTCCAATCTTGGCAACTTTAAGATTTGTGGACTTCAACTCCCAGAATTCCTCTCTTGGAGTTGAAGTCCACAAGTCCTAAAGTTGCCAAGGTTGGAGACCCCTGTCCTAAAGGCAATGGGACTGCCTCTCAAGGTCACATGCTGAGAGAAACAGGTGGGCTTCGTTCAGCAATTGGTTGACCCCTGGGAAAACAACTGCTAGGTTCAATTGGTTCAGGAGTTCCATTCAGCAGGATACAGTTTATATTCTAACAAAGAATTAATAAAATACTGAATGCTAATTGATTACAAAATCACCCAGAGCATTTTAATATGCCTGAGATGCACTTCATTATTAACTTGGGATAACATCCAGGAAAAATCTTCAACCAACTCCGAATTTCTAATGTGTTTTCTATGATTGTTTTCCGTTCACAGTTGTCTACTTAATCTTAATACAGCTGAAGGGAACTGGTCTTGTATTCCAGTTATTATTCCAGATGTTTTGAATTCAATCCTAGAACACCCAACAACTTTTCATCAAACAACTATGCCTCCAACTACAGTGGTTTTAACTGTACTCAAAACTACACAGCCCAGCATCACTTGGGAACAAGTCTTGTTAAATGGCAGTGGATAAAAAGACATTGGCCAAATCTTGAGTATGTTGTAACTTCAGTCCTTCCCTGGAGATTGGAAGGCAGCTGTACATAAAATATAGCCAAGGTTACACTAGTTAGAATCACTAACTCCCAAATGTTAAATGTTATAGTAAGTGACATTTCAAATGTTGTTTTTTTTTTAATCCAAGGCATTTTGGTAAATACTTCATGTTTTACAAATATTAAACAGGACTGGCCTATACATTCGGAATCATAACTAATGTATTTATATTGAGCAACAATTGAAAGAGGAAATGACATCTTCTAAGAGAAGTTATTATGCTGCTGCTCAGCATTTGTGAGGTGAAATAGACATTCATTTTGTAATGATCCTCTCCTCTTCCTCTTTGTAAAAGAATCCCTTAAGGAGCAGCTGAGAGTGAACAAGATTCATTCTCTATGCAATGTAATTGTAGCAATGTTATCATGTCAGTTTTGTTGACTGCATGTAGGTATGCACAGGACAGTTTAATGACAGCTCTTCTTTGCTGATTACAATTTGTTGACATCAATAAAATTATGCAACTGAGAGACCAAATTGTTTTTCTTTTTAAGAAACCAGCTGAAATAAGTTGTTGATACTCTGGTATCGTGTTTCAAATGTTGATGTTTTGTTCATCAAAATTTGATTAAATCAGAATTAGGCAGTGCCAAATAGATCTGTGAGAATCAGATGGAAGAAGATACTGGATTCCTATCTGTTTTGTTAACCAGAAGTCCATTTTCTTCTATATTTCTGAACAGAGAGGCCCTGAAGCACTATTTCACTGCTCCCATATGCCAGAGGACTCCAAATGTTAAGACTTGTGGACTTCAACTCCCAGAATTCCTCAGATAGCCAGGAATTCTAGGAGTCTACAAGTCTTAAAGTTGGCAAGTTTGGAGACCCCCTAGCATATGCCATGGCTGTACCCAAAGTTAGGGAAAATGAATACTCAGAGAAGACTGGTGAGCCAATGGATTTTATTTTAAAACAGGTTCACTGGTAGATTAATGAAATGAAAACTTCTTCTTCCAGAGTGAAATTGACAAGAGTTCTGTCAGTTTCCCCTTCCGGTGCAAGCCTCAAGGGGGAAAAAACCCAGTAACTTGGTTTTTCTCCTGGCCCACTAGCCCAGATGGGACGGTGTCAGATACACAGAAGGGATCAACGGTGGGGGATTCATACCAAAGGAATGTCCCACAAGAACCATCCCATGGAAAAAAGTAATCCTTTTCCCCCATAGCTGGGAGGGTTAAAGTAGCAGAGGAACCCATTTTCCAGGGGTTTGGGGCAACCATCCTCTGGAGAGAACAAAGCTGAAAAATTGATTTCAATCTCAACAACAATTTCTTAAGCTTCATTTCTGCTCTCAGCCCAGGATGAAGCAACTGTGGGCAGAAAAGCCTGAAGGCGAGCGTAGAAGGTCAGAAGGTTTACTGAAGCTTTATGCTTCTACTCTCTGATCTTGAGAACAAAACACAAGGAGCACAACTGAATTTCGTTCACTGCATTGGTACCTTCACAAGGATGGGATCGGAGCTCTCCAAATCTCCAAACCAGCATAGAGTAATTTAAGGCCCGGTCCCACTGGCCGACGGATGCAAAACGTATGCAAAAAGGACACAGCGGACCAGCAAAATTTCGGGGGTGGCTCCATCTGTTGTCATCTGCTTCAAAAAGTGGCAAAAATTTGCATAAACAGAACGGAAAAGAACGGAGGTGGGTAGTATGTAGCGGGGATGTTAAACGGATGTTCACAGGAAGCCTAGCGGATGGAAGCGGATGACACCTCCGAAGGGGTTCCAGGGGAGAATTTTGAAGCGGACGCATAGTGGATGAAGCGGATGCATCACGTACGCCTAAAGGAAAGAAAGGGGATGCCGCACGGATGTATATCAGATGCAAACCGTTCACTGCGCATCCTTTCTATTTCCGTGCTACTAACGCTGTGTAGACGTTCCGTGTACCTTTTGTTTCCTCCCTCTTTCCGTTTTCAGCTGCAGCGGATGTGAGTTGCGAGGATGCCCAGAGGATGCAGGCAGCATACAATGGATGTTTAACGGCTGATAATGGACATAGAACGTTTGTTGCTCGTATGTCGCGGATATACATCATACATGGCGGAAAGTTCATCCGTTCACAAAGTTTTGTGCAGCTCAAAACTTCTTGCATGGATGAAATCTCAGTGGACGGATGCTCGACGGAAAGAGCGTATGAAACACGTATGCAGTGAGTATACAACGGATGCATAGCATTTTCCAACGGATGGCAAGCTTTTTTTTAACGTTTTACATCCTCTTTGCATCCATAAGTGCAGTGGGACCAGGCCCTAAGGAAGAGCAGGTTGAAGCAAGTCACCCAAGGGATGTGTGAAGAAGGCCCCTGTCCAACCAAACTGGTTCAGAAAATTGAGAAGGTTTGATCCCCAAATAATTAAAAACAGGAGGCGGGGGAAATCCAATTTCATTTATCTAAACTTTCCATTCTCCCAGAAATAATTGCTGCATTCTGCCTTTGCTCCAGAGTGCCAGTTTTATCTAATCAAGAGCTTATGACAATCCCTTTCTATACCCACCAGGAAGGCAGAGTTCTTCTTGTGTAATTAGCTCAGCAAATATGGATAAACATCTGCTTTATCTCACATAATAAATCCCGAACTTGACTGCCCTGCAATGCAAATCTTTTCCCCTTGTTATTAGGGAACCAATCTGTCACATTTGCTCTGCAGGAGAAGCGGTAGCCTGGACCATCCATCCAGGAGAAGAAACAAGAAAAAGCACACCTCAAAAAGACATTGAGATTCTGGAAAGAGTGCAGAGAAGAGCGACAAAGAGGATTATAGAGGTTAAAACATGTGAAGAATGATTGCTGGAATTGGGTATGTCTAGTTTGATGACAAGAAGGATCAGGGGGGACATGAGAGCAACCTTCCAATATCTCAGGGGCTGCCCCAAAGAAGAGGGAGATCAACTTATTCTCCAAAGCACCTAAAGGCAGGACAAGAAGCAATGGATGGAAACTTATCAAGGACAGAACCAACCTAGAACGAAGGAGAAATTTCCTAACAGTGAGAACAATAAATCAGTAGAACAAGGTGCCTCCAGAAGTTGTGGATGCTCCATCATGGGAGGTTTTTAAGAAGAGATTGGATAACCATTTGTCTGAAGTGGTGTCTCCTGCTAGAGCAGGGGGTTGGATTAGATGACCTCCAACTGCCTTTCCATCTATGAAGCTCTATTTCTGTTTGCTTTTTTCTCACCTATAGCAAGGTTTTAAAATTGCTCACATTGGGAATTCAAAGATGACTGGCTCGGGATAAAGTTGAGTTGTTAATGAGAATATTAAGGTGATTATCCAAAGGGAAAGCAGATTTATTTTTAGATTGTTCTATCCTTGTTGTAAATCAACAAATGCACGGTAAGAACCAGTGAGCTCCAATTTACTTCTGGAAGAATTTTCCCTCCTTTTCTTCCAGTTGTTCCTAATCCTCACCAGAGGAATTCTCAACCTGAGCTGACGCATACCTGCCAAACTGAAATGTTAGTTTATGCTTTTTAAAGCGTTTTCCAAAGATCAGCGGTTCCTGGTATGAGCTGCACCTATGTACCAGAAATTAGAAAGGTGCTGAAAAAGTCAGTAGATCAACCTATCGCTAAACGGAACTAGTTGTGAAATTGGTCTCCTCAGAATAAAACCCTCTTGGAAAGGAATCTGGGGGAGGGAGAGGAGAAGAACATGTCTAGGAAATGAGAAATGATTACAGAGCTCCTCACCCATCTCAGCCCTTCCATAAACAGAGATTGGTAATCAGCAGAGAGAGCTAGGAAAGAGAAAGAAGGCTGCAACATGTTACATGCAATCAAAAGACTCATTACAACGCACAACCCCCCTGGCCGGGGGGGCGGGGGGGGGGCTTCGATCACAGCTCCCTTGAGCATCATTGCTGGTTCTCAGGATCCCTGATGGCCGTTGAGAGGAGGCAGTTAATAAATTTGGCTGTGCTGCGCCCGGCTTAATTTTGACACGGTGCTCATTTAGCATTGAGTGGGGAAACCAGGGCTCGGCTCAGTACCCAGATTTGGAAATGCTCGCTTAGCCTGATGGGTGCGCTTGGGCATGGGATAGGCACTGTCCAATCCTGTATGCCGCGTTCATGTTTTGCTATCACAGTTCTTTGCGGTGTGGCAAGTCAGCACTCTTATGAGCCACTCCTGGTTGTTATCCAGGGGGGCTTCATCCTGTCGCTCCTCCTCTGCAGCTTCTCATATCCCAGGATTTTGACTGCAGAGGGCATGGGGGGGGGGTGAGGGGGGCTGTTAGAGATTGATGGCTGTTCTTGTACTAACCGTTCCTCTTCCTCCATCCTTGAAAAAACAAACAGATTGTTTTAGCCAGAGGCTTCAGCAAACAAAAACTCTCTCTGTGCTTGTGTGTGTGTGTGTGGTGTGTGTGTGTGTTGTGTGTGTGTGTGGTGTGTATGTGAGAGAGAGAGAAAAACACACACAGAGGAGAGAGAAACATAGAGACAGAGAAGACAGAGCCACAGAGAGAGAAATACACAGAGAGAAAGAAAAACAGAAAGAGAGACAGAGAGAGAATGTAGTAACATGAAGCTTACATCAGTTAACTATCATCTTTCAACACAAAAGGCTGTTGAACACACCCTCAGGGAAGCCGGCCCAGATGACAATTAAACTACAGTTTTCATCGAATTTTTTTCGCCATTGGCTTTTTGCCAAAGCCTGAGTTAAAATGAAGTTGTCGGAAGCAGAAAAATACTTCTGGAGGTAAATCTACTGGGGAATCTGTGGCCAGATCAAATTGGTTGATAACATCCCATGGTTAGTGTTTGAGGTGGTGTAATTCAAAAGCCAGAAACTCCTCATTAAGGTTCCCAAATTTAGTATCCCTTTGAACCAATTTCGGCATGACTAGACCAGCTGTCTTTCTGCAGATTTCAGCGTTGCTTAGAACTTGGGCAAGTCTGCGGTGGCTCAATTCCTGAGCCCAGCCTGCCCTGTTGAACTGTGGTGACAGAAAAGTCCATTCTGGAGTGGGAAGCCCCGTGGACTAGAAAGCAACTTGACCAATTTCCACCACCAATTCATCCCCTCCTTCGCACAGATAGCCCTGCCTATCACCACACTATTAAAAACGGGCAGAGGGGGAGTGAAGTGTCTCGGGAGAATTGAATTCCCAAAAGTAAAACTTTATTGGATGCACCATGTTGGTCCTGAAGAAACAAAACCAGCTCCTATGCAAAGGCTTGCCCAGTTAAACAACACCTTCTCCTCCTTGTCACTCCGAGGTGATCACATTGTCCAATTATGAGATGTTCTTTTGTTATGAGAACAGTCCGTCTCTTTCTCGAGCACCTGCAGCAGGGACCTTGATGGTTTCCAGGCTGTCACCAACTCTGCATGGATTCTCCTCATTCTGTTTCCCCTTTCCCTCCCCTCCGTTCATTGGCATGTTGAAAAGCATTCAGGTTTGAAAGAAGCAAAGCGATTCAATCTTGTTGGCCTGCCTCCAAATCGATTTCACGCCACCCCTTCAGAGGAACCCCGCAAAAATCAACGGACAAGAGACGCTGTGTACATCGGATTGAACCCTTGAATAAGTTGGGCCTTTCCTAGACTGGTGTGTTACACTGACATGCTAAACAGCTGGGTTCACATCACATGCTAGGACATAAAATAAGCAAACCACAACCCACACAGTGCCACATTGTAGTGCTTGAACCTTCACAAAGCTTCTCCCCATGATATGAGATCATCAAATTACTGCTTATAGTTCCAACCACCAAGAGATGAAGGAACTTAGAACTCAGAGCCAGGACTTTCTTTGTGGTGGCCCTGATGCTTTGGGACATTTTGTCCCCAGAGTTACATTGGGCTGTCAGCCTCCAAGAATCCTTCTGCTTATCTTTGTGGCTGCCATAGAAACAGGGGGGGAGGGAAGAATAATTGGACTTCAGGGAGGGAAGAATTCAGGAGGTTTAAGTTGGTGAAATGTAAAAGTTGGGATGTTTTCTTGACCATGCTTACTTGCTTACTATCCAGATGTACCCCTTATCTGCCTAGGTCAACCGTCCTGGCATACCAGGTGTCTGAAACACCATCTGACAACGCACCCACATGACATTATACATATCTCAGATTGGATGGCCAGTTTGAACTATGGGGGTTGGGAACATGGGGTAACTTTCTATATGTGATTTTCACGCCTATTGCTTCAGATCTCGTATTTCTTCTGATGCTACCACATCAATTTTCAGTAAGAGTCCTTTCTCTATAACCATGGAATCTAAGGTTTTCTTTCTTGGATTTTGAATGGAGCCCACCTGACAGGCAGTTAGGGTTGTGCTATTAAAATACTAAGTCCAAGAAAAGAAATTCTAGAACTGGAGATCTCAAAATCTGTATTGGTGAGACACAACGAGTGTTCCCACCTCTGCTTCATACTAAATATAGCAAATAAACTGTTTATCCTCTTACTTGGCTTTGAGTAACGGATTGGTCTATTTCAGAGTTTCCCCACCTCACAAATTGAACTTCGATTGGACTTCGATTCCCAGAATTCTCAGCAATGGCTGTGCTTGCTATGGAATTCTGGGAGTTGAAGTCCATTTACCTGGAAATTGCCAAGATTGGAAAATCCTGAACTATTTAGACCTTCTTCACCAATACACACACACAGAAAGAGAGAGAGAGAGCGCGCGCAGAAGCAGTAACAATTGTCTAGCAAAAGATTCCTTTGAATCATCCTGAAAGGGCTAGGAAACTGTCAGGTGTGAAGGTACTGTATCATTAAATAGCTGATATGCTACATTTGCAAACTTTGGTTTTCCACCTGGGGCATTTTGTGCTGATTTTCCCACCACTTTGCTGACTAAAAATTTTCTGTCAGCCTGCTTTCTTTCTTCAGAATTGAAAATATATATATATAAAAATAAAACTTATCTAGGTCAGAGTTTCTCCAGGAAATAACTGGGGTTGGTTTTCCAACAAGGGCCATTGGTAAATGTCTGTCTCCTTCCTACCTGGATGGACGGATGGAGAGGCCTGCAGAAGACTTTGGGAAACAAAATCCACATTTTTTTCCCACCAACTTTTGAAGAAAAACAGAACTTGGAAAGTTGAGAGGAAAGAAGTCAATCTATTTATCATTTGTCTATCCATCTATCCATCCATCCATCCATCCATCTATCATCCATCCATCCATCTATCATCCATCCATCCATCCATCCATCCATCCATCTATCTATCTATCTATCTATCTATCTATCTATCTATCTATCTATCT
>BLBF01000059.1:1551028-1562282 GCA_015471245.1 Laticauda colubrina | reverse complement strand
TCTATCTATCTATCTATCTATCTATCTATCTATCTATCTATCTATCTTGGTCAGGCCTGGCCAAAGGTAGAGTCCACTGGAGCGAGGCGGGAAGCATGCTGCTGCTGGACTCTTTCTTACTTACAGATTAAGAATTGGAAGGGACCTTGTAGGTCATCTAGTCCAATCCCCTGCCCTAGCAGAAGACCCTTCCCCATTTCTCCATCTGGCAAGTGGGTTTCCAGATGTCAGAAACTAACTTTCCATGGCTACCTGGAAGAAGATAATCAGGGAAGATCTGGGCTATTAATGGCCTGCCCTACAGGTAAGGCAGAGGAGACCATTCCTGAGACCCAGCAGCTGGCAACGCTTCTTGCATTAAGGGCAGCAAAAGGCCCAACAATCGGCCTCTGCATTTTGTCCTCCTGCAGATGCTTTTGACTTGCAGGGGGAGAGTGAAGGAACCTTTAGGGGAGGTGAGAGTCACTGAGACTCCAAGCGAATCCTGGAAATACAAACACAGATTAAATTAACCCTGGGACACACCAACCACCCAACTACCTTCCCGGCTTTCTTTCATAGAGATAAACAGGGGGACATTTCCTGATGGCCAGGCTGCTGTCACTGTGTGTTGAAGCCAAGGTCCCTTGACAACAGACAGGTTGGTAAAATTGGAGCCACTTTTTAATCTAAGGCTGCTTTTTTCACGAAGGGTCCTTGGTTCTCAGCGCTGCTCTTGCTGTATTTGCCAAGTAAACAAGAACCAGAAGCACCAAGCCAGTTTCCTTGGCATCTTGATGAATATTCTCAGGAACACCCATGAATTACTTTCCCCTCGCTAAGAGGCAAGAAGAGAGCTAGGCTGCTACCTCTAAGCATTAAATAATGATATTTTTTCCCCCTTGAAAAAATATCTGAGGGGATTTTCATTGCTTGATGTATCCCCAGCTGGTATATCTCCTTCTCCAAATGCATATTCCCCTTTTTGCTCAGTGTCTGCACTGATTTCTCCCCCCCCCCCAGGCTAATGTTCTTCCACAGCCATTGTACATCTACAAAAATTAATATCTGCTGCCTGTAGCTTGTTTGCTTACAACTGCCTGAAGTTTGGGTTTTCACAAGGTATGCATTGGAATTGCTGATGGGCTGATTCATGCTTTGGCTCTCGGAAAGGGTTTTGCAAATTTCAGGCAGGGGCTTGGAGAACTGAGGAAGCATTGCTAGATCAGCAAAGCCCCAGAGAACAACTGGGAAGCTTGCAAATTTTTCTGCCCCAATGTTCAGTCACATTCAGGGCATGGCATAGAAGCGATGCTTCAGCAGGGTTCCCAGTATAGACTGGGATGCTACACATCCTCTCCTTGAGTCTTTGTCCTTGTTACCTTTTGGGAGGAGGCTTCGGGGTATCCAAAGAAGAACATCTCTAGATTCTTTGTGCCATCTAGTATCGACCTTGTGAATTCTCAAGACTTTTTTTCAACTATGCATTCAAAATGGACTGTGATTTATATGTGTGTGTGTGTGTGTGTGTGTGTGTGTATACAGATACACATACGTTTTGTGTGTGTGTATCATATGTATGTGCATGGGTGTGTATCACAATTTCATTTTTTAATATGTGCCAATGTATTCACAGAAAAAATTGACAATAAGCTTCAATTCTCTCTTCTCTTATCATCTTATCATCTTCTTATCTTATCTATCTTATCATCTTGCCTTATCGTTTATCATCTTATCATTATGATACATCTAGTCAAAATATTCATTATTAGTGGTCTCTGGTCTTTGACTGTAATAAACATTGACTTGATGTTATGACTTGTTTCCATCCATAATAATTGCCCAGTTGTTGGGAGATGGGTAGTGTTCATTACTGTATCATTATTATTACTTTATGATAGAAATTAAGTTTTACTGAGAATGATGGGAGTTGTAGTCAAACCCAAATGCCAAGTGATCAAAGCTAAACACTCAGCAAATGAGGAAAGCAATTTAAAAATGAAAGTTAATATGTAATACTTGTGCATCTCTATTTCTGGAATTGCTTTTAAGGGTTAGGTTTATGGTCTGCTTTTGAAAATAATGTATACTTTGATGGATTAATAGTTGCTGGGATTTAGCTTTTTATGATGTCCAAACTCAGCCCCTGTGTCATGCAAACCATGATTAATCACCTAACATGCTATTGGGAACACCCGCCACTATAGTTTATCTGATAAACTATAGCTAAGCAAACCATGATTGAATGGTGTGGTGTGAGCCAATATTGGACAGCAGATATTTCTCTCACTCTGTTCTCGTTTCGTTCCTGAAACATTTTCTCCATCCCTGCTCATCTGCCAAATTATCACCTCCTGGTTATTACACAAAGCTATAAATCCTCAACAATTTACATCTCCAGTTCACAAGGGTGCAAACTTATCAGAGATAATTAGGTATGAAAGAGGAACCTCTTCTTCCATAACAAGACTCATTTCCCCAATCTACAATCAATTCAAGATTTTAAATTTGCAACCCTTTGGGGTGTTGTTTGAAAAATACCTTCTTAAAGGTGAGGCCCCAAGGTATTTATTTTCCTTTGTGGAGCGAAACTGTAATTATTCAGTGACCTTGACACTTGCAAAAAAACCCAACTCATTCCTTGCCAGATTCTCATTTCTAATCTTTGGGAAAATGTCATCAAAATAATGCCAGCCGACAAAAAGAAAGATTTAAAAAATTGGTGAAGACATTTGTAATGAAAAAGCAGAGCCCCCAAAGACTATGAAAGACAAATGTGAATATGATTATGTTGGCACCAACAAGCAAGCCTGTTTGGAAGTTGAGGAGAAAAAAAGTTAATTTAAGAAGACATTGGACCAGTTTTTTTAATAAAAATGTGGCTTTTGGCTGCTTCTCAAACTATTACCAAGGATTTCAACCACCTTTGTCTACCATATTCTATCATTCTCTAAATGTCTGGACTCAGTTGTAGAAATGTCTGATTATTGATGCAAGATTAAAAAAATATATGACATCTTTGATTCTTGCATGCCAAAGTTCCTCTTTCAAGCTAGGAATCATAAATGCTCTGTCTGTGCTCACAGATGTTCAGCGTCCATTCTGTTTCTCTGCAGGCTCCAGAAAGGACATTGGAGTGGTCCCATCCTGGCCCAATGTAACACAATATATTCTGATTTGCACTTCTTGAATTAATATGCAGACCATAACTTGCCCAAATAGCAAACCCTGCTGTGCATGCATAACCTAATGTGCATTTAAATATGTGTTTTGAAAGTGGAAACATTATTAAATATGTATTAAAATATGATCTAAATATTCTTAGGTGTGATTTTTTTTTTCCATGCAAATTTTGCAGAGATGGGGTTATGAGTAAAGAATTTTGGCATCCAAAGCGCTGGCCCAAATTCCTCTCCGGCTTCATTGCCATATCAATAGCTCTTTATCTTTATAATCAGCTTTTTACTGGCAAATTAATGACCCAGCTCTAGAGTTGTAGGCAGACTGGGGTTTAAAGAGGTAGATGTGGACTAGACTTCCCCACCAGCAAATAGACAGTCTAGGGTTTAATCTGCCAGTTTTGGATACCACATTATACAAAAGATGTAGACACTCTGGAAAGGGTACAGAGAAAAGCAGCAAAGATGATTCAGGGGCTGGAGGCTAAAACATATGTTTTAGTTTAGTGTAGTTTAGTTTATTGTCATTGCAGCTCATACAACAAAATCAAACACCATCTTCAGTGCACATCATGACCATGAAAATAAACACAAACACACATCCTTCACCTCCACACATTGAACTGAAAACCCCTGACAACATACCAACACTGCACTATTCAGCTGAATTTAAAAGAGCTACTGCCCTGGGATAGAAGCTATTTTTCAGCCTATTTGTCCTTGTTTTTATTATTATCCTGTACTGTCTGGCAGATGGTAATAGTTTAAAAAAAAAGGGTTCCCAGGATGAGATGGATCTTTGAGAATGTTTTGAACTTTCTTAAGGCAGCAGGAGCTATAAAGCTCTTCCAAAGAGGGGAGAGGGCAACCCATGATCCTCTGGGCAATGACCTTAATCCTCTGGAGTCCTGTCCTATCTGCCACTGTGCAAACCATACAGAGCAGGGATGGGATTCTACCAGTTCCCATCTATTCGCTAGAACCGGTTGTTAACATTATAAGCAGTTTGGAGAACCGGTTGTGAGAAGAAATTACTGGGCTAATCCTGTCTGGAAGGCAGGAAGGTAACATTCTGGGGTTGCTTACAGAAACTGCCTCTCCGTTAACCCTTATTACATTCTTGGCAGGACTAAACTTCCTGTCTCAGGAACTTCTCTGGCGTTTTTTCCCCTCCTTTGCTGGTACTTTGCTTGTGTGGAGTGACCATTCAAAGTTACAATGGCACTGAAAAAAGTGACTTGTAACCATTTTTCACACTTACGACTGTTGCAGCATCCCCACAGTCATGAGAGGCCAGGCAAGGAGATGCGTGCCTCGATGTGAGTGATGTTGAGTTGGCCATGCCCAGCCAAAAGCATGACCACACCCACAGAACCAGTTGTTAAAAAATTTGAATACCACCCCTGATAGAAAGGTGCAGTAAGTTAAGATACTCTCTACGGTGCAGCGATAGAAGGTCACCAGCTGTTTTTCATCCAGTTGTTGTCTTCTGAGAAGTCTCAGGTAATATAACCTCTGCTGGGCCCTTTTGACCAGGGCTGCAATGTGAGCCCCCCCGGTAAGGTCCTCTTTTAGGGTAACACCCAGAAACTTAAAACTGGCTACTTGCTTCACTTGGTCTCCCTTGATAAACAAGGGCTGGATGTCTGATCTGTTCCTTCTATAATCCACTATAAGCTCCTTGGTTTTATTGGTGTTGAGGACCAAGTTATTGTCTCCACACCACAAAAGCAACCATTGGTCCACCTCATCTTGATAGACAGACCCACCCCCCACCCCCCGGAGATGAGTCCCACCACTTATTCGAAGAGCGGTTGGAGGAATTGGGGATGTCTAGTCTAGTGAAGAGAAGGACGAGGGAAAATATGACAGCAGTGTTCCAATATCTCAGGGGCTGCCCCTAAGAAGAGGCAGTCAAGCTATTCTCCAAAGCACCAGAGAAGGCAGGACAAGAAGCAACGGATGGAAACTAATCATTGAGAGAAGCAACCTAGAACTAAGGAGAAATTTCCTGACAGTGAGAACAATTAAACTATGGAACAGCTTGCCTTCAAAAGTTGTGGGTGCTTCATCGCTGGAGGTTTTTAAGAAAAGACTGGACAGCCATGGAATGGTACAGGGTCTCCCGCTTGAGCAGGGGGGATGGACTAGAAGACCTCCAAGGTCCCTTCTAGCTCTGATATTCTGTTAAGATGCAAAATGTTTTGCTCTTGTGCTTTATTCATGTTCCACTGATTGAAGAGCAATGAGAGCTGAGCGTGAGGGTGAAATGGAAGTTTTCCATCATTGGAAGGAATTCCTTGCAAATCTTTCATGCCACAAACAGCTTAATTCCCCACATTTCCTCATCTCCAGGTCAGGTGCAGATAACATTACCTTCCTTGGCTCCATTCCCCAGAGACCCCAATTTTGGTTGGCAGGTTTTCATTAAGCTTTTAGGTTGGATTTAACTTCCTTTTTTCGGATTTATCTCTCAGACAATACCTTCAGGTACAAAAGAATAAAAAGTGGTTCATTAGAGTTTGAAAGAGATTCTTGGCAGTCTTCCCATATATGTATTTAAATCTGTTGCATTGACCCTTGTCCGCGTTCTTATTCATTACTATTCAGCTCCAGTGGTTGCTTCTGGTGTTTAAATCTCTCCATCTTTAAGCTGGGGCAGATAATTTTCAAAGTTAAGGAATGGTGGTGATAATTCAGCCACATCTGTGGAAGACCCATTTCAAACAGGGCAGTGGTTACTTTGGGATGAGCAATGTCGAGTGTTTGATGAGGCCCAATCTTGGGTTAAAAAGGAGGTAAAGGTAAAGGTTCCCCTTGCACATCCTTGCTAGTCATTTCCAGCTCTCGTGGGCAATGCTCCTCTCCATTACAAAGCCAAAGAGCCAGCGCTGTCCGAAGACGTCTCCATGGTCATGTGGCCAGCAGGACTAAACGCCTTTGAAGGCTCATGGAACGCTGTTCCCCTCCCACCAAAGGTGGTCCCTATTTTTCTACTTGCATTTTTCACATGGTTTTGAACTGCTAGGTAAGCAGAAGCTACTGGGACAAGAAAGAGGAGCTCACTCTGCTACACGGCGCTAGGGATTCAAACCGCCAAACGGCCGACCTTTCTAATCAACAAGCTCAGCGTCTTAGCTACTGAGTCACCACTGCAGTCATTCGAAATATCCTGTTTCCTGGCCAACATGACCCAAAGACAACTTGAGGGGAGAAGATTGAAACCAAATCTGGGCCTGGTTTTTCTTCCCCGCAAGGGATCACAGCTTGCCTGCTCCCAGCAGAGCAAATGGCTCATTTTTGGCCTCACTGGTTTGTTCCTCTTCAAGGACATTTGAGAGAGGCCCCAACTGGCCCAGGCAGAGATCAATACAGATCATTTTCAAGCCTGGATGGTGTCACGAGGAGCAAGTGCGGGCAAGCAGTGGAGAAAGCCTGACTCTTCTCATTCTCCACACATCCTCTGCTTCTCCTCTTTCTTCTACAACCCTCAGGTATGCAGCTGCCTGCCAGACGTGCCAATCAATGGCACTTTTGGACATGATCTAGTAGATCACTGGAAGCTTTCAAGAAGAGACTGGACTGCCATCTGTCAAAAACGGTGAAGGGTCTGCTTGGGCAGAGGGTTGAACATCTCTATCTAATCTGTGTCTAGACTGGAGCCACCACAATACTTGCGAGCAGTAGCTGAAAACCTTGCCCACATGTGTCTCATATTTTGGCATTTAACTTTTCTGACAAAGGATTCCTGAGGCTGTAATTAAGCCCACGCTTAGTCCAAACAACTCTAGTTTATTTCAGTGCTGGGAATTATCTTCATTCCCAGCCTGTAATGAATCCCAAGCAGTCCCTTGAGATAAGCACCCACCTTTATCTCCTTTGAATTGCTGCCAACAACTAATGTGCCAAATGAACTATTAAAAAAACTAACCAAAGTACAAAGTCCATGCAGAGCTTCAAAGTTGAATCTGAACAAAGTGAACGACTTTGCTTCCTGCAAAGGTTTCTCTACCTTTGCACTTCCTTTATACCTTAGAGGAGGGGCAATCACCTCCAAGCCATACTCCCGAGTTGCCCCTTTTGTCTCAGTTGTTCTTGCCTTCTAGCAGCTCTGTACATATGCGCACTGGGAACAGGCTCCCTTTGTTCCTCTGCCTTGCTGCTGCCAGACTCCAGAGGCTCCAGAGTCAGCCCCCCACTCCCAGATGGTCCTGGCCCCATCTCTGCATTGGATTCAGGACCCTCATCCGAGTCCCCCTCAGACTCCCAGACTGGTCCCGTACTTCCCCACTGTCCATTCCACTGCCATCTGCACAGGCTGCCAACGAACCACAACATTTCCCCCATGCTGAAAAGATCACCAATCCATCCACTGGAGAGGCCTAAAGTTGAGAATATGGGGAAGGAGAAATGAACAAATGGTCTCACAACAGTTGTGACCCTCGTCCCAAACCATGTCACCAGAAAAACAGGCTTGTTGTGATCCAATTCCAGTTATTCCCACTGCCCTCAAGGCCTTTTTCTCACTGGGGTATAATTACACACCTCAATGCCTTCCTTCTGGAGCAACACAGTTTCACAAAACCCAGTTTCCCAACCTGCCTTAAGCAATCGCCCTTCTTCCACCGTTCTGATTCCAGTTTGGTGTTCCTGATGACAAGTGCCTGTCAGTCTCTCTTTGTGTTCTGCTTTCCATTTGGAACTATTATAAATATTTGCCTCAAGCTCCTTCCTGTCATACATTGTTCAACAGGGAAAGAGCTCTGTTTCACTGCAAAGATGGTGGTCATTAACCTCTTTTGCCTGTGGAGCCATGAAGGGGAAACATCTTGAGACCTGGAGGAGTCAACATTCAAGCCAGGCTTTGCTGATGAAGAGGGATGCGTGTGTCTCCATTCTGGAAGTCTCTCCCAGGGCTCGCTTGTTGCTTCAGGACTCAGAGTCTCCTTTGGGGATTAAATAAAGCCCAAGAACTATTTCTTGCAGAACTTATAATATAGCCAAGTTTCATTCCAATCCTGTTCTTTGAATCCTACACTGCTAGTGAACTAACCCTTAGAATCCGTGGTGGCACAGGGGTTAGAATGCAGTATCACAGAGTGACTCTGGAGTTTGATCCTGATGGGTCCCAAGGTTGACTCAGCCTTCCATCCTTCCGAGATCAGTAAAATGTGGACCCAGATTGTTGGGGGGGGGGGGGGGGGCAATATTGTAAAGTGCCCAGATAGTGCTGTAAAGCATGATGGAACGGTATATAAATCTAAGTGCTGTAGTGCTATTGCTACTTTGGAAAAGACAGGAAGTTTGGTGTGAAGAGTAGAAGGCAGAAAGTTCAACTTGCCATGAAAAATGCTGAGCCCCCCTTTCATTCTTATTATTTTGCAGACTGGCTGTTTGGCTTTCTCTGGGGGCCATTAAGCAAGAGGTACCTTCTTCCAAATGTTCACAGGAGATTTGTTTCTCCTGAAAGATGTAATGTTAGCTAGGCTGGCAGTTGGAAAAAGGAGTTCTGCTCCAAGAGACTGAAGAGTTGAGGAAAGGCCCACCCAATGTGGTTCTTCAGAGGCTGCCTCCTTCTGTACCCTCTTCACAGGTTCTTGCTCTTCTTCCTTTGAACTCCATCTCAAAACCAAGATTCATTGCTGGATGCTCCTGAAGGACATGCTGCCAACAGATAATGCTTTTTGATTGAAGATGTTAGATAAAATCTATACAGAGTAAGAAACACAATGGGTGGCCTGTTCTTAGCCAAGCATGGTTAATCTGACAATGGTCCAGATGAGCAGAACTGACAAGACTGTTGTAGTTTCTTTTGAGTCTTCTTTTCCCTGCGGCAATGATTGTCACACAGCCAGAAGAGCGACAAAGGAGACAGAAGAAGCAACCCAGGATTTTGCCAGGAACGGGGCTAATGAGTATATGCTGGGCCCACAAATAGCAGGGTTTGCGTCAGACCACTGTGTTTGTCATCTGGTTGTTCCTAGTGCAGCATAATGAGCCAAAAAGACAAAGATGAGAAGGGCAAGGTCTGGCCTCTGAGCCCAGAGACCCTAAGCAAGCTTCAAAAGTCTTTGGTTTGGTCTTCAGAGCCTCTCCACAAGTTGTGAGTTTTAATGGTCAACAACTTGAGGATGGCAACTTGGAAACAAGCATCGGCTCATGATTTAATTTGAGCAATCGCTGGAACCCTGACAGAGGAGTGATTAGGGGACTGGAGGATAAAACACATGAAGAACAGTTGCAAGAATTGAGTATGGCTAGTTCAAGGGTCTCCCAACTTGGCAGGTTCAAGACCCTTGTGCTGAAGACCCTTGGGCTAGTTTAATGAAAAGAAAGATTGGGGTGACATGATAGCGGTGTTCCAATATTTGAGGGGCTGCCTCAAAGGAGAGATCAACTTCTCCAAAGGCAGGAAAGAAACAATGGATGGAAACTAATCAAGGAGAGAAGCAACCTAGAACTCAGGAGAAACTTGCTGACAGTGAGAACAATCAACCCATGGAATAACTTGCCTTCAGAAGTTGTGGGTGTTCCATCACTGGAGGCTTCAAGAAGAGACTGGACAGCCATTTGTCCAGAATGTTGTAGGATCTCCTGGATGTGCAGGAGGTTGGATTAGAAGACCTCCAAGCTCCCTTCCAACTCTGTTATTCCATTATTCTGTTTTTTTGCCAAAAATGGGACATTATGGTGAAAAACTTCCTAATTCCAAGCGCAAACGCTGGGAATGGCTATCCAAAGGTGCCACAGTGCTCCTCAGATGGACATCTGACGAAATACGATAGGGCTGTAATATTCTCACATCTGGCTTCAGAGATAAAGCTAACTTTTCAGAGGCACTTAAGCTATTCTTCTCTGCTCTAAATGTGTGCCGAGATGGCCAGGTGCATTTCTGAAGCCCGCTCAGCCACGCCATCAAAGCCCTGGATGGCTTGCAATTATGGGAAGATGTTCTTTGGAAACAATGAAGGCCATTTCTAGCTGGCTTTTATCTACTCCAGGAGGGCCCTGCAAAAGCCTTTGAACTGATGCTGTTCCAAGGGATACATTTTGCATTTTACAGTTCACAGCCTTGGAAAGGGGAGGGGGCTTCTTCCTTCCTTTTTTTTTTTAAAGGCAAGGTAGGGATGACATCTATAGCATGGACTAAATGTATTTGAATGGAAGGACAACAGACCCAACGCTCCGCTGGAGTTTATTTATTTTTTTAATCAGAAGTATAATTAAAATATGCATCTATTGATGCTGAAAAATTAAACAAAGTCTTTGAAGATGAGTTGAAAGGGAAATGTAGAAGAAATTGATGCCAGCTTCATAGGGCTGTCTGTTGAAAATTGAGAGAAGAGAATGATGCTATAGTGGATTTGTGTTTCCATCCATGGTCAGAAGTTCGAGCAAAGATTCATGTAAAAACTAACAGTGCTCCTGGTGAGGGAAATGTTTGTGGTGTAGATCATCCTGATGTTTATCCTCAGCATTTGTTAGCAAGAAAATTATGTTCCACTAGAGGTGATTTAATGTGACACCTGGAGGCCTCAGGTTGTTTTGGAAAATCTGGGAACTGACACACAACCAGAGGACGTCAAATTAGGAAATACGAACATCTCTGTATTTCGCAGGCACATCATTAGCAGATCTGGGGGCCCATAAGAGTTATCAATGTGCTAATCCAACAACATGGGTGACACAACATACAGGAGACAATATTTATTCACACAATGTCCTTTACAACATTTCTTTAGCATGTTTAGCATGTGTTTAGCATGTTGTCATGTGAACCTGGCCTGGTGATAGGAGACCTGTGAGATAGGCTCCATGTGTTGTAAAATGCCAGCCAAACGTGATTAAACAAGTCAGGATACAGCCTGATATGTGGATGAGCCAAGGAGATGAAACAGAAGTTCACAGTTTATGAAATGTGAGTTGGCTGAACTCAAATAACACTCTGCTTCTTTTGATGGTCTTTATTATGATCATATTAGAAAGATCTACAGGGAGATTTATAGTATTGTCAGAATCCCTAAAGCTTGCTTGCATCATTCCTTTCTTTTTCTTTCTTTCTTTCTTTCTTTCTTTCTTTCTTTCTTTCTTTCTTT
>BLBF01000059.1:1539979-1551018 GCA_015471245.1 Laticauda colubrina | reverse complement strand
CTTTCTTTCTTTCTTTCTTTCTTTCTTTCTTTCTTTCTTTCTTTCTTATTCTTTCTTTCTTTCTTTTTCTTCTTTCTTTCTCCTTCCTTCCTTCCTCATTCATTCATTCATTCGTGGTAACTTCTGATCAAACCACTCCACAGTCCTCATAAACAACAAACAGATGGAGTATCTGATCAATACACACAACAAATATCAGGCACCCAACAAAAGCTTCAATCTCCTTAGCCCAGAACTACCAGATCCTTAATACCACTGGAGTAAAAGCCTCCGGTGGTATTCAGGGAGAACCTCATTATCAAAATTCAGGGAGAACCTCATAATGCTCCATGTCTGAAAATAAAACAAATGTTGTGTATCAACACCCTCTCACCCGCAATCTTTACACAGCTACATAAATCAACCATGCTTTCTCTGGCAAAGGGCAGCACAATCTGGCGGCTACTCTCAAGACAGGTTAGTGAAAGGAAACCAAAGACAATTGTGGAGCCAGGATTCTGCAGAGAATTCAGGGTCCATTTTGCTCTCTATCTTTAAGGGGGCTAATGAGAAACACCAAGCAAAGGTGTCAATATTTGCAGAAGGAGAGGAGCTTCCCTTGCAAGGCCAACCAAGTCTCTCCAACATGTGGGGTTGCTTCCCCAGAGACAGGCAAAGTAAAGTTCACAAAAACCTCATTGTACATGCAGAGTGACACACATACACCCCTTCGCCTACTTGCCCGGCTGAGATCCTCGGCTCCTGTGGTGGAAGAAATCCATCATCTTGCTGTATTGCTTAAAATAAAAGCTGTTCAAGGTTAAATGGCCTAGTACAACTAAATGGGTATTAGGATTCATCCTGCGTTCCCGGGTTTCTGGAGGCCAAGTGTGCCTCAGTGGATAGACTGACTTATTCTTATAGCCTTTGGCTTTTGGTCAAAGTGGGGCTCACGTCAGTGAACCGTCAAAAGAATAAAAATTAAAGGCATAAATCACAAACTTAACAACACACCTATTAAAAAGAGCCAACTAGATTAAAACCTTGCCCCAAAAGATAGACAGCTCCTTCCATTCTAAATGTCTGGTTAAGTGGAAATACATTTGGGTCTTAGCCTTAGGCTCCAAAAGGTCTACCTTCATACCCTGCCCAATGTGGCTCCAACCCAGAGGAATTCTTCTTGCAAGACATGGAAGCTCTGTCTTAGCATCTGTTTCTTTTCTCTTATGTTCCCACTCCGTTTGTGGAGATTCTTTGGTTTGGAAACTCAAGTGATGACAGCTGAGGCAAAGGTACTTCAGAAGATGGAAGAAGCTGACCATAAGCATCTGATAGAAATGACAAGATCATCACACATGTGGTATCACCATCACAAATGATACAGAATTGCACCATTTGAGCAATGACATGATGAGACACTGGGCATTAGTCCCCACCGAGAGAAACCGATGAAGCTGAGGTACAGCCTGAAACCTAAACTTCCCTCTGAGAAGGTTGGCAAGACAGGGTGTCCATCTATCCAACCTTCTTCATTCCATCAAGCTCAGAAAAACGAGTGGTCTGATGATGGATTTTTTCCCCACAGGTGAATTTCAAATGTCTCCCAAACTCCTTCACTAAGACCCTATTTGTAATTGGCTGAAGGTCTTTTCTCTTCAGCCTTTCCAAGGTAATTTCTTTGGTCCTTCTTAGCTGCTAGGTTTCTGGAGGGGCAAACCCATCATTTAACAAGACCTCATTTGAAGGAGGCCAGTTCCAGTGAAATGGAGGCCAACCCTTTGCAATTAGCCCTGATCAAAATTCTGAGAGCTGGGAGAGGCCACCAGAAAGAAGACATCTAATCAGCCTTTTGCCAAGAGCTTCCCTCCTTCTGGACTCTCTTTTCAGGTGAGCAGTGATCTGGGAAGAAAAAGGTTGTAGGTGGAGCTAAAAGTTAATCGGGCGAGTGAAGCTTTCAAGATTACCTCCCCTCCCTGAGACACAAAATGGCTCCAGTTCTCAATTTTGCAATTGGAAGGAATAGAAAATTATCGGGTTGAACAGAACCTTGGAGGTCTTCTAAACCAACCTTCGGCTCAAGCAGGAGACCCTCCACCGTTGCCCAATCTCTTGCTGAAAACCTCCAGTGATGGAGAACCACAACTTCTGGAGGCAAGCCGTTTCACTGGTTAATTATCACCCACAGGAAATTTCTCCTTAGTTCTAGGTAGGCTCCCTCTTTAATGATCTCCCACCCCTCACTTCTTGCCTTGCTACATGCATAACATTGGTTGGATACTACATGTGGAAGCCTTCTTTTATCTCAGGTTGATTTTAAGCTGGGAGAAGAAAACAAACTTGATTACACCTGCTGAAAATGTCCTTCTGAGATCGAATTGTCATTAACCTGGTTTAACCCATACAAGAAGTCCGGTTCCTTCCTCATCATTAAGGCCTCTTTCCACCCAGAGGAAGTTCTGCTCATAACAGTCCCTGCACTAAGAGCATAAAGACAGGAGTAGAAACTCAGTGTTTTAAAGACATGTTCTCTTTCCCCATTTACTAGCTTGTCTGCTAAGATATGATACACATTTAATGCAATTGCCTAGGGAAGAATTATCCAATGACCAGCTAAGATGGCATAGGGATTTCTAGATCAGGGACAGCCTTATAAAGTCCAGAGGCTTGGCGTAAGACAACAGATAAGGCTGCCCAAATCTACGGATGGCCAGAATATCCTTAGGTGAGATTTTCTTATTTCTAGTTTTACCAAAAGTATGCTAAAGCAATACAATTCTTCTCCTAGGTTTATAGGTAGTAAGACTAAAAAAATAGGGATGTCTTCTCGAAATCAGCAAAGAAATCTAGAACTTTTGCTGTGCTCCAAAGCTTCCTGGGTTTATGTAGCCCATATATAATACATAGAATCTCTAAAGTGATGCCAGCTCATTTAGGAATCGCCATGCTCATCTAGAGATGTTTTGCTTAGGTTGGGGAGATGATGACATGTTATTCACAATTCAATACTTTCCAAATCAGAGTTTCTTCATCTTGGCAATTTTAAGATTATGGGGACTTCAACTCCCAGAATTTCCCAGTTGGCAAGTGCCGGTTGGGGAATTCTGAGAGTTGAAGTCCACATATCTGTAAATTATCAAGATTGAAAAACGATACTCCAAATGAAAGAACCACTTAAATACTTCGTAGATTTTACTTTTAGACAAGGAAAGGACTCTGCGCTGCCAGGAAACAGAAGAGCCACCACTGCAAGCTTCCACCGACTGTATAAAGCTTAATTCCATGAAACTGGCTTGAAGAAAGTTTAAGGACTGCCATGCTGAGTTGGCCAAAGTCCAGCTCTTGAAAACAGAACCATGTTTCTCATTGCACACAAGAAGGTAACTCTGGAAAGGACCCATTAGGTTGCCTTTACATATTATATTCATGCCTTTCCATCCACCTACTCCTGTTTTGATTCCACAATGAACATCTGGGGCAATGTTGGGCTGATGTTAATTCAAAATGTGTGACACTAACCCAATTTGGTTGTGGCCACTTGGATGGCAACCACAGGACAACATAAACAGAAAAGTCAGGCTCCACCTCTGGATAATTCTGGTTGGATGAGTGGTATGCCGTGGTAACTAGATGGGTCTGTTTTCTGCTCCTTCAAGAAGCTCTGAGATATATTTAGAAGACATAAATACAGTGAGAAGACAAAGAAAATAGCTCCTTGTGCTTTTGAGAGGGAGGGGGGAAATAAAGTTTATCTCCATCTCCTAGAATCTTGACATTTAATTTACCTGGAACACTTCTAGGAACATGACTTTTGGGCCATGATAAACTAAATAAATGAAGGCATTCTAACCATGGCAATCCCCACATAAGTGGCCTTTTCATCTGGAAGAAATCTCAATGTTAGCAAACTGCGGAGGCTGCCATGTCACCCTTTGTATACCTTTTTGAAAAGATGGGAGGATGACTTGTTGTGATGTGTTCAGTCACTTGGCTGGATTAGCAACCCAGCTGACAGAGGCAGAAGGATGGCCTACAGCTGTTCTCTTCAGTTGGATATATAGATATATATCTATTTTTTTTCCTTTGGCGAAGAGAAAAACCTTGTTCAGTTTGGCCAGAGCAAACAAAATTCACCCACAAATCCCCAGGTGTAAAGAACTAAGGTGAGCAAGGGACAGGTCCCCAGTTCTAAAGATACCCCACAGTCGAGGTTTTTGATCATGATCAACTGAATCATGATGATGAACTTTATTGGAGTATAGTCTTACATTTATACACATTTTTAGTTATCCTCCATCATGGGTTAACTTTGGTTACAGCTTAACTTTAGTTACTGTTTAGTATAATAGTAATTAACACAATTAATTATCTTTAGCTAAAGTCTAACATATGTTTACTTCCTCTCTCTAATCCTCCTTTAGATTATTGACTTTGTTTGCCTGAGTTGTAATTGCTTGTAAACATTCTTTATCTGAGGTTTGCCATCCCAGATAAGAACATTCCTGCAATTACAACTCAACACCCCACTCCTGATGATGTTCCCAACATCTCCAGAATTTTTAATGCATGTAGATACTTCTGCAAAAGAATAGCCCAGTCCTATGGAAGAGATCTTCCTACCTCAAGTAGATCCAACAGTCTAAGACACGGTGCTTAGGAAAAGAATAAGACCACCACAAAAAAAGGGGAAAATTGTATCTTGAGTAGAGAGAAACATGGATCGTAGGCAATTCATATATTTTTTAATTGATCTAGATCAAGTCAAGCATCTGGACATGAAAAAGATTCTCTCCCTCCAGGAAGAAAGGAAAGAAAGACAATATTTGGTGGACAGAAGAATTAGAGATACCGATGGAATATTTTCCCAATCTCAGCATCCTCAACCAATGCATGTTCCTTAGCAGCACATGGCTTGATCTGCTTATGCTTTTTTGGGTGCTGCCACTCCGATTTTCCTACAAATCTTCTCTCAGCCTCCTATTCTCTCTCCCCCAGAGTGATGGAACCCCATTGAGCTCATTTGGGTTAGGGCTAGGGTTGTGCCTATTTGTGTATCTATGTGGATATATTTCTTTGTCGTGAATGTTTTTTTCAGAAAACATTAATAGAAAAGGCAAAAAAACCCATTCGCAATCATGGGTTATTTGCATATGAAGCAAGCACTTTTCCTTTGTGTGTACAAATGTGTTGATTGCTTTTTGGCTGATTGTCATCACACGACCCTAAGAATGCCAGCATGGGTCCAAGTTATAGGGAATCATGCTTCCAATTTGCACTACACAAGCCTCTTGTCCATTTTTGCTACACAATTTACTATACCTGCAATAAATGAAACCCTACTCCTTGCTTATTTAGATACTTTGCAGAAATTTGAAGATTTTTTTGAAGGAGAAAGAGGAGAAGGGGAAGGAGAAGAAAGGAAAGCATGGGAAAGCTTTAGAAAAACCCATTGCAGAAAATTCTTCTGCTTAGCAGTGGGCTGGGAAAAGGCCCTTAAGAGGAATCCTTCAGGACAGTCCACGTGGACCACTAAAGGAACCTACGACTGAAGGTGAAGGAGAAACTTTCATTCCAGAAGTATGTTGGCAGAGAGGAGAGGAAGAGATACATCCAAGTTCATTTAAAACAGCATGACTCAAACCTTCTCCTAATTCAATTCTCTGATTTGATTCTATTATTTTTCCTAATACACTGTGCTCTGGGACAAAAGAAACCATGGTGTTCAACCTACTTTCTCTGCAGTCATCTTTTTCAACTTCAGCCAAGTCTAAAAGTCTAAAGCAGGGATGTCCAACCTTGACCACCTTAAGACTTGGGGACTTCAACTCCCAGAGTTCAATTCAGGTGGTTGGCTGGGGAATTCTGGGAATGAAAGTGGCCAAGGTTGGACATCCCTGGTCTAAAGCCTTCCATGATGGGGAGGAGGGAAGGGAAAGTTGTGTTCTTTGCTGTGGTCTATTTAAAAAAAAGGGGATATCTAGAATTAGATGCAGAGGATTGAAGAGGATATGAGGAGGATTCTGTGTCTATTTTCAAGCAGTTTCTGGATGATCAAAAAAGAGCAGCTTTGCAGAAAACTCATTTCTATAAATTCATTTGTCTTGAGTTCCTCCCATCATTCCTCGGTTTTATTTCTTTTCCTTCCTGTATCACCACTCCATTACTCAATTTTGCTCAAGACATCTCACAATAACTGTACGTTAGAAATGGCAAGAGGAAACAAAATTCCACACTGTGTTGTAGCAAAATGAAAAGCACTCTCTCTCTCTCTCTCTCTCTCCCAGGCCAGCTTCAGATTTCTTCGATTTATTGTGCCAGAACAACTGGAACAACTGGAAGCAACAATTGACCAGCAACCTCACCAACTCAGCTCACAGGATTAGATCTTTGGGGATCAGTTCTCCATTTCACTGGCTCACTTCGGCCTTTTCTCGATGCTGGTTCTACTGGTGCTTTCCATACTTAAAATGTTCTCCATGATTTATGCTTTGGTAAGTGAAAACCTGCACATTTCCTGAACATCTGGGAAAGCACAGCTGAGCAGCTAGCAAGGAGAGCACAGAAGAGGCAAAGACAGCAACGACAGGAACAGAGGCAACCGATCGGAATGCATCAAAGTTTGTTGGATGGAAGGAAATCTGCTCAAAGTTCTACCTTGCAGCCAAGATGAGAAGCCGCAAGGATTCACCTCCGGATTATCTCTGCAGCTCCCAGTGAGAGCAAAGCGAAGGCAGATATTATTGGAAAGGTTACCTGCAAGTAATATCTACAGGGACATGGTGGCTCAGGGGCTAAGCTTGTTGATCAGAAAGGTCAGCAGTTCGGTGGTTCGAATCCCTAGCGCTGCATACTGGAGTGAGTTCCTGTTACTGGTCCCAGCTCCTGCCAACTTAGCAGTTCGAAAGAGGTAAAAAAATGCAAGTAGAAAAATAGGGACCCCTTTGGTGGGAAGGTAGCAGCATTCCATGCACCTTCGGTATTTAGTTATGCCGGCCACATGACCATGGAGACGTCTTCAGACAGCACTAGTTCTTCTTCTGATTAGCACCACCCCCAAAGCCTGAAACAACTAGCATGGATGTGCGAGGGGAACCTGTACCTTTACCTGCAAATATGAAGCCTGAAAAGATCCGAGGAAGATCTGTGCTGGAGATCTTTTCTGATGGAAAGTCAACGGAAAATCCCTTAGGAAGATGTTTGAGCTCTAAACTTCAAAATGAGCTGCCAGCTACTGATTCCCAAACTTAGCCTTGCTTGCCTCTTCTTCCATCGTGTGCCTCATGTTCTCCATCTGTCCTCTCTTGGGGTCTTCGAAGGGTAGAGATTTCTGTCCCTTCCGATGGTTTGGCTCAAAGTCCAGCCAGCTACTTTCTTGCAATGTTGGTTCAGGTTAGTCCACAAACTAATCCAGCTTTGGGTCCAATCCTGGCAACCTGTTTGGTACTCAGCTCAACATTAAGAGTTCTTTCCCTTGCTTTGAAACAAGCTGTTCTGTGTGGGGTCTTCAGTACTCTCTGAGCTTGGTTGTTTTCTTGCAGATGTTTCATGACCCAATTAAGTAACATCATCAGTGTTAGCAGGGAATAGGCTTTGTGAGGGGGAGGAGAAGGAAGAAGAGGAGGAGGAAGAGGAGAACCTAAGGTCCTCGAGGCTCTCCAAGCTTGGCTGTTTTCTTGCAGATGTTTCATGACCCAACTAGGTAGCATCATCAGTGTTAGCACAGAATAGGGTTTGCTGTGTTTATCTTCTAATGGCTTGTCCCATCATGTTGGGAGGAGTATTCTTAGTAGTTCCCTGATTAGGCTGTTGTTTACTGTTGGCTTGTTTGCCAGAGGTGGCAGTTCATTGATTGGGTTGTTGGTTACTGCCAGGATTGTGAGTCTAATATTGATCTTGCTTTTAATCTCTTCTCACCTGGGTGTTGATTGCTGGCAGTTCAGAGATTCTGTTGACACTGTTTTGTCAAGCCATTTCCTCTCCGGGAGGTCTCTTAATTTGCAACTTGGCCTGGTGCCCCCCCCCCCTCCATCCAGGATGTGCCCATTTCAGAGATGCTCCGTGACATTTCACAGAGAGTCTCTTGCAAACCCATTACTCCTGCTTCAGAATCCAAAAGGCTGGTAGGATCAATAGCTGGAGAATGATAGCCAGCCTTCTGCTCACAAGTAATATTGCCATTTCATCCCCCCACCCCCACCCCAGTCTTACCTTGTCAATGTCTCAGTAAATAAATCTAACACTTACAAGAGACAACGTTGGAATTCCAATGCACTTTCTTTTTCTTTTTTTGCACAAGTGCTAGAGACTACAGCCTGGACAAGGGAAGCTTCCCACATCCCAGTGCCTGCTTGGGAAGTCACTTGCAATCTGGATCTGGGAAAAGCGTTGCATGGACCAAGGGTCTCCAACCGTGGCCACTTTAAGCCTGGCAAATCCCTGGCAGCAAAGCTGGCTGGGATTTCTGGGAGTTGAAGTCCGCCAGGCTTAAAGTGGCCAAGGTTGGAGACCCCTGCCATGGACTATCAAGGTACCAGGTGTGCTGGGGCTGATGTTGTGGTCCAGCAATGAGTTATGTAACTCAGAGTTGGCTAGCTGTCAGGATTCCAGCAGTTACCCCCCCCCCCCCATTTAAATCATGAGTCTCCAGCCAAACTTCCAAACCTTCAAAAGGATTTATTGGGAGTTAGCATGTCCAGCACTGTCTGGGTGTAGCCAACTCTGAGAAACATCATTCATTGTCACCCTTGACCCTGGTTTTTCCCCCACACCCTGGGTTGGGTGTATCATAATTCATATTCTCCAATGGGACACATCCATAGCCAAAAAGCAACAATCATGCTCTCCAGTTAGTATTTTGCAGGGCAGAAAGTTCATTCACCTAGTTACTATCTTTGAAAACATTTATGGAATGCACTTTCAGTTTGCAAGTTGCCGCATTGTTCCCCCCTCCCTTTCTGTTGGCAACTCTAAAAAGATCACAGAAATATTTTATGAGTTGACATAGGGGACAGCACATTTTCTTGTCTCAAAACAACGTTCATCCTCTTTTAGAATGCATGCCACAATTGATGCCTGCTTCCTGTGTCAAACACATGGGAAAACTAATAAGTTTCATTTTCTATGTCCTTTAGGGGCTGTATCCCCCTAAACCTTGCTCCTCCCACCTCCCCTTTGCCCCCAACCCTTCCTGTCCTTCCCATAATTCATTCAACAAAGCACCAGCAAGGAGAGAAGAGTGACGGTGGGGTGTATATTAAATACCACCTGCCGCCAGGCAAGCCTTACATTGTCTCGGGCTCCTCCAAATCCCTATTTTACAATTAGGCAAATGATGTGTCACTACTTACAGTCTCTTGATTACATTTGCATATAGGATGCCATATTGAGCTGTGGCTGTTATTCTGGAATAGCTTAGGTGGGAATGCAACATTTTAATAATAGGCTTCTAAGAGATGCTGATTAGTTTATGGATACCGCAGGATTAATTGGCTCATGCTGTGGGAGGATTTGTTGGACAGACTCACAGGAGAGAAACAGAAAATGTAGGGTGTGGGGTTGTTGTTGTTTCCCTTTTGCTCTTTAGCAAGCTAAATCCCAGCTCTCTTTCTGATTTAATGCACCGTGTTTTTTCCACGAGAGGTTTCTGATTTGGCTGGCACCGCAAGGGTTGGGAATTTCAAGAGTCGGAATAAGCATAGAAACAAGGAGCTGCTTCAATTGTGTTTCCAGAAGGAAAAGAATTAGCCTGGTGTCAAATTGCATGCTGCGAGAGAATTAAAATACTGTCATTAAGCCAACAAACACTCACAGGTTTTTCGGAACGTGGGACAAAATTGTCCTCCTCCGGTACCCCACTCTGCAAGATGTTGGCAGGGTGTTGTGAAAAATTCAAAATGGAGGCCAACATCCATGCCCATTAAAAAAAAAAAAAAACAGGCATCACTTTGACTGTACTCCCATGGCTGCCATTTTGACTTTTTTGACCTCTCTCCAGGCCCCAGATATTAATTCTGAAATCTGGCAATTGAATGTTTGATGTGTCTGTGTCCCTTTTGAACGGATGAGAAATAAAATGGACCTTTGGCTCTAGCAAAGACTTTGGTCCCAATGGTGTTTCCAAATTAACCACTTTTTGAATGGATGTATTGGTCACCCAAGGATCTCACCACTAGCTTGGTTCGCAGATAACATTCAACCATTAACTATGGGGGAGGGGGTCTTTCTATTGCATGTGGATGAGAAAATTATAACATCCTGGATAATGCATGCCCTCCATAAATCTTTCATCTGGGCAATCCCAGATATAGGGGTACAGATAAAGAGTGTTGAAGGGGGGAGGAACAAAACCCACATCACAATTTTGGGTGGAAGCCAAGGGCCTTGTGCATTCTGAATATCCTGAAGCCTTGGGAAGTCCTACCATATGGGACTGTCTCACCTCAGGAAGTTCTGCTGCTCATAAACTCCTTCATCTCCAGCAACTCCCAATGCAAAAGCCAAACCTTTGGCAGGGACCCTCCACCGAGCAGTCAAAAAAGCCTTGGGGCTCTCTTACCTGGATTGTTTTCTTGCAGATGTTTCATGACCCAACTAGGTAATGTCATCAGTGCTATGAGGGGGGTGATACAGAGAGCAAACCCCACTCCTTTCTAGCACTGGTATTACCTAGTTGGATCATGAAATGTCTGTAAGAAAACAATCAAGCTCAGAGAGGACTAAGGACCCTACATTCATCATTGTCCTCCTCTTCCTCCTCCTCCTCTCTGCAAACCCCACTCCCTTCTAGCACTGATGATGCTACCTAGTTGGGTTATGAAACATCTGCAAGAAAAGAACCAAGCTCAGAGAGCACTGAGGACCCCTCATTTCAACCCTGAGCTACAAATATTCTCCTTTATAAGAATCAAAAAAAGCATATCGGCTTCCACTACTGCTATATTCAGCTGAAGGAGGAGGAGGAGGAGGAGGAGGAGGAGGAGGAGGAGGAGGAGGAGGAGGAGGAGGAGGAGGAGGAGGAGAAGAAGAAGAAGAAGAAGAAGAAGAAGAAGAAGAAGAAGAAGAAG
>BLBF01000059.1:1457255-1526661 GCA_015471245.1 Laticauda colubrina | reverse complement strand
TTGGGGTGTGTGTGTGTGTGTGTGTGTGTGTGTGTGTGTGTGTGTGTGTGTGTGTGCTGTTCAGCTTCCTTCGGGTATTATCCCACGTCATTGTAGTTCTGTTAAAGTTGTAGCAACGTTTCAGCAGAATCTCATCTGCCATCATCAGGCTTCTGTATGGATATGGGTCTTATTATATACAAATATATATACAAAGAAAGTCATAGGAAATGGAAGGAAAAGAGCAGCTTTTCTGCAACATATCTAAATGTCATGACTTTAAATAGTTTTATTAATTTATAATATGACATACAAAGAGAATACAAAAGCAAATAGTAGGGAAATTCAGAAATGAAAAAGGGAAGTGGATCATGGGGGAAAGCAAGGGGAAAAGTGGGGGGAAAGGCATTGACTTCCAACTCCTTTGGTGTAGTAAAATAAGACATTAAGATCAAAATGTTCAAGGCAGAAGACCCATTGGCAGCCATTGCCCCATCATTTCTTCAATCGTGGCATTGATATTTCATCATCCACCTTTGAATAGGATTGCACGACGGAATGCCTTCACTTTTTAGTGACTCTGATTGTTTCTTCGTTTCTTTCTTCGTGAATCTCCCAGCTCTCTCTCTCTCTTCCTTTCTCTTCTCTTTGTCCTCGCTTCTTTTTCTCTTTTCTTCTTTCCCCAAGCCAAACAACTCAGGGCAGAAAATCACGCAGCTTTGAGCAAGGCTCACATTGCCAGAAAAAAAGCTTTTTCAGCAGCCCCATCGAGGTTCATGATGTCAAGGCTTTAGAGACAACCTGGTTTAACAGCTCCTCTTCCAAATGGTAACACATTGAGAATCGGTAATTGTAAATGCAGCACTGAGAGGGACTTCTGTGTTCAGAGGCTCCTGCTTAGGATTTATCAGCAATCAATAGCAATGTTCTGCAGTGTCACTTGTCATTTCCCTGGACATCTTTGACGCAGGCAACCTGCCCTCCTTCATTTCTTGACCTGCTATGGACACCTCCCTGTAGCTACTGCCCCCAAATCACCCTGCTCATACGATCCATCGTGGCCTGTCGAAGAGTGGAAAGTGTCAGAGTACAACACGTGTACAATGAGATTGGCTGAGCTTCCCTTCGTGCACCCCTCCAACACAACTCATAGTGAGGACAGAAGTCCCTAACCCAGTCCCAATCTTATTACACCAAGTACCCACCCTTCTCCTAGAAGCATGAAATATTCCAGGAAATAATCGAAAGGCAGAGTATTATACCTCCCTTGCTCTTGGAAAGAAGCCCCCATCTTTGTGGATAGCCCCAGAAAGACTGGGCCATCCTACTGACAAGACAAAAGGCTGGGCCAGCTTATCTACAACACAAAAGACCCTTGTGACATAATAGGGTTAGCCCTCTACCCATCTCACCACATGGCACCTGGGGAGATTGCATCACCCAGCAAGATTCAACCAAGCCTGGGACTCAAGACAACCTACAAAGTTACTCCTGTGTGGCCCCAAGGAAGTGGGACAACCAATCAGACTACATTTCTTGCCACAAGAACAGGAGGCAACTTCAAAGCCCAAGAGAGGTATATATAAATCTCTCTCTCTCCATTCTTTGTGGTCAGTTACCCAGGACTTCAAACCATGTGGTCCTGCTGACCACCATTAAACCATCTTTCCAAACAGCCTCCATGTTTCCAGTGTTTTTCGCCCCACTTGGAATTGAATGCAGATGGACATTTCTTCCAACATAAGCTTGCATTACATGCTGGAATTAGGAACTAAGATTCCTGCCATTCCTGCAGGTGAACTCTCTTCATCCATTCCCCAGGCTAGCATTTTCTGGACTGAAGGCCCTGCAGAGGCACCTGTGGGAATGGCTCAGGTGAACTCACCTGGAGAAACCTCAAAGGCTGGGCAATTAAACCAGACCACTAAAGCCCAAGCAACCCTTCCTGACAGAGGTGGCCCTGAAGGACGGAAAGCTTCTCTTCCTATCTGCCTGCCTTCCTCTTTGGGAACACACTGCTCTTGAAAAAAATGACTGCCATGGATCATTAGGACATCTGCAGAAAGAAATATGTTCTTCTAAATTGCTTTCACAAACCTAAGTAAACTACCTCCAGGCAGCATGCAGCAAATGAAGACAGAGGGCAAGTGATTTGTTGCCCTGAAGCCACTTTATTTCTACCCAAAAAAAGAGGAAAGGGGAAAAAGAGACAGCAACTATTTGGTGAAGAGATGGAGGAGACTAGGGGATAAATGAGCTGGACAACCTTTCCCGAACCTCTGGATATATTTCTCCCAGGGACAGCTTCTCATAGATTTCAAAGCAGTGTTTCTGAAGAACAATTGCAGGACCTGGGCCTGGCTTGTCTAGGGAAGAGAAAGACCAAGGGAGACAGGATAGCAGTCTTCCAATATTTGAGGGGCTGCCACAGAGGGGGGGGGGGGGATCAAGCTATTCTCCAAAGCACTTGAAGGCCACACAAGGACTAATGGATGGAAGCTGAACAAGGAGAGATTCAACCTGGAAATAAGGAGGAATTTTCTGACAGGGAGAACAATCAACTGATGGAACAGAAGTTGCCTCCAGAAGTTGGGGAAGCATCATCAGTTGAGACTTTCAATAAGAGATTGGACTGCCATTTGTCAGAAATGGTATAGGGTCTCCTGCTTGGGCAGGGGGTTGGACTAGATGACCTGTAAGGTCCCTTCCAACTTTAATTACCTGTTATCTTGGAGGCTTCAAGAAGGGTGGATTTCAGCTCCCAGAATTCCCCAGCCAGCAAGGTTCAGAAACACTGCTCTGGATTTATCCAATCACCACTGAGACAAAAATCACAATAAAGGCATGGTATTGCCCAAAGATCTTATAAGTTGGGGTGGGCTACAAACTTTGATTAACTGAGTTACCTGCCCCCTCCTATTTTGTTCCTGGGACCCTGAGTTGGCTATAGGTCCACTTTTTTTTTTACAATTTCTAGGTCAATTTGCAAGAAGCAGCCAAACCCCCTTCTCTGTATAAAAGCTAAGTCTCTCCAGGAAAAAAAAAAAAAGCCAACAACCAGCATACTGACAATTTTCAGATGGATTCAGATGCCACTGTTACATTTCAGGAGTCTAAGAACAACATGTAAATAAATGTAAAAAAAGGAAGCAAGAAAAACATGCACATTCCTGATTTTGGAGTGTGGGAGGGTGTTTTTTTTTAAAGCAAGAAGGATTATTAGGATGGCATTTTCCAGTAATTGTTTCTAGCACGTTGCAGATTTAGTTTTATGGCAAACATGGGTTTGTTTGCATATTTGTGTTCCTTTTTCTTTTTTGGGGGGGGAAAGAGCCCCCAGAGTAACCACTAAAATGATCAGAAAATGTTTTGTTTGGGATTCTGGGAATTCAAGTTCTGCAATTCAACGCGAAGAGCTTTTATTTTTAGCAGCTACAAAAGGAAACAGGTGGGCCAGTTCAACCCCTGGAAGAGATGGTAGCATAAAACTTGACCAGGACTGGACCTAAGCACAGAAAATCTGTTTTTCATCTCTGCTTCCTGCCCCTTCAGGGCCAAGGGCTGTCTGGAGGGCTGGCCTTGAACAAAAGCCACAGCACTTCTGCTCTGGTGCATTTATGGGTCCACCTTGGAACCACGGAAATAACATTGGCAATCTTCCTGCCCTCGTCTCAAGACGGATCGTAAATCAAGGCCCGCAGGGGGAGCATTCAAGGTTGCTTATGAATTTTTCCTTGGGAAAACCTGATCCAGAAACCAGGTGGCGATTTGATTCCTGCCTTCAGTTGAATGAGGTGGTGGCACCGCCAGAGACCAAGCAGGTCCGATGCTCTCCCCATCAATAGGTTTCCATCCTTTCTACCAGAGGTGGGATTCAGCCGGTTCTCACTGCTTCTAGAGAACCGGTTGCTGAAATTTTGGGTAGTTCGGAGAACCGGCCAATCCCCCCTCTGACTGGCCCCGCCAACCCCACCTCTTCTCTGCCTCCCATTGAGCCCCAGCTGATCAGCTGGGTCTCCTTTGGCTGCCCTGCACAGGAGAACGGAGCTGGAAAGCAGGCTAGTGGGGTGGGGAGAAGGGATGGGATTCAAACATTTTTATTACTGGTGCTGTGGGTGTGCCTTGGTGAGCGTGGCAGGGGAAGGATACTGCAAAATCCCCCTTCCCTCCCCACTCCACTAACCTGCTCTCCAGCTCCGTTCTCCTGTGCAGGGCAACCAAAGGGGACCCAGCCGATCAGCTGGGACTCAATGGGAGGCAGAGAAGAGATGGGGTTGGCGGGGCCAGTCAGAGGGGGGATTGGCCGGTTCTCCGAACTACTCAAAATTTCCGCTACCGGTTCTCCAGAACTGGTCAGAACCTGCTGAAGACCACCTCTGGTGGGGAGGGCTTGGCAGATTTTACAGTATCCTTCCCCTACCATGCCCACAGAACCAGTAGTAAAAAAAAATTTGAATCCCATCACTGCTTTCTACCAATGGTTGGAGAAAGGAGATGTGGGTTGGGGAGGAGGAAATGTGGAGGGAAGAGAAAATCCCTGATGAAATATGGTCTGACCTTTCAGAAAAACAATGTGAAGAAGACAGAACTCCCCATCATCTTAATTGTAGCCTTTCCCATCGAAGTGGGCGTCATAGGAAGGAGGAGAACGTGCCCGTTGGCTTGCAGTTGCTTACTTCATCAAGAGTTCTTCAATGGCAAAGGTCAGCCAAGAAACCCCAAGAAATCTCACTCTGAGCTGCTTGGGGGAGGGGGTGGATGGACGGGGTAGTCAAAGGTTGCTAAGCAACCAGACCTCTTCCTCCTTTTCCAGGCACTCCAGCAACAGAGTAGAGCATGGGTAGCATGAGAAAGTAATGGTTTAACCCAAGTGAAACACACCTAAATTCATCCTTGGGTTGGGCAGGAGCAAGTTGGGGCCTATGCATAGGAAGAGTGGGAGAACTATTTAAGGAGGGGGCACCTTCTCTGCCCCCTTAACCCTCAGCATCTGGAGGGGGGGCGGTTAAGCGCCAGCATGGTGAGGTCTGTCTCTCTCTTGCAAAGGCTGATGTAGCCCAGAAGCCCGTAAGAAAACTGCAGGTTAAAACCTCTGGAGAGGTCCCTCCTTCTCTTTCTTTACTTGCTTTTGGGGTTAAGGGAGATGCAATGTTCTGCTCCTTGCTCTTCTGGCAGCCTCAACCATCGCTGACTGATGTTGTTGTGGTGTGTCTTTGATGTTCTCTCTCCATCTTTTACGCGGTTTATCTCACGTTCTTTGGCTTTCTCTTCTTATACGTGCCTTGCACAGTATGGAATCCCAAGGCTCGGAAGGGACCTTGGAGGTCTTCCAGCCCAACCTCCTGTACCATTCCCGACAAGTGGCTGTCCAGTCTCTTCTTAAAAGCCTTCGGTGATGGAGCATCCATAACTTCTGAAGGGAAGCCGTTAAATTGTTCTGCCAGGAAATTTGTACTTAGTTCTGGTTGAATCTGTCTGATAAATTTCCACCTGTTATTTCTTGTTTCTGCCTTCAGGTGCTTTGGGAAATTAAGTCAACCCCCTCTTCTTTGGGGCAGCCCCCTAGATATTGGAACACTGCTATCATGTCACCCCTTCAATTTTGGACTGAAGAAATCCCAAAACCTCAAGGGAGAGATCCATTGTCCCTATTTATTCATTCATCCCTGTGGCTCAGCTCTGACACTCCATCCCACCCCCTGCTTTTGAAAAGGATGGTCTACATTTCCTTTAATTGGGCTTGTCCAACCACGTTAGACGACTCCCCAACCATCCATGGCCAATGTGTTATTTCACAGATTCAATTCTGTTGTGCCGAAATCTCATCACGGGGTAACAGCTTTCCAAATTGCTTTTGCAGATGTTGCAAACACATCCCCGTTTTCAGCAGAGGACAAGCCAGCAATCAGTAGTCCTAATCTGAAATAAGAGGTGAGTGGGAAGAAGTTGGCTTGTAATAGCACTGAACTGGAAGGAAGAGGTGGGAGTTTAAAGCAGGGGTGCCCAATATCTATGGAGCTTCTTGGTCATCGAGGTCACAATTATCCCAAAGGTATTTTTTTCAAGAGGCAAATGGACTTTCGTTGTTTTTCCTTGAAGACGTTTTGCTTCTCATCCAAGAAGCTTCTTCAGTTCTGATTGTCAGAACTGAAGCAGCTTCATGGATGAGAAGTGAAATGTCTGGAAAAATGAAGTCCAGTTGCCTTTTGAAAAAGCATTGATGGGACAGGGATGTCCAACCTTGACAACTTTAGGACTTGTGGACTTCAACTCCCAGAATTCCCCAACCAGCCATGCATGGCTGGCTGGGGAATTGTGGGAGTTGAAGTCCACGGGCCTTAAAAGTTGCCAAGGTTGGAGATACCGTGTTAATCACCCTAAAGGGCCTCTGTTGATAAATCTAGCTTCTCAGCTCCCCCACCCAATAAATCTTTTGGTCGACTTTTCAGGAAAATGGTCTGAGCGCATCTCGCATCTCGTGGCGACCCGAATCTTCCACCCTTTCCATCCATTGTCTTCAGTCTGCTCATCTTCGGCAGCTTCCTTTTATCATTCATTCCCTGGCAAAGCCTTTTCCCTCCTGTTCTGGCTCAAGAGCAGAACAGTTTTATAGATTTGGAGCCTCTCCCCTCCAGTGCTTTCCATTTCAGGATCCTGAAAACACACACCATCTTGGTTTTAGAAACACACAATCATCAGTGAGGGCCAAAAGAGGAAAAATCAGTCTGCTAGCTTAGACTGAACCTCAGCTCCCGATCAACCAAGCTGCTCTCAGCCCTTTCTAAACTAATGTTGACAACGACGGAACTTCCACATATGCCAAGACGAGATGCCCCAAAAACTGCCTTTCCAGCCTTTAAAGGCTGGGCTTCATTGATGGAATAACACAATAATTCAAAAACCCCGAAGCTCCTGGAAGAAATCATTTAACAACCCAAGAAGAAAGGCCATGACAATCAGCTATTTTCATCCCATTAATATAAAAAGGTCAAGAGGATTTTGATGCAAGCTTGACTCTTGACGACCAAGACAACTGTATTTGGGGGGGGGGGGGGGTTTGATGTGTTTGTTGTTTTTCTTTTTTGAAAATGTGTTGTTGGTTTACAGCTTTTTCTTTCTTTGCCTGGCCAAGATTAGCAAGAGGTCAGCTAAAGTTGGCCGTGTACTGCCATCTGCTGAGAGGAGTCCAAAATTAAACTTTTTTTTTTAAAAAAAAAACTGCCCCTGTATTCAGAACAGGACAGATGCCAAAGCAAAGTTAAGATGACAAAAAGTTCTCCCCTTATGGCAAGATTCGAATTGGGGGCTCAGAATGAGGGGAGGGGGGAGAAGGCTGCAGCATGCAGAAGGCAGGTGGGAAGAGGTTTTCCCCGGCCCCCTCTGTACCCCCAACGCTGCCCATCTTGATCCTTCTCAGCACCTTTAAGAGGCCTGGAGCGAAGAGGCAGGCACCTGGGCCCACCTGCCAGGCTCTGCCTGGGGCAGCCAATTAACCCCCCCCCCCCCGAGATCTGGGGGACCCCAGATCTCTGCCCGGGGACTGCCTCAATGCCCCCAATTAACGGCTGCAAGGGGAAGAAGAGGCCCAAGGAGACTGCCTTCCGATCCGATCCCATCCTCCAGGGCCCTGCAATGCCCCATTTCACCTTGCAGGCATGTGGTGAAAGCAAGCCCCCCCCCCCCCAAAAAAAAAAAAAAAAAAACAACCCAACCTCCAGCTCCTTCGAGACATTTGCTGAGCTTAAGTGGTTGGGGCGCCGCGAGGAAATCCAGAGTCCGTGGCAAGACTCTCCGAAAGCTTTACCTGTGCTTAACCACTGCTGTGCCCGCTGCGCCGGTGGTTCACATGAGGGCGACGAATGGGCACCACACGTGGCAGAGGCAGGAAGGATGAATGTGGAACGGAGCGTTTGAGGGGAAAAAAAAGAGAGGGTTGCCTTGAGAGAGAGAGTCCTTTGGGACTCCTTCCGTGTAAGGGGCCTGCCTGGGAAACAGCTGGGAGGAACTCTCAGCACAAAGGGGTGTGTGTGTGTGTGTGTGTGTCAGCAGTATCCAACCGTGCCAACTTTTAAGGCCGGTGGACTTCCATCGCCCAGAATTCCCCTGCAGCCATGGCTGGCCAGGGAATTCTGGGAGTCGATGTTCATGGGGCTTAAAAGTTGCCAAGTAAAGTTAGACAAACCCGGGCAGTGAAAGATGCAGATTGGTGATCAAAAGCAATTAAGCCCAAATCCTAAAGTTAAAAGAGCAGCTCCTGGCTGGGAAACAAATGAATCCACTCCTGAAGGCAATAATACAGGACCATGCAAGAGGAAATAGAGGCTGCATGGCTGAAATCAGACCCTAAGATAATCCCCCCAAATAGTGCAATATGCAAACACTTCCTCCACCCCTAATGTGAGCACTTCTTTTAGTCTTTCAACAACTGGTTTTGTTGTTTTACTGTGTGCAGGCAGGGCTTTAGTTTTAAATGCGAAACAAAGCCAAACCAGAGGGATATCCCACCCAAAGCACAATTTGCCCCTTCAAATGCTGGACTTGGGGAGAGTTGAGATGCCCTCAAATGAAGAGATGGGGGGGGGGGGGAGGAGAAAATGCTTGCCAATAAGGATGTTTAAAAACCACCAATATGCAGGGATTTGACCAGAGAGAGACCTTGGCATTGAGGGAAACGCAGCAAGAGGCATCTGGGCAGGTGCGGGGCATCAGGAAGGGGGGGCATCAAGGAGCCCCAGCCTCACACTTCTTGCTCGACCTACTAGGTTGCTGCAGTCCCCATGCCAGGGGCTGGTTTAGTCAAGACCCACTTCCGTGGGAGCAGAATTCCTGAAAGTTCAGAGGCTTCTCCCATGGCAAATGGGCCAGGGAGGCTCAGGGGACAGGAAGCAGGGGCATCCAGTGTGTGGAGGGAGGTGGGAGGGCCAGCCACCCCATCCCATTTTCCCTTCTTTTAAATCCAGCCAACACAATCTCCCCCCCTCCCAATGCCAAAGAGGAAAGAAAGAGGCCGGTAAAATCAAGGCCACGTCGGCACTTTTATGAGCCTAGAAAAGCAGCGGCTGGAAGGTTTGTTTGTATATTCACACACACCCCCCCAACACCCCTTTCAAGTCAGGTGTGCTTCCTGGCCAAAGAGAAGCGGCCAGGTGCGCGAGAGGAGGAGGAGGGGGGTGGCCCCCTTGGGAAAAAGCCGCATAGATGCCGTTTCTTCACGTCCGGCTTTTGAGGTGGGGCTGCCCAGAGCTCCAGCAAGCCAAACTGGGCTCGGCCCAGAAGAGGAAGCAGGGTCATGGCCACGATCTGGACCTGTGGGGGGGGAGGGGGATCTTCTTTGTGGGGAAGGTCCAGTCCGTGGATCACAGGTTCTGCTGGGAAAGCTGTTTTCTGAGGTCCAGAGACCGTGCGTGCGTGTGTGTGTGGTGTTTCCACTTGTGGGACTGGATGGGCTTCAAAACGACCACGGAAACATCTCCGGACACCTCCGGTCCTGGCAGAACTCCACGAAGGGGAAGGGGAGATCAGGGAGGGGTCAGCCTCGGCTGCAGGGAGGAGCACGGTCTGGTCCGTCCAGGAGGGTCCTTCCGAGGCGCAGAAGCTACTTGATGCTGGCCAAGGCGGCCGCCCTCCGCTCCGTGTTCTGGAACAAGGCTCGGATGAGGTTCTTCACCTCGCTGGAGGAGAACTCCGCGGCCAGGGGCCCTTTGCTGCCTGCCCACCTTGGGAGGAGGAAGCAAAGGGACAGCTGTGGATTTTAGAAGGCGGGAGGGGGGGAGGGAGACGGGGCAGGGGGCTTGGGAAGGCACTTCTCCCACACCCCTTCCCACAGCCTGGGTGACTAGGAGGAGGCTGAAGCCTTGCTGGGGCTTCCCCTCCTCTCATCCGCCAGGTTTCTTCCTCCCTTCTCAAACTGAGCTGCTCGAGGAAGGTGACCATTCCTTCTGAAAACCCAGGAGAATCAAACACACCAAAGCAGCACGTAACTGCTACCGCTTTAGTAAGTGTAGCTGGTTTGCCCAAGATCAGGAGTGAGCAACTCTGGAATCTTTTCCCACCTGCGGACTCCAAATCCCAGGGTCCCTGAGCTGGCAAAGGCTGGTCCAGGTATTCTGGGAGTTGAAGTCCACAGGTGGGAAAGTGGCCAGAGCTGCCCACTCCTGGCCTAGATTAAACTCTCTGACTGGGAGGGGGGTCCAGTGCAGCGGAAGAAGCCCCACCCTCTCTGCTTCCTCTGGGTTCTGGTTCTCATCCCCCTCCGCCCTCCCCCGGTGCAACTGGACGGAGGTAAGAGGCGAGGAGACGCTCACCGGTCCACGATTTCTTGCAAGCTGGCCTGCAAGACCAGCATGACTTCCTGGAACATCATCCACTTGGGCACGTAAACAGGCACCTCCTCCTGGAAGTGCTGGTTCTCCTTTTCTTCCGGGAGGGGCATGAAGACCCGGGGACCCTCGTCGACCATGGTCTTGCACAGGGCGTGCAGCCGGTCGGCGTTCTCAGCAGAGATGTCCTGCAAGGGGAGGAGAGGGGAGGGTGGTCAAGGGAGGCGGAGGCTGACACCCCCCCCCCAAGGCCTTCCTGGGTGGGGGCTTCTCTCCCGCCCCGTCACCGGCAAAGCGGAGGATGAAGTGGGAACGGCTGCCAAACATACAGGAACCTGCTCTCTTCTTCTTTCTTCTTCAAATTTTAAGTAATTTATTTCAGTAGGAAAAAATCCGTTTTAAGTTCATACATTAAGCTATCTTGAAACAGCTTATGGAAACACACAGTTGAAACATACACACGTGGTAAAATATTTTAAAAAACTAAGAAAAAAGGACAAGTAACAGCTAACCTGCACATCACTCGTAAAGGTCATAGTGCATTTACCCCCATCAAAATAGTGCTTGAGGTCAAATGGAGGAAAATATACTAAAATGGCTTGTGTGTAGCATAATGTAGACTTTGCATGTTTTTACATATGTGAAGTTCATAAAGATGTGAATAACTATATGTTGTTATTAAGGGATACAAAATTTGTATATTCAGGGATACAAAAAGACAAAAATTCACTAAAACCTCCCTTTTCCACTTATCTTCTAATATGTCTATGGAAAGTAACCACATTAATCAGGAATAAAAACTGGTCTTTTCAAGGTCCCACAAAACAGGTAGTCCTCAACTTACAACACAGAGAGAGCCTGCCAGTTATGGTCACACTTTTGTGATGACTGTAAAGCAGGTGATTCATGGGATCAAATTGATTTTATTGGTTTTTTTGTTGGGGGAGGGGGTTTACTTTCATGCATTTTTACTAAAACCCAAAGGTCTTAGCTTCTAGGGTAAGCTGTCCCCAGTCTAGAACTGGTTGGGGATTATGGGAAATCAGGCGCAGCGCACCTGGCTGCAAAGGGTTGCGGCCACCATCCAATCCGACGAGAGAAGAGAGCCCTGTGGTGCTTCTGTATTGCCCCTGTCCCAACTATGCTCTTTTTAACCCTGCTGGGAAACGCACACTGCAGCCCTCCGGTCCAGAGGTGGTCCAGGCAAGCTTTAACTCACCATTGGTTTCTACTTCAAAAAACTACCCAGCCACATCCTCTGACTTCATGAAAACCAGGCACCCTGTTTGCCAAACACACTTTGCTCTGATAAAAAAAAAGGCACCCTTTTAAAGACAGCACAGCTCTCTCCATGAATCTAGAAAGCACAATCCCACGTGAGCCACCAGGTAAAAACCTGGATTTCTAGAAACATGTGTACATGGAGAATCCTTGACACACACAGACACCCCGTCAGTCCTCACCTCCAGAGCAATGACCCTGCTAATGATTTCCACAAGAGCGGTGTTCAGCAGGGTCCCCATGGCCCGGCAGTAGATGTTCACCGGTAGAACATCCTGCCAGATTTTGCCAAGCCTCTTCAGTTGGTGCAGAACCTGGAAGAAAGTGAAACGGTCAGGGGAGAGAACCCGGGAACAAGGCGACTGCTTCGTCTGGCAAGGCCAGAGAGGCGAACGAATCCTAGAAAGTACAATCCAAAGCGGAAGCGCGAGGATGGAAGACCCTCCCCTCCTCTCTCGGCACACAGGGATTCAGGGGCATCTCTAGAAAAAAAACAAACTGGCAGCAGGAGGAAAGGGGGTGGGGTGGAATCTCCAGCTAGGCTGGAAGGAGGCGCTAAGCGGGGACCAAGCTTGGAGTCCTTGCGCTGCAGAAAGCAGCAGAGGCCCGATCTCCTGCAGAATCCCTGGAGCCTCATCTGACCCTCCCCAAGGCAATGCGGTCTCAGTCTGGTAAGATTCTTGTCACAAGAGTGAGTACAGGAGCAAGAAAGCTTCTGCTTCAGACTATTCTGGTTGCTTGTGCCTAACAGAAAGTACGTAAATGCATTGTTCCGGTGGCAACTGGTCTTAAACATAATGGCCTTCAGAGGCAGGTGGTCTCAGGAGCATTTAGTCAAGTGCCAACGTGGAGCTTGCAGAAGCAGGATGCTGCAGGAGGGTGTTGTGGTCCGGCGGCAGCCTGCGGAGCTGGCAGCAGAGTCGGACAGTGGGGAGGAACATGGGCCAGTGCTGATGTTCTGGCGAGGACTCAGACGAGGGTCCTGCATCCGATATAGAGATGGGGCTAGGGCCAACTGGGAGTTATGTGCTGGCTGCAGAGCCTCCAGAATCTGACAGCAGCAAGGCAGAGGAACAAGGGGAGCCTGTTCCCAGTGTGCGCATGCACAGAGCTGCCAGAAGACAAGAACAGCTAAGACAAAAGGGGCGACTTGGGAGTAAGACTTGGAGGTGATTGGCCCCTCCCATAAGACATAAAGGAGGAGCAAAGGGACTGGAGCCTTCGCAGGAAGCTCTGCAAAGATTGGATTAAACCTTGAAGCTCTGTGTTGAATTTGTGTTCCAGTCGGCCTTGTATAACTCCTCGGAAATTTAGTCATTGGCAGCATTTCAAGGAAGATAAAGGTGCGTGATTATCAGGCTTATCCCAAAGGACTTTGGCAGACTTCTGTGGGACTATGAACAAACTGTTTGAGACTCATTACGGGCTTTGAGTTGAATTCACGGCCATTGAAATAAAGAAAAAAGGGTTTTGGGATTAATGTGTGTTTGTTAGTGTCTCCCTAAGCCTTGGTCAGAACAGGAGGGAACGCATGAGGTGGGGGGGGGAGAGAGAGAGGCCTGTTTAGGGTAACCTGTAACTTGTTTAGGTTACATTCAGGGTCTGAGTGACTGAATGGAATCCGGGGTCTAATCGTCCAGGTTCCGCTGAGCGCCCACCCTGTTCCTGACCTGACGGACAGCTCTGTTCGCCGCAGAGTAGTTGTCCTCATCATCCAGGTTGGAGAAATTCCTCGAGATGGAGAGTCTCTCCAGAAGCTCCTCCTTTTGGACCCGCATCTGGGCGAGGAAACACTTTGTCCCTGGGGAGAGGAGGAAGAAGCCAATGGGCCACGTTTCGAGGGGTGGGGAGGAGAGGAGAAAAACCTTGGTAGGGAAGCCGACAACCACCCTCATTATTTTTTTGCAAAATGGATATTTTACAGCTGGGGATTTTATTTTAATGGATAAGAGAAAAATAATTTTAGTTTCTTTTCTCTTTTCTTGCACCTTTTCCCCATTAGATTTGACTTCTATATGTAAATTTCTCCATAAATATTAATTTAGAAAAGAGGGAAGGCCGTTTGCATTCTGGGATGGTTTACCCAGAAATACCACCCAAAGGACTCTCAGCAGAAAAACTTCTGTGGGGTGAGGCCCCCCTTCCCCTTTCTGGGGAGCAGAACTGCGCTCATGAGGGACAGACTCAGGAGAAGCAACTAACCAAACACGTTTGGTAACATTGGTGTATGTTTTAATGTAGCACTACACCGGGAAACCGTCTAGCTTGAGAGGCAGAGGATCTCACAAGGCCCCACAAACCACCTTCACTCCCAGACTCACCCAGTTTCCTGAACCCAGGCACCAAGTCGACAAAGGTGGCTGTCCCATCACTCAGCCGGTTCCTGAACTGATGGCCCAGGGTCAGGAGGTGATGGGCAATGTACATGCAGTTGTTATGGTGAATGGCAGCCAGCTGGGGAAGTTTCTGAAGGTTTTCTCTGGAGGGGGGAGGAGAGGAAGAAGAGAAGAGGGAGGGGGTGCTTAGAGAACGTGGGGGTCTCAACACATGTAGTGCCATTTCCCTGCAGGTTACAACAATTCACTGGCTACGTTTTTGAGAAGTTATAAAGTCATCTGAGTTTTAAAGCAAGGGTCTCCAACCTGAGCCACTTTAAGCCTGGTGGACTTCAACTTGGAATTCTGGGAGCTGAGGTCCGCCAGGCTTAAAGTGGCCAAGGTTGGGGACCCCTGCTTTAAAAAGTTACAAAGTTCCTAGTGTTTTAATTTAATTTAAATTTAATTTAAATTTAATTACATTTAACTCCACAAATTTAAAAGGAGCACACAAGAGAGTTAGTCCTCTTTTAAAGACCTGTTGCTTAGTGACTGTTTGAAGTTGCATCGGGCCCTCCCAAAGGCTACTAATGACCCGGTTTTAAGAGTTCGGATGGCCGCACAATCCCTGCAGAGTTTGACATTCCCAGATTTTGACCACTAGCTCATCTTTGTGGCTGGTTGCCAGACTCCAAAGTCACACGGCCACATCCCACAATGTTTTTTGCCTGTTTCTGGTCTTTGGGGCTAGTTTCCAGCAAAAACATCCGTAGGAATAAATGGGTCTGCTTAACAAGTGCCACACAAAAATAGTCATAAAATCAAGCGCTCAACTTATGACTGCCACGATTTCTGATGGGAAATTCCAGGCTCCATTACGGTCAAGTTGAGGACCGACTGTAATTCAGCAGGTTAAATCGGAGCTCTGCCTAGCGCCCCCTCTGGCCTGGGCTGATTTCCCCCCTCCGGGACAGCCATCACTCACTTATGATACATGGGCACCACGTCGCAGAAGAGATGGAAGATGTTCCGTACCAAGTAGAAGAGCTGGATGCAGCTGCCAGAGAAGAGGAGAGAGGAGCTGGGTCACACCTGCTTTTCCAGGTCCTCCAAAAAGGGGGATTTGCCAGCTGTCTAGGCAAGCCTGGAAGGTCCTCGCTTGAGGCAACCCAGGGCCACCTACCTTCACACTGCCAGGAACCCAAGAGCAACCCCCCTATGTGGTAGCCAGTAGCTATGAAAATGATGCATGCGCTTGAAGAACTGATTAAAAAACATTCACGCTGACCCGAAAGCCAGATCCTTCTATTTAGGCTGAGTTAACATAGGAATTCTGGGCCTGCAGTAGCCATGGTTTGGGAAGGACTTAAATGTTGGGAAGACAGGTAGAGCAATGCTGGGAGAAAGCCATCCAGCAGATTTCAAGCCTGGCACCCTGTGTGGAGATTTTCTGGCATTCAAGTGAGCAGGAACATCATTTATGGCAGGGGGGTTTTGTGGAGAGTGTGCAACATGAAATCAGTCTGTGGTTCCAGCCTGAAGAACTTGTGGACTACAAAAGTTTCTGATTACTTATTTGTACCCCATGACTACCATTAAGTGTTGTACCTTATGATTCTTGTCTCTTGCCGAATGTATCCTTTCTTTTATGTAGCATTTGCACCAAGACAAATTCCTTGTGTGTCCAATCACACCTGGCCAATTAAGAATTCTATTCTATTCTATTATTCTATTCTATTCTACTCTATATTCTATTCTATTTTTCTCTATTCTATTCTGCTTCCTTCCTTCTTTATTCTATTCTATTTTGTAATTCTATTCTAATCTATTCTCCATTCTATTCTATTCTATTTTGTGCTCATGAATGGATTTATGAGTCCAAGAGGCCTCCAAAGAAGCCTTCTTTCAACAAATCATTTCATTCCACCCTTGCATTACATGGGAGCAGTTAGCATAGTTCCTTCCTTGATTGGCACTATGAAATAAAGGCATTATGAACAACAGCAGCAAAAAAGAAGCAGCAAGCCCGGGGGGGGGGGGGGGGAGAGACTTAATCTCAATGGGCCTCACCATTGGTCAGTGCTGGCAGAGGCCTCCTGGAGGGTCTGATAAGCCAAAGCCATCAATCTCTGGACCGAATCACTGATGCGGCAGGTGGGGAAAGAAAAGGTGTGGCGGCTCAGCTTGGTCTTGTTCTCCAAGTTGGTCACCTGCTTGAGGAGCAGCTCGGACCCTTCCGGCAGCTTTGACTGGTCCCCAGCTCCAGAAGCGGGCAGGACGGGGAGAGTTACCAGAGAGTCTGGAGTGACCTGGGGAAGACAAAGTTTTATTAACTTTGCTTGTCCTAAAATGTATAATGTATTGGTGCCACACTGTCTATGTATTGATGTGTAGGTGCGGACTGAAATTTAAAAAAAAACTTGATTACAAAAGAAGAGAGAATCGCAGTCCTGCATATTGTATGCAGCATTGGAAAGGAAATGGTGCTTTAGTAATGGTTTTGTTGTTGTTGTTAATCTCATCCGTACTACAAAGTATTTCAATGGAAGCACTACTTACAAAGGTACAGTAGCTTCAAAAATTATGCTAAATACTCAGAAGTAATTCTTTACATGCATAAGGACTATAATATTCCCATGCTGCTTTACGTATTCATACGCAAGCATCTGAATCAGATTACTGTCCTTCAATTTAGTTGGGCTGACAATGGATTTCCAATACTTTGTTCGTAGATGCTAACCTTTTTAAAATAAGCATTTTTTAAAAATTTTGGGAAAAAAAGAAAAAGGAAAGTTCCTTTGGTTTGGTTTTGGGTCAGTTTCTTAAACATGGAGCCCACCCCGGCGCCCCCCCCCCCCCAGGAATTAGAATGCTTTGGGGCTGGTTTGAGGGTTGGCAGAACTGCAGTTGGTCCTTCTCTCTCCCCATCTCATTTTGCTCCAATAACTATCTGCCAGCAGGTAATATAGCCTGGAAAACAGGTGGGCCAACCCAAATACTTCTTTTTTTTAAAGTAGATCTTGATTTGACAAGGACTCCCTCTCTCTCTCTCACACACACACACACAGAAGTCTGACTCACATCCCAAGTACCTTCCTCAAGGCAGATGCAAAGGAGAGGAAAAAGGGGTATCCAACTGCTTTAACTGAACCACACCACCCATGCTCCACTACCTTCACGGTGTTGTGTATTTCTGAGGTCATCAGGTTTCTGGCTGCCACAATGACATCCTGGCATTTCTTGTTGGCAAAATGGCAGTTCACGTTGCGGGCGTAAGTAAGCAAGTCCATGGAATCCTCCGGGAGGAACTTCATGTCTTTTAAGGCTTTTTCAAAGTCTTCTGTTGCTTTAATAACCTGGGGGGGGGGGAAATTGGGGGGCGGGGGGGTGCATAGGAAGGTCATCAGTCTGTCCCAAGACCAGCTGATATAGGTGGATTTACACTCCCCCACCCTTCCCGAAAAGGCTGCAGCGATATTCAACTCTCCCAGCCCCACAAAGCCATTAAGTGGTGCTGAAAAACCTTCAGCCAGATCGCTCTTTGAAAAGGCTACAGGCGGTCCTCAACTTACGATGATCGAGTCTGTCGTTAAGTGAAACATTTGTTGAGTTTTGCCCCCGTTTTAAGGCCTTCCTAGCCACCCACTGCCCTTATGGGAACCGCCGGTTCTTAAGTGAACCTGGCTTCTCTCTGGACTTTTGATCATCAAGATGGTCGCAAAAGGGGAAATCATGTGACCCAGAGACACTGCAACCGTCATTAAGTGTGAATCGGTTGCTAAGGGTATGAATTTTGATCATGTGACCCTGGGGGAGGCTGCAAAGGTGGTAACTCTGAACAGCCACCCAAGGAACCTAAGTCAGGATCACCTGGGTTAAGAAAAGCACGCGCTAAAAAGCAGAAATTTCAGAATTTCATTTGAGTTCCCTGGGCAAACCTCCTCCTCTTCCTCCCCTAATTGAAGAAGCAGCCCAAGGCAGGCATGGGAGGTGGTCCCAGAGGTCAAAGGCCACAGCACCCACCTCCTTGTACTGGGCAAGCTGGCTGCTGTTGCTGGGGATGGAGTGCACCAAGCAATCGCAAATGAGGCAGTCAGACATCTTCTTCCAAACCACGTTGCCCAGCACCTCGGCCAAAACGGGCCTGGGGTCGGTCTCCTCCCCCTCCTCTCCCTCGCAAGGGCCAAGCGGTGTGTCTGGAGAGAGGGGAGGATGCTCTGGGTGTCAACTCATAAAATATCTCTAGGGTCTTTTTAGATGTGTCAACAGAAAGAGAGGGGGTAGCAGTGTGGCAGCTTGCAAACCGAAACTGCATTCCATAAATGTTTTCAAAGATAGTAACTAGGTGACTGAAGTTTCTGCCGTGCAAAATTCTAACTGGAGAGCCTGATTGATGACTCTGGTCTGTGGCTGTGTCCCATTGGAGAATATGACTTATGATATACCCAGAGGGTGGGGAAACCAGGGTCAAGGGTAACAATGATGTGCCTCAGAGTCAGCTGACACCCCGGCAGTGCCGGACATGCTAACTCCAAATAAATCCTTTTGAAGTTTTGGAAGTTTGGCTCGAGACTCAGCATTTAATTGGGACATAACTGCTGGAATCCTGACACTGTGGTTCCTTCTGCAACCTTCCCTTGACTGGGAGCCAACGGGCAACGGGAATAGAAGCCCCTAGGGTCTTCCTGGGGCCCGTTTCCTCCTGCCCCAGGCCCCTTTCTTCCAAGCCAGGGTGGGGTGAGGTCCTTACCCAGCAGGTGTTGGTGGAGGACTTTGAATACCGATCTGAGCTTTGCAAACACTTCCAAAGGGGATGGATGGCCCAGGCCAGAACCCACAGACTCAAATTTGAGTGTGATGTCATCAGGTAGGTCTTCCATCGAGAGCCGTAAGGAGGGGCAATAGATCAAAGGCTTGAGGATGTGCTTCAGCAGTAACTGTCCTGGGAAGAGGAAGAGGAAGGGCAGTGAGCCAGGCTCGGAGGATAGAGCAGCATGATAGCACTTCTCAATGTGGGCCTGTGGCCATCTTTCTGCCCTGTCCTTGCTCTGCTGAAGAGGGGGGGCAATTCCCACAAGAACAGCATCTGGAGATTGGAGGAAGACAAGGGGAGGTGGGGTGGGGGGAACAGGCTTCCCTTTGGACCAGGCAAAAAGGAATTTTAAAGCACTGGACCCCAAAGGAGAAAGCTAAGGCGCAGGTACCAAATTTAGAACCTCTTTGTGCCGGACAAGTACACAGTCATAAATCGAACCACTTTCACACTCAGGAAATTGCTGCTGCTGGAAGAGGAAGGACTTACCAAAATGCTTGAACTTCATCTCCAGTTCCCCCAGGGTGGCAAAAGCCTGCAGGACCGTTGAAACTCCTGGATCTTCTGTGGGCAAACACAGGTGCAACTCTGTTTGGGTAGCTGCCTCTAGGCAGCTGAGTTCTAGGGAAAAAGCGTACAGCCCAGGTTACAGCAAACCATGGTTCCAAAGCTGCAAAAGAGCTGGGGGAGAAACCAGCAAGCAGGCCTCTCCCTCCAGTCCAGAGGTCTCCAAACTTGGCAACTTTAAGACTTGTGGACTGAGCATAGCTGGCTGGAGAATTCAGGGAGGTGAAGTTCCTAAGTCCCCATCTGGGCACTGTTTCCCCCCCTCCCCAATCCCTTCACCAAGTGTGGGGACCCCTGCTCTAGTCTTTCGTCATCCTAAGCAAGTAGCTGTGGCACATACTCCCCCAGCGTTAGTTAGTTTACTTTATAAATTAGCCCATGGGCCATATCAAAATACAGAGTTCCAAACATAAATTATGACTAAAATCAGATAAAAACAATTTAAAATGAAATTGGAATAAAATACAATTTACAATGTGATTGGAATTCAATTCAATATGATAAGATTATATCCCCTCCCTCCCCAGTCTTTAGGCCACCCCAGAAACAGGAGGTCTCAAATCAGAATTGCTCAGTGACGGGGTTGGGAATGACTTTAGGGGTCTTCTAGACCAGGGGTCTCCAACCTTGGCCGCTTTAAGACTTGTGGACTTCAACTCCCAGGATTCCCCAGCCAGCCCCCTGAACCCTCAGCAGGAACGCAGAGCAGGCCCAACCAACCAGCCTCTGCACCTTGTGACTGGGGAAGCTTCCAGACCACCATTCGCTGCCACTCCTGATCCAAAAGATACAGAATGTTTTGGGTCTGGATGGTGAGCTCCCGGCCGAGCGCCTTCAGGATCTTCAGCTCAAAACCCCGGCGGGATTCCATGGTTTTCAGGCTTCTCCGGGCCTGGCAGAAAATGGGGAAAGAATTGCAGAGTCACACAAAGCCTGCCATGAGCCAAACCATCCCACTGTAAAGGAGTCTGGAAGCTACCCAATGTCAGCACTTCCTCAATGCTCCCATTGAAAGCAAAACTCCAAGGCAGGTTGATTCCTCCAAGAACAATTTATTGGATACATCATATTGGCCCAACTGGTGAAAACCGACTCTGAAAGTTCCCACGGTTTTCACCGGATTAAAAAGTAAAGCCCCCCCCCCCCCCCCCCCCCCCCCTTGGTCCCATTGTCCAATAGTGTGGTTGGCCAGTTGCTTGGTTACTTTACTCCTCCTCTCCCAGCCCCCTGTTGGAATGACCTTGGTTCCCACAGGAAAAAACTTTTCCTTTTGACTGCAAAAGCCCAGCTAACTCTTCCCCCCTCTCCCTGTCCCCACTCCTCCTGCCTTGTGGCAACCCTGAAGCCATAAAGATGGCCCCAGCCAGGTCTGCGTCAGGGCTGACACCCAAGAGGGACACAAAGAGGCGTCCATCCCCAAGAACTACCTTGTTCAGGTGGCCAGCTGCTGATGTGTACTTCTTCAGAGGCAGCAAGGTACTGAACTGCTTGAGAGCGGTGTCAAACTGCAGGCAAAGGAAGCAGAAAAGGGGAACACCAATAACTCAGGGCCCCAAGACGACTCAAAACGAGCAGAGCTTCTCCCTCTCTTACCTCTTGGAGCTGCTTCAGCACACTCAGAACAAGCACCTCTCTCTCCAGCTGCTGCTTCAGGTCAGCAAAGTCTGTGATGGCCACGTTGAGGTCTTGCTGGACCTGAGGAGACGCCGGAAGCGAAAACCACATTTAGTCTCTTTGGTTGACACAAAAAGAATCCCTGTTCGTAGACATGGAGAGGTTTAGACTTAGAGTAACTTTACTGTCACTTTGAATGTACACTAATCGGTACACATTCAAATGAAATTTCCTTGCACACAGCTCTCCAAGGGCCACCGCCTCAAATATACACAATACAAACATGACAAAATATAACATCATGCATATACCCACACGTATTATAAAACACAGAGGAACAACACAGTCTAGTCTGGATGTGTACATGTACAAGATGAGAAGGACCAAGCTTGCAAATTTACCAGACAGATAGCCTAGGGAGCAAAGTGTTCCAAAAACTGCTTGGCTTTAAGGAGGCAGTTAACATCCGTCAGAAGGGTTAGAGGAGGGAGGAAAAGAGCACTTTCCCAACCTCATTGTTTGTTCATATATTGGATTTACATGGCTGCCCATTTCAAAATAATGGCTCTGGCAAACCTGTATTTTATTTTAAAAAAATATAAACAGCAGGAAAAACCAAATGCTGCAACTGGGCTGAAAACACCTTTCTCATTAACTGTGAATACGACGCATGACCGGGCCCAGCCCGCCTTCTGTGGGATTTCTTTAGCCAAGACAAGTTCTCCACTGATCCACTGTCCTCACCTCGTTCTCGATCCTGGATCTTAGCTGGTCGATGCCGGCCGAGAGCTCCTCCACTTGGGACTCCAGGTCCTTGGCGCTCTGCATGCTGGGCAGGAACTCCACGTACCTTTGGTTGATCATGCTGCAAACCTCCTCCTGGAAAGACCGGGGGTGGGTGGGGGGAATGACCATCAGGACAACAATCAAGTAACCAATACCCTCCAATCAAGGAATGTTGGCCAAATGTTGGCCAAACAAGCCAACATTAAACAGCCCAACCATCCGTGACAGGAGAAACCACGACAATATAACCACTGCTTCCTTGCACTGATGATGTTACCTATTTGGGTCATTAAATGTCTGCAAGGAAACGATCAAGCTCAGAGAGCATCAAAGATCCCATAGTTGTCCTGTCTTCTCCAACTCCTCCCTCCCCCCCACTTCCTTTTAGCACTGATGATACCTAGTCTGGGTAATGAAACGTCTGCAAAAAAAAAAACCCCAGCCAGGCTCAGAGAGCACCAAGATCCCCTTCTTTCCACAAACCCTCCTCCCTTCCAGCACTGAAGATGTTCCCTACTTGGGTCATGAGACGTCTGCAAGAAAACCACCCAGCTCAGAGAGCACCAAGGACCCCACAGTCATCTTCCACCTCCTCCTCTCCTTCCTCCTCCTCCTCCTCCTCCCCCTCCCTGCAAACCTCACTCTAGCACTGGTGATGTTCCCAACTTGGGCAAGAAAACAACCAAACTCAAAGAGCATCAAAGACCCCATAATTGTCCTTCTCCCCGCTCCTCCTTTTCTCCTTCTCTTCCTCCTCCTCTCTGCAAACCCCCCCCCCCCCGCCGCCGCCGCCTTCTGGCACTGGTGATGTTCGCTCGTCAGGCCAGGAGACGCCTGCAAGGAGAGTCCTCGCCCCTCCCTCCCAGCACTGACGATGCCCCCGAGATGCGTCGCGAGGCGCCCGCAAGGAGACCGCCCAGCTCAGGAGAGGCCCGCCCAGCGCCCCTCTTCCCGACCCGGGCATATGCCAACCCTCTCCTCCTTTACTGGGGGGCTTCCGCCACAGGGGAGCCCTTTGGGGGAGGGGTGTTTGGGGGGGCAGACCCGCACAAGGCTCCCCCTCCCCCTGTGGCTGCCCGGGGGGGGGGGGGGACAGCCACGTGACCACCCCCTCCCAGCCTCTGCACACGCTCAGAGGCCCGGCGCTCCCTCTCCTCCCCCTTCAGGGGCGCCCTCGCCAAAGGGGGCGTGGCCCAGGTAAGCCCCCCCCCTCTGGGCGCTGTTTCCCCCCCCCCCCCGCTCCCCAATCTCCTCGCTCTCTCCCCCCGCCCACCTTGAGATCCTCGGCCCGGCGGGAGAGGCGGGAGAGGCGGCCGCTCAGGCCCTCGTCCTTCGGCCGCCCCGAGCAAGCCAGCACGGCCTCCACCAAGGAAGAACCGCGCGCCGCCATTGCGCCGCCCGTCGCACCGCGCGGGGCCTGACGGGAAGGGTACGACGCCTCTCCCGCCCAGCGGCGCCGACTACCGTTCCCGGCGTACCTTTCGCCGGCCATTTCCCACCCCGCCCCGCCCCGCCCGTGACCATGAGAGCTGCGCTGGGACAGAGAAGGCCTGTTTCTGCCCTCCGCCAAGAGTGGCGCTGGGTCTCCGGTTTGGAACCACAAAGTCGAAAGCCTAGAGTAGCCTTGGGGGTTAGGTCTTGGGTTGTTGCTCCCCTGGAGGTGGAGCGGGGAACTTAGAGAGCTTCATTCTATCTGTACATAGGATTCTGTGTGTTTGCGTGTACGCGTGTACATAGTGACATGTGCAGATACACGTGTCCGTGCAGGTGTCCCTTCCTCGAGCAGCCTTCAGGACTGTGATGGACTACAGTTTCAACAACATTGGGGATTATGGTTTTTGTAGTCCAGCAGTTCTGGAGATCCCCAGAGTAGGGAGGTACGTGTGCAAGTGCAACACCCCCAGCACAAAAAGCCTGTTTTGTTTCATTATTTATGGATGACTGTGACCTTGTCGCTTGTGTCCTTATGATTTATATGGACTGTTTCCTAGCAGGGTTTGATTGCTTACCTGTACCCGATAACTGTCATTAGGTGTGGGACCTGATGATTCTTGACTCTTGATGAAGGTCTCTTTTCTTTCATATACACTGGGAGCCTTTGCACCAAAATCAAATTCCTTGTGTGTCCAACCTCACTTGGCCAATAAAGAATTCTATTCTATTCTATTTCTATTTCTATTCTATTCTATTCTATTCTATTCTATTCTATTCTATTTCTATTCTATTCTATTCTATTCTATTCTATTCTATTCTATTTCTATTCTATTCTGTATTCTGTATTCTATATTCTATCCTTATTTATTTTACTTACTTACTTTGAGAGTGGAATTAAAATGAGTCCCACTGGAAAAGAATCAGATTCCTTGCTAGACTTATTAAAAAACAATAGCCGGGCATCGCTCTCAGTGCACTTAACTCAGTGAAGGTTTCAGCAGAGGTGGCTTTCAGCTGGTTCGGACCAGTTCTGGAGAACCGGGAGCGGAACTTTTGAGGTGTTGGGAGAACCGGCCAATCCCCCCTCTGACTGGCCCCGCCAACCCCATCTCTTCTCTGGCTCCCATTGAATCCCAGCTGATTGGCTGGGTCTTTGGTTGCCCTGCACAGGAGAACGGAGCTGGAAAGCAGGTTAAGTGGGGTGGGGAGGGAAGGGGGATTTTGCAGTAACCTTCCCCTGCCACGCCCACAGAACCAGTAGTAAAAAAAAAAAAAATGCCTCCCCCCACTGGATTTTAGGGATGCATTTAATCACAGGACACAGTTTCTAATCAGGAGCATCTTATGGGTGGTGCCAGAGGTAAAAAAGAATCTGAGAAAAAAAAAATCCATGAGCAAAGAAACCTGGAAAAATAGGACGTGGCAAAGACCCACCTGGAACCAGGACAGACGCTGCGGAAGACTCTGAATGGCGCAGCATCGATTCTAGGCCAACAAGCGGAGGCCCAAGCAACGAGGCCACAGCTGAAGAGAAGTGGGATGGCACGATAGAAAAAGGAGAAACAAGGGATTTGGTTGGAAAACTTTCCCTCTGCACCCAGTCTCTGAGCTCTGATCCATCCTCTGCACACTTCTCAGGCTTCCTGATCAATCACTTGGCCCGCAGCTTGGTGAAGATGAAAGGGGAGTGTGCGTGTGCGTGTGCGTGTGATTAAACACAATCTTTCCTGATTGCAGTCAATAAAGCCAAGGGGATTAACAAAGAATTCCTTGGGTCGCAGGGCATGATTAACTTGTCCAAACAAGATCCGACAAATGTTGGCTTCGTTTAAATGGTTGTCTGTGTGTTTCCCACAAAGTACAGATAATCCTCCACTTAAAGACCACAGTGGAGCCCAACATTTCTGATGATGTTAAGCAAGACATGGGTTAACTGAGCTTTGCCCCATTTTATGGCCTTCCTTGTTGCTGTTGTTAAGTGATCACTGCAGTGGTTAAGCTACTGACATGGTGGTTAAGTGGACCCGGCTTCTCCATTGACGTCTCTTGTCTGAAGGTCCCAAAAAAGGGATTGCATGATCCTCAGATGCTGCAACAGTCAAAAATGTGAGACAGTTGCCAAGCGTCTGAATTTTGATCCCAGGGATGCTGCAATGGCTGCAAGCAACTTTGAACAGTTGCTAAATGAACTTGTCAGTTCTGGAAGCCATCTTAGCACCAGATGCTCCTCCACCACCACCTTCCTTCAGCCTGGGAAAATGGGAGGGGGAAATTTCTTGGAGTGTATGTGGTTAGGCATAGCAACATTCTTTTTCTAAGTCAAGGTCATGTTATTTCTGCACCTGGCTGAGGGAACATCTCAAGTTGGGACGGATGGTGATTGGGGCATGTGATGTGACAATGGGTGCAGGGGGTGGATTTGTAATTTTTTACTTATTGCAAGGAAACCTGGAAGTTTCAAATTTGGGATTTCCCAGATGTGCCAGTTTACGATCCAAATAAAGCAGAACTTTGGAGAGGATGTCTGTCTCAGAGTTATTTGTTGGAGTGGAGGTTTCCTGGAATGCTGACAGAACTGTTGTAAGTTGAGGGCTATGTGTACCCCCTAACCCCTCACACCCTGGACACAAATTGTTTCAACTTCTACCCTCAAAGCGATGCTGTGGGGCACTGCACACCAGAACAACTAGACACAAGGACAGGTTCCCTCTCCCATGCCATCACTCTGCTAAACAAATAATTCCCTCAACAATGTCAAGCTATTTACTAAGTCTGCATTACTACAGTATTATTCTACTCAGTCTTCCTATTACCTATATTCTTTCTACTTTTGACTATCACTTTGTTTCTTGTATCTTTACAATTTATATTGTTGTATTTACTTTCCTAGTATTATTTTGATTGCTTATTTAGTATCCTATGACTATTGCTAAGTGTTGTATGTTATGATTCAGGATGAATGGTTTTTCTATGTACACTGAGAGCTTATGCCCCGAAGACAAATTCCTTGCGTGTCTAATCACACTTGGCCAATAAAGAATTCTATTCTATTCCTATTCCTATTCTATTCCTATTTTTATCCTATCCTATCTCTACTCTACCCTACCCTGCCCTATCCCATCCCCTATTCCATTCTATTCTATTCTATGCCATCCTATCCTATCCTTATCCTTATCCTATCTGATGTCTACCCTACCTTACCCTATCCCGTCCCCTATTCCTATTCCTATTCTACTCTACCCTACTCTACTCCATTCCATTCTTGACCAAGGCGATGTCTCCAGCCATCTCATGATGCTCATTGCTGAGCTATGGAGCCACGGAGCACTGCAGGCAGGGACAGCCAGTAAGACGTGACTCATGAGTAGCGATTGACCAAGAGACGTAACACAAGGGACACATTCTGTGGCTCCAAAAGTGCTGTGCAAGAAGGAACTTTATTGCTTCCCGGGGGTCCTTTCCCCTTCCAGACCCCCTTGTGGACAAAAGAAAAGCTTGCTTAGAATAATCACATGGACCCTGCAAACAAGTACAGAAGGAGAGTTCGGGAACTAAAGGCATCAGTTCGGCAATAAATAAATAAACAAAGGTAGCAGGCCCAGGTGGGCTCAGTGGAGAAAGGGGAGGGGGGCAACACCCTCTGTGAGAGTTCCTATGGCACCATAAAAGATGAAACACATTCATTTCCACGGCCAGGCCAAAGGCTTGCCATGCTGCAGCACCAGGTCCATGCAATGTGTGGGATACAGCAGAAAGGAGGACCGAGTGGGCTGCAGAACACGGACAAACAAGTCAAGTCCTAGTTTTCCCCCAGAGGCAAAACAAACAAAAACATGTTTCAAATAACCCTGGACAACTTCCACAATGTTGGACAAGGACAGGCATGCCTACGAAAGCAATTCAAACTTTTTTTTTTTTTTTTTAAAGTGCAACAGGTTCTGTGTTTTCAATCTCTGCTTGCAGAAATCATAACTCCTAGACAATCCCTTGGGAATGCAACATGGACCCTGGCGTGGCTCCAGCTCTGAATGGGAAGGGCAATGATCGAAGGACTAATCCAAAGTCATGACTGGTTGAGTCCGGGAGTTGGTGATCCGGATCCCAAATGGTGTCCAAACAAGATGATGCTCTCCTCCCCGTTTGATTCCGCCATGGATTGCCACACAGCCGCACTATGAGGCAGCGGTACGCGGCTGTTTCTTCTTGTTGGTTCAACAGATGCTCAAAAAGCTTTTTTCGAAATACTTAGAGTCTGGTACTGTGGTTGCGGTATTCGTTGTTCCTCTTCTCCTCGTTGGGGCAGCCTCCTCGTTGGGCTTCATGGTTGGGCTCTGCTGAAGAGCAAGGCTGGGCCAGATGATCCCAGTAGAAGTTCAGCGTCGATTGCTCCTGGTTCTCCATCTCCTTCAGGTCGTAGATCTCGCGTGCGCTCAGCCATGGCGTCTGCACCTCAAAAGTCCTCTCAAATTTGGTGTAATCTACGTGGAAGGCACCTTTTTCCAGGGTCATGCAGGGCTCAAAACGATGGCCCCAGAGGATTTCGTTCTCGATGTACGATGTCCTGGCTTGACACGTCATTCCTAAAAGAAGGGAATGTGAAAAGACACAGTGGGAGATATCAAACAAATTTAGCATTCGTGGTGTAGAAACCCAAGGGAGGAGGAGTCAAAAGTGTTATCAGTCTGGCATCCCTTTGCACCCACAAAGGATCTAATTCCAGCCTACTTTGAATTCCATTGACTCTTATTTACCACCAATTGGCTCTGAACGTTAGTACCCTGTTTCTCCAACAATACGGCCTCCCCCAATAGGAAGTCCCAGCATGTTTTATAGGCATGAAATGAAATTAAGCCCCTCCCCCCAAATTAAGGCCTACATTAAAACATGTGAAATAGGGGGGAATGGTGGGGAGGCTAGACGTTAGGAAGTACTTTTGTTGCACACCTGGATATGGTGCTGCTTGAGTTGACCCCAATACGAAGTGCCCCACCAACGCCAACGTCAACATCCAAACCGTCGCCGCCCACCCAAAGATGCAAGGGAGGGAAATTAAGTCACCCCCGAAAAGACGGCCTAGCCATTTTTTCGGGGCTCAAAAAAAAATAAGACCCGGCCTTATTATATGAGAAACACGGTAGTTCAGTAGCTTAAGCTTGCAAAGAACCCTTTATATGCATTTGAATTGCCTGGATCTTCTGATTTCCTTGAGGTTTGACGGATAGTTAACGTTAATAGGCTTCCCTTTGTGAACTAATAACTCACATTCTGCTCAGAAATTTTAATGAATCCAGTACAGTGCTACAGCCCCTCACCTCCTGATGAGTTTCCAAACACAATTCAAACTGTTGCTGCTTATATTTAAAGTCTTCTCCTCGCTCTCATCCTGGCTAAACACTGCCATGCTGGGGAAAATCCCCACTCTCCAAAGGGTGCTTTGTTTGGTCTGCACTGAGCATGTTAGAAAAAACCCCAGGTACTTGTGGGTTCCACAATGCCCTCCATATGAAGAAATCTTAGCTTACTGCAATATGTAACACCTGCGTAAAGGATGGGTGTGTGTGGAGGCAACTGTATTGTGCACGGATTGTGTGCAATGCTGAATAAAATGCGGAATTAAGAAATAGCACTGAGTTGCACCTAAAATCAACGTGGAAAGAGTGCAGAGAAGAGCAACCAAAATGATGAGGGGACTGGAGCTGAAACATAAAGTACGGTTGCTGGAATTGGATATGCCTAGTTTGATGAAAAGAAGGACTAGGGATGACACAATCACAGTGTTCCAATATCTCAGGGGCTGCCCCAAAGAAGAGGGAGTCAAGCTATTCTCCAAAGCACCAGAAAGCAGGACAAGAAGCATAAGGATGGAAACTAGCCAAGGAGAGAAGCAACCTAGAAGTAAGGAGGAATTTCCTGACAGTGAGAGCAATTAATCAGTGGAGCGACTTGCCTTCAGAAGTTGTGGCTGCTCCAACACTGGGATTTTTAAAGAAGGAATTGTATAACCACTTGCCTGAAGTGGAGTAGAGTTTCCTGCCTGAGCAAGGGGTTGGACTAGATGACCTCCAAGGTCCCTTCCAACTCCGTTATTCTGTTATTCCATTCTGTTATTCAACATCTGGATTCCCTGAGGTTACAAGCAGTGTGAAGGCAGCTCTGAAACTTTAGAAATGTGATAGGTGCGATAGGCTCCCGAATTCCACGCCACACCCGAGGCTACAGTCTACGGAGTCTCCCCTACAGGAGGCTGCGGTGTGGCATACTTACCTGTGGCTTCCACAATGCCTTCCAGGATGATGATGATTTCAAACTGCTCCCTCTTCAGCGCCTCGGCAGACATCTCCCAGAAAGGGCTGACCTCGTTGATGATGTGGCAGATGATCTGCGGCTCCACCAGGAAGAGACGGTCCTCCCCTGTGCCATAGCCCAGGTTCAGTTCGGACTGGTCAAGCGGGATGAACTCCCCTTCCTTGGTTTGTCTGGATTTGATGAGTTTGGCCCTTATTTTCGCATCCACCATGTGGCTTTCTCGAAGGTCTCCGATGCGGAACATGAGACAGAGCTTCTCGTCCCGGCTGGAAATGACACACTTCTTGCTGAAGATTAAGGTCTGGGCACGCTTCTTGGGCCTGGAGATCTTGACGAACATGCATCCCACCATGAGGGCATCGATCATGGAGCCGATGATGGACTGGGCCATCAGCAGGAGGACTCCCTCCGAGCAGTTGGCGGTCACAATGCGGGAACCGTAGCCGATCGTCCGTTGACTTTCCACCGAGAAGAGCAAGGCAGAGATGAAGTTGTTGATGTTCTCAATGCAAGCCTTCCACTCGGCGTCCCCAATGTGGTTGACGTCGTCTCGTATCCAGGCATCCAGGTAATACATGATGCCAAAGACCACCCAGGTAATGATGTAGCACATGCTGAAGATGAAGAGGAACCAGCGGTACTTGAGGTCCACGATGGTGGTGAAGATGTCCGAGAGGAACCTCTTCTTCTCCTGAATGTTGCCCAGGTTGACCTTGCACTTCCCCACTTTGGTCACGTAGCGTTGCCTCTGGTGTTTATTCCTGCCCACGAACTGCCATTCATCTTCAATGAGTTTGCAGAGTTTGCTCTGCCCTTTCTCCGAGGTGGGCATGGAGATGACGCTGCGGGTGAGGGTTTTGCTCCGGGAAGAGTTGATGATGTTGGGCACGCTGAAAGCATGCTGGGGGTAGAGCTGAGCGTTGAACTCCCGCAGGAGAGAAGGGGGCAGAGGGTCGGTCCGGGAGGGCCAGCAATATTTAGGCAACTTGTCTGTGCTGTTGGAGGAAGGGGGCTGGTGTTTGGGAAGCCCAACCGCGCTGAAGCTGGCCTGTTCCACCATGCTGAGTCTTTTCTGCAGAAGGACCGACCGGACACTGGGGACGTGAGAACTTGTGCAAGGTACGGGGTGGTAATTGCAAGACACGGCACTTTGGTTTGCACTCATGGTTGTGGCTTGCTGGCAGGTCTTGTCTAACGGTATCGTCATTTTAGGCTGGGGGGAAAAAACCCACAAAAGACAGGTAGATCTCAAATTACGACCACAATTCTGCCCCAAATTATTTTCTGTTGTTAAGTGAGGCCTAGGTGGAATTCCCCCCCCCCTTTTACAATCGTTCTTGCCACAGTTGTTAAGTTAGCAACATGATTATTAAGTGAATCTGTAAATCACATGACCATGGGGATGCTGAAATAGTCATAAGTGAAAAAATGGTCATGTTACTTTTTTCCAGTGCTGTTGTAACTTTGAACAATCACTAAATGGATCATTATAATTCAAGGACTACCATGAACTTAATCTAGGCTATTGGAGAAGGTACATTTGATGTTTCATAGTAGTTTATTAAAGCCGTTTGTTGATTCTTCATTGAGGCCAGCAGAACATGTAGCTCTGAGGCCCTTGTTCATTGCAGGACATGAACATTATGAGGTTAAGAAAATTTTGGATTCTAGGATTTTCAGGGGGAAGTTACAATATTTAATCTATTGGAAAGGCTATCCAATTTCACAAGCGACTTGGGTAAATAGCTGGAAAGTAAATGCTGATAGATTGGTGATTTATGACATCATGCAATGTTGAATTACTTCTGTTGGAGAATGTGACTTTTTGGGGTTGTAATTCACGACAAACCCCCAAGCGACTTGATTTCCTGCTCCAGACTGATTGGGCTGCCCTGAAAGCTTTTTGACCGAAGCACAAATCCTTGTTTTTTTAAGTTTAAGAAAAATGGTCCATTTCCCCCTTGTTGACTAAGTCTCGGTCAAATACCTGAACTTTTTCTGCAGTTGTGTGTTAACCTCAACAACTTTTAAGATGTATGGATTTCAATGCCCAGAATTCCCCAGCCAGCAATGCTGGCTGGGGAATTCTGGGAGTTGAAGTCCAGAAGTCTCAGAGGCACCAACGGTTGGAGATTCCTGATCTAGAATCACCCTGGAGACTCTTCACTTAAAGGGAATGGCATCAAGAGGCACCTAGCGACATTATTCAGCGCACCTACCTTCGGAGATGAGGTCCTATGACTTCCTGTGTCTGTGGGAGGCTGTGGAAGATAGGCCAACATGTACTTTGCGGTGGGGATCTTAGCTGGGGGGATGGAATTCCGGCGGATCCTCGATTCATTGTATTTCAGCGGCTCATGTCTGACATCGCTGTAGATGTAGAGGTTGTTTTTGAGTTGCAATTCTATGTTGCTCCTACAATTGGGAAGCATCATGGCTACTTCAGGCCAAAAGATAGACTAATCCCAAACATCGTGTTTCCTCCAAGGAGGGAGCCTTTCAAAGAAGATCAGAAAAAGAATAAGCAATGGTTTTGATGCTGGTGCTTTGCGACGAAACTATGTGATCGGGCTTAGTTTTGGGGGAGGAAAATTAAGGGGAAAAAAATCTGCCTCTGCTTACCAGCATCCATCAGTATTCATCTGGGTAGCATCCCGTCAGTGTGTGAGAGAGTTGAGGGCAGTTGGAAACTAAAACAGTATTTGGCATGTGAGCAAAAAGGAGACAGCAAGGAGCCTGGGAGTGGCTTAGCTCAACTGTTCTGTACTAAAACTGCTTGGTGCTGGGAAACTGAAACTCCTCTGCTTGTGTTTTGCCTTTGGAAGAGATTTATTTTCAGGTGGGGAGGGGAAGTAGAACTCCTTAGCATCGGAGCGTGTTAATAACAATAATATACTCTAAATGCTCTGATGGTCATTTCGAAAAATCCTTTCTTAGTGAGCCCCTAGAAGCCAAGAGGAACATATGGGCCAAAGTTCAAGTTTATAGGCTTTACGGTTCTGGAGATTTTGTGAGGATGATGTGTGAGGGGTATTTCACTTTTATATATATAGATTCAAGTTCACTCTCTTTTTCAAGCACCAGAAAATTGTCTTACTAGTTTTTGAATCAAGGTTTATGATTCTTTAACTCAGATATCAGATTTAAAACTATTCAAACATTTCAGGGTTTGGTTTTATCGATTATATAGGTTGATTACGGAGAAAGTGACAAGGATATAAAACAAACACGAGATGAGAACTAATAATCTACTGTTAAGTAAATGTAGCTTTTAAATGGTCAGAATAAATTTGATTATTTTTTAAAAAAAATTCGGTTCCAACTCTCTTATCAATGCTCCAAATGGTAGTTGAGGGATGTGAAACTTTTACATTTGCAAAAGCTATAATGAGTTTTGAGGTCTTCCTGGTAATTAGGACATTTCTATCATACACGTGTACAGTTTTGACAACTATTGTGGAGTGATGGATTTGTAGGGCCTCAGCCACTACGTACAATAATTAAGTAGTGCATCAACATCTCGAGGAATACTGGTTCCTCAGGCTTGACCTGTTAAACTATCAAGAGCACCAATACGGATGAACAAATAAGAAAGCATTGTTACCCTACTGCTGTAGATGGTAGAGAAGAAAGTTAAGGGTTGAATGAAATGGACTTGGAGATCAACATTCAAATACACCCTTTGTAAGCCCACAGCATCTATAAGCCTGAAACCCCAATTTTATCCCAGAAACACCATCTAAAATAAGAGCGTTAAATACTCATCTTTTGAGGCAGACTAGGCTGTCAATCCAGATAACTGTCCACTTACCTACAAAGCAATAAGTTAGCCCTGCATAGGACTGTCAAAATAGGTTGCCTATTTCTGTGCCTACCTCTCTGGGGGAGCAGGGATCCCCCCCCCCCCCTCAGACCGAAAGAGACTGGATCCTAAGCAGTCAAAAATCTGGGAAGAACATCAGGTTTCCCTCCCTGGTTTTTTAACTGATCATTTGCTACAGTTTGGCTGTGCGTGGATGCCATGTGTTCAAAGTTGTATCAGACTCTTGACGGGTTGAAACAATGCACTTAAAATCTGGCTGTTTGGTCGTATTGGGTGAGAGCATGGGAAGACTGATTTTATACAACATCCCCTTGCATTTTATTGAGTTGTGTACTCCATTTGTCCAGTCGCCCATCTCAAACCGGTGACAAGTGAGTGGCAGTGAAGAGCAGATGGCAAAACCAATTTCAGTCCGGAAGAGCAATTCACAGATGGCCAAGGCAGGAGATTCTCGTCTCTCTTCCTCTGGATTTAGAGCCCTCTGGGCACATGCCAGGTGAAAAAGAGGGGCCAGGATCTCTCTTCATGAGGGAACGGAGTCATCCAGCCCTCAGGCAGACCCACAAATCTCTATTTTTTGCTCCTTTTTTCTTTGCTTTCTTCGGCTTAAACCTCTGGCTGAGGAACCCCCCCCTCCAAAAAAAAAAAAACACAAAATAAAACAACTTGAGAATAGGAAATAACAGATTGCAGGTTTGTGAATGCCAGCTGCAAGAGCTGGGATGATATGGCTGCTTTGGCTACATGCAAGGAGCCGTATCATACCGAGGACCTGGGGTCTGGAAGACTCTGGGATGATGCTCAGTCGAGCCTTCCCCATCACAGGTGGCCTCCATTGTGTTGGGACAGCAATAACAATAGCATTGTCACAGCCTCAACTCATCACAGCTTCAACCTATCTACCATGGACTTCCTCACCCCGTTCCGAAGAGGTTCTTAAATGGGGCGTGCATAAGTGCACCAGCGTGCCTACTGTCCCTGTCTCACTGTCTCCATGTATCTGTATTTCCTCCCTTTGTTCTTGTTTATGTTCATACCTATACTTGTTATCTTATTTGACAAACAAACAAACTCCCATCCAAGCGAATTCTGGGAATGATCACGCCCACCAAGTCAGGGGGGCTTCAGATGGGGCAGAGCTGACAACAAATCCCCCCCAAGGGAGCTCTGAATTTCACACGAGCTAAAGTTTTAGGAAATTCCTCAAGGACAACATGGACGAAGGTGGAGGACAATGGCGGGAACGGCCATTTTGGGGCTGAGGAGGAGGCAGCCTTGGAGGAGTCAAAGCTCGGCTTCCTGAGGTATCTCCAACCAACGAGTAACTGTCTTTACTGGGGGGGGGGGGGAAGTAAATAAAGATCTTGGGGGAGGGGTAAATGGGGGTGTGATGGAGACCCTCATCCTCCTTCCTGACTAAAGCAATGAAAGGATCCCCTGCCACAACTACAAGGAATTGCCAGGGGAACCCTAGCCTGGAAGAATCCCTCTTTGGAAGAAGGAAGGACCCAAAGAATAGAATTCTTAATTGGCCAAGGATGACTGGACACACAAGGCATTTGTCTCATTTGTCTCACAAGGCGTAAGCTCTCAGTGTACGTAAAAGACATAAGAGATAAATCACAATCATAGTCATCATAAAAACATTCATCATGAAAAGAGACCTCTTTAGTCCAAACTGGTTCTAAATTGAAAGGGAGTAGGAAGCAAGATGGCATGCATTAATTTACACGCCGAAGAACAGCCACTTCAGTCTATAATCTCTACTCTAGACATGGCTGGTGTTGAATGGTGCACCTACCTCATCTTTGCTGCAGGACTGGAGGGCCAGGTCAGGGAGCTCCGAAGTCACGGGCAGGCCTCTCGTCCTGCAGAAAACTGTGCTGCTGGTCTTCCTTGGAGACTCCTGAGCCCTCCAGCTGGTCTCAAGGGCAGAGTTTCCACTTAAGCTACATCCCTCTCCCTGAAAGGTTTCCATCCATCCCAGAAGGGTGAGCCATCTCGGTCTCCCCTTCGAAGCCTTCAACATTCACTGAAGTGAGGAAGGGAGCCAGAAAACTGCCTTTCATTTCAGCCTTGCAAGGAGAAGGTCATCAGTTAATCTGCTTCAATGACATGCAGAATTATCTCAAGATGATTTAATCAGAGAGACGGGGTGAGGAGGAGGAGGAAGAGGAGGAGGAGGAGGAGGAATGCTGAGTGGGAGAAGGGAAAGCCCACAGGGTTAATCTGCCAACACTTCCATCCTGGCAAGAGACATCCATGGGAAGAAGAACCCACTTCTGCCAAGGCTTTACGAGAGACGTTGACATCTGTGGGTCACAGAAAAATGCAGTCTCCATGAGAATGACTGCCTACAGGAAACACTGGGAATAATAATAACAACAACAACTATTACTATTATTACTGTTAATATTATTATTATTATTATTAATAATAATATATATACAATGAAAACTCGAGAGGAAAACTGGATTTCACTCTGAGTTTCACCTTCTCCACCTGAAATATTCCTGAAAAACTCCTGTGGGGAGATTAAAAGTCTAATTTTACACCTACCTATAAAGGCATTTAAGGAAACGCACACCCAGGCAAGGCTAGGCAGAAGAAAAACCAGTTAACCGAAATGCTTGAGCTTAATCCCCAAGTGGAGTTCCAGGGAGAACATTCGAATGACAAAACCATGAAGTGGCAAAAACCTTGGGTGAGAGACAGCAGGCTGAGAAGTCCCACGGGGCTCCCCGTGGCTTTGTTTCTCACCCAGGACTGTTTCACAACTTCTCGCAGGCTTTTTAGGTGAGGTGGGTTGAAAGGCAACCTGGCCAGATCCCAAGCCAGCATCCAGGTATGACCACGGTTGCTGGGAGTTGAAGTTCAAGCATTTTAACATGGCCAAGTCAGTCCTATAGAGACAGAGCTCCAGCTGGATCATTAAGCTGAGTTTTGGTTCACCAAGAGTTCATGGCAAATACTTGGAAGTACAGATGGTTGGATGGTTGTGTTTTCCTGTCAAGCCACCATGAGAGGCAGTATTTTTTGATCCAGGAACTCTCAGACCAACTGGGATGAATGGATTTGATCCACTCTCAGCTTTTCTTGGAGTAGGTCCAGTGAAGTCAATGAGATTCAAGTGTTAATTCAATTCTACTTGATTTATATATGGCTCTGCCCCCGAGTATGATCCCAGCTGTCTATTCTGTTTATCCTTCAAGATCTAGTGCTACTGAACCATGCTGGGTTTTCTTCTTTACACAAGTCATCTTTTGCCCTGTAAGATGTCATCAGTCACATGTTCTGCCACTCCTGAATTTTGGACCTGAGTTTTCGGGCAAACTGGTCGAGTTGACCTGAAATATATTTTTCTTTTTGCATTGTCACAATACATCCTGAAAGATGCCAGCCTCTCCCTTTGGCTCTGTGAACTTTTATAGCATTCCGGTTTCTGCACTCGTGTCTGAGCCGCCTCCAGCTCAGGTGAGCCCGTGAGGTGTGCTGGCCTCACCTGCCCAGGTTAGCATTGCATTTCCTGGCCTGGGGTCTGGCTGAGACTCAGAACCGTTGAAGTAACATCAGTTGTCCTGCTGTTGTTTTTATTGTGGTTTTCAAGCGACTAACCAGTAGGTAAAAGGAGCTGGGTAGCAGTTGAGTTTTGTTTTGTTTTAACACATTGAAAGAAGAAACTATGGCATGAAAAGAAGAAGAAGAAAAAAAGAAGTAATGAGGAAAGACAGATGTTGATTGTGCTCTACAGGAAGTCCTTGACTTACAAAAACAGTTGAGTCCAATACTTCTGTTACTAAGTGAAATGTTGAAGTGAATTTTGCCCCATCTTGCAATCTTTCTGGCCAGTCGCTAAGTGAGTTGCTGCCCTTAACTTAGTAACACGGCCATTAAGCGAATCTGGCTTCATTACACTGACTTTGCTTCTCAGAATTTCACATGATCTGGGGACATTACGATCATCATAAATATAAATCAGTTGCCAAGCATCTGAAATCTGGTCCTAAGACCCACGAGGATGCTGCAGCCGTCCTGTGACTTTTTCAGTGATGTCGTAACTTTGAATGGTCACTAAATGAACTCATGAATATGGGGATTATCTGTACATCCTTTGTTCCGATCGCTGCACCATAGAGAGTATCTTAACTTACTGCACCTGTGTATGGTTTGCCAATGGCACAGGGGCAGATAGGACAGGACTCCAGAGGATTAAGGTCATTGCCCAGAGTATCATGGGCTGCCCTCTCCCCTCTTTGGAAGAGCTTTATAGCTCCTGCTGCCTTAAGAAAGTTCAAAACATTCTCAAAGATCCACCTCATCCTGGGAACCCTTTTTTTAAAAACTATTACCATCTGCCAGACAGTACAGGATAATAATAAAAACAAGGACAAATCGGCTGAAAAACAGCTTCTATCCCAGGGCAGGAGCTCTATTGAATTCTACTGTGTAGGGCAATATTAATACGATTTCAGGGGCTTTCAATTCAATGTACAGTATGTGAAGGATGTGTGTTTGTGTTTATTTTCATAGTCATGGTCATGATGTACACTGAAGAAAGTGTTTGATTTCGTTGTATGAGGTGCAATGACAATAAAGTAAACTAAACTAAACTGGTCCTTTGATCTGGAAAATTTTTTCCCTGGTTTGAGAAACAGTTGTAAGGAAACTGCAGTCCTGAACTCCTACATTTTTCTCCGGAGAGAAGAAAAAAAATTGTGGGATTTGGTCTCGGCACCTTCAAGATTCAGAAGGAGGTGGAAACTGGTTTGGTTAAGAGGAAGCAGATAATGAAAGGTATGTTTGTTCTCCTGCTGAGTGGATCCTAATCGTTACAGAAGGATAATTACCCTTGTTGAGTATGGAAAGACTGGGACAGGCACACCCAGAGAGAGAGAGAAAAACAGGGACTAGGTCCTTGCTCAAAAGCTCAAATAAGCATTCAGCTTACATTATAAATTGGAGTCGAGAGCCCTTTGCTTCCACAGAAGCAGCCAGAAATCCCACAGGTGCTAACTATTCCTTCCAGCCATTCAGCCAAGGTAACGTCTTGGCATCACCATCATCAGTCCCAATCTTCTCATTTCTAATAAGGGGGAAAAGAGCTTGGCCCTGCCAGGAAAGCATGGAATTTCTCCCTCAGCTTTGGGTGGTGCAGGTTTTATTTTGGGCCTAAGAGAAGATAACGGCGGTTGGATTTTCCAGAGAAGCTCATCGGAATTCTTTTTTCCTTTTTCAACTTGAAGGTGAGGTTTTCTTTTCTACTTACTTTCATTTCTCATTGATGTTAGCCTTGAACAGTGTCCTTCCAATGTAAAGATCAAACTCCTAGAAGAGGGAAACCATTAGCAGCAGCAGCAGCAGCAGCAACTTACTTGCTATTGGAAGGAAGATGAGTAGGAAAGAGACAGTAACCCTGCAATAACAAGGCAAATCCTTTTCTATCAGCTTATGGATGATGACATGGGGAAGCACTTCAACTTGTATGAAATCCACTTTGTTTTTGCAACGCGAAACAGGAATGAACAGCTTTCATTCCTTTTATCAACCAGCTTTGGAAGGGCCTGTTTATGAATGTTTAGGAACCGAGGGCATAGCTCATAACCAATGAAACTCAATATTTGTTACGCCATCCAGGAAGTGAGATGCAGGATTGTAGTCCTTTGGTATCATCTACGGGTGGCTTTGTTTGCGTAACTTGCTGAATGCAACACGTGAGAAGGGGATTGCAAGGTGGGCGTCTGGAGTTCAGCAAACGGTGAGATTTCTGCTTTCTGGATTTGGAAGTTTTTTAAAAAAAAACCAGGAAGGAATTGTGTACGTGGTTGGTTTTTTTTTGGTTTTTTTTTTTAAGAAAGAAATAAGGCCAACCAGGTATGAAAAAAGACTTGTGGCCACACCCAAGAATTAATGCTATCAGAATCAGTTTCTCCACCTATACTGTTCTTAAGAAAGAAAAGAATTGGCACCACATCAGATCTATTCTGTCCTTACAGCCAATTATAGCAGGTTCTTGACAGCATAAAATGCTGCAGGAACATTTCCATCCAAGCTTTGGACAAAAAGCTCAAAGGTCATCGTAAGAAGAGGCCATCCAAACGGTCCAGGGATGGCATGGCACCAGAGCACAGCCGTTCAACTGAGCGGGCTGCTGGTCTCCCTCTTTGGTTGGGTCTTGTCCTGCGTTACGACTTACGTGCCTCTCTGGAAGAGCCTCAACTTGGAGTTGAATGACCTTGAAATCTGGAACATGGGGCTTTGGCAGACCTGTGTCAGCCAACTGGTCACGCAGTGTGAAAACTATGCTTCCCTCCTGGCCCTGCCATTGGAGATCAAGATCTCCAGGGTTCTGATGGTGACTTCCAACGGACTGGGCTTCCTGGCTTTCTCCTTGGCTCTTCTGGGATCAGACTGCCTGAAGACGAGCGACCCAAGACAGAGGAGGCCCTTGGGGATTACGGGCGGCATCCTATTCTGCCTTTCCGGACTGACAACTCTGGTCCCCGTCTCCTGGGTAGCCTACAACACGGTGCAGGATTTTTGGGACCAAACCATACCAGACGTTGTCCCGAGGTGGGAATTTGGTGAAGCCCTTTTCCTGGGCTGGTTTGCTGTCTTTTTCCTCCTGTTGGGGGGGTGCCTGGTAATCGGTGCTGCCTGTTTCCTAAAGACCCCAAAGGCATCCAAGAGGCCGGCAATCTGCCACAAAGTGGAGGTAGACCCACTTGCCATCCAGCATCCCCAGCCACCCCCTAAAAACGCAGACCTTGTCATCTGATGCACCTTACTGAGCACCTTGATCTCACCTGGAATGGGACGATGGTTCGACGCATGGAACATTTAAGAGTTGGGGTGTTTAGATTTCTGCAAAGGACGGCTTGGGAAATCACACGGACAAGGGGACAACCCAGCATCCTGGTTGTGTACCTTGTCCTCCTTAGGTGCAAATTAGAAATATATTATTGAGTATGTGCTGTTCGAAGGTACTTGAGCCTATGTTTACTCTTCCGCAGAAGAAAATGCTTTCCCTCCTCCCTGCCCCCACCTTTAATCTTTTTTGGGAGAAGAATGACGCAAAAACACCCTGGTTTAAGGATGGAAGGAATGTTGGTCCAGGATAGAATGTCTGCAAAATAAAAATCCATTCAACAAGCATTGTTAGGCTTTAAAAAGCAATTAAGCGCTTACAAGAAATTGGAACTTTCTTGGCGTAAGAGACAGATCAGCAATCTTGAGCAGAGACTTTGCGATACTTGGATAATATTTTCGGAAGGAGGTAGAAGAAAGCAATGCACAAACCAAGGCATGAGGTGAGTTTCCATGGATGAATTCAGGAGCCAGCCTTGTTTTTGTTCATAGAACTCTCCTTTTAAATAGTCTTAGCCTTTGATGCTTTCTTAAGGCAACTCTCATCAACAAGGGACACAACAGCTGGATTGTTGTGCCACCGCTTTTGATAGAAAGGTTACGTAGGAAGAGTTACCAAACTTCAAAACAGTTCGTCAGCCTTCTGCAATCGAAGGAGACAAGCGCTGGCAGCCTGCCAACCTCTTTGGGGATCACAACCAGAGGGGATGGACCAATCTATCTATTTCCCTCGAATTTAAGGAAATCAAAGGGGTTGTTGGTTTTTGTGTGTGTGAAATAACTGCCATGGGGCAGCATTGCCTTGAGGCTTCAAAATTACTGCTGAAAATTAAGAGGAGTTGTGTGTAGTTTTCAGGGATAGAAACAAAACCACAAATATCTTTAAATAGGGTAATATTTATTGCACTTTGAAACCAGAAATCTCATCAGATTTGTATTTCCCATCACAATTTGTTAGCATTCTAATAAAAAAATTTAAAAGATTTTGAGGAAAAAAAAATATAACCATTAAAAGTGTGACTTATTCAGCTTGGTTTTGTCCTGACTTCAGTGCATAAACTATTCTGGTAATTAAACTTCGGTGATTGACATTGAAGAAATTATTTCGAGGAAGGTTCAAGAAGTGGCTTCCAATCTCAGCCTTCTGCTGGTTGTGCAGTTCTGTCCTCCTCCTCTTCCTCCCCCCCCCCCCCCGGCATAAATGCCAGTGCTTAAACCAGCAGCCAGGGCAACAGCTGGATATCAAGTGGATCACCCATAAGAATGGCAATCTAGGAGAGCCAAGGGACTGCTAACATGTGTATTGTCTCGCTGCTGTTTACCATGAAGGCTCTTTCACCCGAAGATACACTACATGTTACTTGTCGATGACTTATGCCCAAACTTGCTGTGCTTGGAAGTCAGCAAGGATCAAGGGCTCCTTGCCAGCATCTTCCATGCAGTCCTTGTCACAATTCATTGCCCCACTCATGGAGACCAACCGTGCCGAATGAAGGGAGATCAGCCTATGTGGCAGGGGCTGCCGTGAGAAAAATTAATGGGGGTCCACACCGAATGCTCTCAAGAAGCGCTTTAAAACCATTGGCCAGATAAAGCGCCAACTTGGCAAAATGGAATTGTCTATGTACAATGCTTAAGTGTAAAATGGCAGATTTCTCCTAAAAACACTCCCGGAAAGCTCCTTGCAGGAACTAAAGTCAGTCATTAACAGCAGGGGAGGGAGACTTCAGTGGGTGCTCCAAAATTCGTGCCTGCCGGCAACTAGGGCATATCCGAGAAGCCCCACACCGACCACCTCTTTCCTAGACATGCCCAGCATCGCTGTTCGGGCGGAAGGTGGAGTCCTCCAGCGCAGTCCCCTCTCTCCTCCAGGATCCTGGGTGCACAGAGTCCTCTGGCAAGTGGGTCCCCCTCCTGGGGATGGGGGGGAGGACTCAGGAGGCCTGCAGGGCTTGAGGCGAGAGGGCTGGCTGCACTTTATTTCACAGCCACCGCCGAGGCCCTGTGAATAGACTCCATCACGGCTGCGAACCGGCTGCAGAGGTCGTAGGGCGAGTTGGGGCGGATCTTGGGGGGCTCCTTGAGGACCACTCCTTCCGGGGAACAATCCAGCAGGCGGGGCAGGAACTCGCCCAACTTCATCTGCAACTTCTCTGCACGGGAAGAAAGAGAAGGTTATGGGCCACGAGCAAGCTTGGCTCCTCCGAGGCAGCTTCCCAGTGGGCTCCACGTAAGGTGGGAGATGTCTCTGCTAGTCCCTCAGGTCTAGCAGGGAGAGGTATGCTGCAGGCCCCTCTGCCAAAGAGCTTCACCCAGAGCAGGGCTCCCCAAACTTGGGCACAACTGGTGGACTTCAACTCCCAGAATTCTCCAGCCAGCAGACCTGGCTGGAGAATCCTGGGAGTTGGTCCACCAGTCTTAAAGTGCCCAAGTTTGGGGAGCCCTGACTTAGAGGAACCTGGACAGTGGGTCTTTTCAGCCATGGGTCCTGCCCTCTGGAACCCCCCAAGGGGAGGTCAGGCCCACCCCTGCCACCAACCTTGAAGATTCCCTGGGAAGCTGGTGAGATGACCGTTTTGAGCCTTCAGGTGGTTTTGTTTTATTCTTTCCCAATCTTGGTTCTCTTTATGCTTCATTGTTTTAAGGGTTGTTATATTGTTTTGGTGGCGGTGGTTGTATGTGACCCAGAATTGCATTGGGCAGCTGTATACATTTCTACATTCGTTTAAAAAAACAACAACAACCCAGCAGCTTAAGGTTCTCATTTTCTTTAGCTCTTTTTTGTTCCCAAGAATAAGCCTTTCTCTTGGGCAGAGCCACCTGCCTCCCAGCTCTAGGATTTCCTCTCTCAGGTTTCTCTGAGAAAACTTGATGGGATGCCCTTTCGGTGGCTCAGTCGAGCAACCGGTCCGCCAGCCAGCCGTCACGAAGATAAGAGTAACAGCTAAAGTATCCTGGGTGCACGAAGGTGCGCCTTGAGCCACTCCAGGCCACCAAGAATGCTTGCTGCAATTCCTCACCAAGAAGCAAGCTCAGGCATGCCCTTCTCCCTCCAATGGAAGCCGTCAAAACTTGCTTGCTTGCACTGGAGTAACCATCAGTTTGCAAGCTTCTCCTCTTAAAGTCACAGAGAACTCCAGGTCCATGATTTGAATCTATCCACAGGATATACGAGGGCTATCCACAAAATAGATTATGTTTTGCGATAGAAAAAAAAACAAAGTGTAGGAAAAAAAATTATTATATACACTTAAAAGTGACACTTAAATACTACTTTTCAACGTATTCACCGAACAAATTGAGGCACTTATCACAGCGGTGAACAAGCTTTGTAATTCCATTGTCATAAAATTCAGCCGCCTGAGATTTGAGCCAGTCAGTCACGCCCACACGCAGTTCCGCGTCGTCGTCAAAGCGCTGAGTTCCCAGCCAGGTCTTCATCCTCAGAAAGAAGTGGGAGTTGCTTGGTGCAAGATCGGGGCTGTAGGGCGGATGAGGAAAAATCTCCCACTTGAAAGCATTCAGGACTTCTCCAGGGCGATTTGCTGTGTGTCGTCGGGCATTGTCATGCAAAAACAAAATTGTTGAGCTTAACTTTCCTCTACGCTTGTTCTGAATTGCTCTTCTTAGTTTTTGCAATGTTTCACAATACCTCACAGAGTTTATTGTTGCACCATGTTCCAGAAAATCGATAAGAAGCACACCTTGCCTATCCCAAAAAACAGTTGCCATAATTTTCCTTGCAGAGAACGTTTGCAAACATTTTCTTGTTTTTTGGGGGGAATTTATGTGCCCCCACTCCATAGACTGAAATTTGGTCTCGCTGTTCACATGTTTGACCCAACTCTCGCCTCCAGTTACGATTCGATCAAGAAATGAATCTCCATCTTTGTCCTAAGAGTACAGAAATGTCAATGATGCAGCCATACGCTGACTCTTGTGTTTTTCTGTCAGGATTTTTGGCACCCATCTTGCACAAAATTTGTGGTAGCCTAGCTTTTGTGTAACAATTTCATGCAACAAACTGCGTGAAATTTGTGGAAAACTAAGTGAAAGTTCCGTTACTGTGAAACGGCGGTTTTCATGAATCTTGTCATCAACTTTCACGACCAGTTCATCAGTCACAATGCTCGGACGTCCACTCTGCTGTTCATCATGAATGTTAGTTTGTCCATTTTTAAACTTAATGCACCATTGGCGCACTCCACCTTCAGTTGATGTCCCCGTACACTTCACACAGTTGCTGAAAAATTTCAATCGGTTTATGGTTTTTTGCCAACAAAAAGCTTCTCACTGATCACACCTCACAACTGGCGGGATTTTCAATTGCAGCACACATTTCAAACGTTTGCTGTGAAATAACAGGCAATGATACGAACTTCCCACTAGCACGACTAGATGCAGACTAAGCGGCGGATGCACAGACCAAAGATGGCTGCGCTAGCTCCGCCCCTTCTTGCTATAGACGAAAACGTAACCTATTTTGTGGATAGCCCTCATATAACTGGTCCTTGGTGAGAATCTCCCATCACCTTCGCAGTGTCCATAGGGCTAGCAGAGAGGGCCAAATGAGCTGCTTTGATCAAAGAAAATCTGATTACTTTTATTCTACTGCGCTGAAAAGAATTGGAAGGTAATGCTTTTCTTTCTGTTGTTTCCTATTGACACATTGCACTTTCCTCTCCCCCCCATTATCCTACTATCTTTATTTTTACTTGCATTTTGATAAGTTTAATAAAAATATAAATAGACCGCCATTGCAATGTAGAGGAAGGAGCAGAGACAGCAGTGGGTAAAACTCGAGCTTTGTGAGCATGCAGATGTTTCCTTACAGGTACCAACAAACAGAACCCCGAGAGGCAACCAGAGCCGGCAGAAGGAAGTTGGTGTGGTGCCCAGGACAGACACCTGGCTTACCACCCACGTCCTTTCCCAGGTAGGCGCACCAGCGGTTCCTCATGACTTCTATGGCGTCCAGGTCGTCCCTGGAGACGTGGTTGTTCATCATCAGGTGCATGCAGGGGATGATCAGCTCATTCAAGACGCTCACCCCTTCGTCCACTTCCTTTCCGTCGTGGCTTTCGAAGAGGGCGGCCGCAGCATCGTTCAGCCTCTGCGGAGAAGCACCATGGAGAGCCGGTGGGCGAGAATTTCAGAAAGGCCCGTCCCAGCATTCAGAAGGGACGTTTTAAAACAGGGGTCCTCAAACTTGGCAACTTTAAGACTTGTGGACTTCAACTCCCAGGATTCCCTGGTCCTCTTCAAGTGGCGAAGCTTGACAAAAACAGCTGCACTAACTGAACTGAGCCTTCCCGCCCTTCAGAGGCATGGCTGGCTGGGGAATTCTGGGAGTTGAACTCTACAAGTCTTAAAGTTGCCAAGTTTGGGGAACCCTGTCTTAAAACAACCCAGCTTGGGTCTTTGCCACCCCTTTTTTTCTATAAAGTGGAATTTCTTGAGCTGGGCCCCTTGAAGGCAGCTGGGACTTCAACTCCCAGAATTCCCCAGCCAGCCATGCCTCTGAAAGTCTGGCAAGCAGGCTGAGAAATCCAGTCCAGTTAGTGCAGCTGTTTTTGTTGAGCTCGGCCACTTGAAGAGGACCGGGGAATCCTGGGAGTTGAAGTCCAGCCAACAAGAGAATCTGTTACCTACAGAATCAGCTGGGGAGGAGGAGGGCTTAAAAAAGGAAATAGCCGCAAGAATTACCCCAAAGTTAAACTTCTAAAGTTTCAATGACTTCTAAATGAAGAGGGGTAGGCTGGGAGGATAGCCATTTGCAGGCACTGGATGTGGTTTACTTTAAAAAAAAAAAATACAGGTTGCCCTCAACATGCCAAAATTTATGTTGCTAAGTGAGAAATGGGTCACGTGACTTTTGTCCCATTTTACGACTTTGCTCCCCACCCGTTAAGTGAATGAGCTCAGTTCTTAAATGAGTAACATGGTTGTTAAGTGACTGCAGCTTCTCCATTGACTTTGCTTGTCCATGGGGAAGCCGTTGGCAAAAGGGGCCGTCAGACATGGGAGCCAATTGTCAAGTATCCAACTGTAAACCACGTGACTGTGGGGATGCTTCACACATGTGTGAAGTCACTTTTTTCAGTGCTTCGAATGGTCACTAAATAAACTATTTATAAGTCGAGGGCTACTGTCCCTACAGCCTTATAAGGCAAGGGTCGCCAACCTTTTGGACCTCAGGGACCACCAAACTCATAATTTTAAATCCCATGGACCACTGATATGAATTTTGACTGACAATGGCTTGCTGACATTGGTGGGGAAGTCAGTCCCATATTCCAGGACTGACCCCTTGGTCATCCTGGAGCAGCTACTTCTCCACCCGGGTGCACCGGCCTGCCATGGACTGGAGCAGCTGCTCCAGGATGACCAAAGGGCCAGTCCTGGTATCTGGGACCGACTTTCCCACCAAAGTCAGCAAGCTACCCCGAGGTGGATTTCCCTTCCCCACCATTGGTCTTACCTTCCCCTTCCAGCTCGCGTGCCTCTACTCAAGGTAAGATTTGCATTCGGCCGAAGAATGGAGGCCAGTGGGTAGGCGGGCCGTGTGGGAGGTGCAGCCTTGTGTTCCTGCGCAGCCTGGATTAATTGCTTTGGGGGGGGGGGGGACATTTCTCTGCAGACCACCCAAATTTTCTTATGGCCCACAGTGGTTCCCGGCCCACCAGTTGGCAACCACTGGTATAAGGAGCATTCTGCAGTATCCCCTTTTCAGCATAAGCCCGAATGACAGCGAGAGGAATGATGTGAAGACTCTGCCCCTCCCCCCAATTCCACAAGCTTGAAAGGGGGGGAGGGGAAGGGTCCCCTGAATACCCACCAGGAGGCACTTCCTTCTGTAAAGAGCGATCAGAGAGGAGTCCGCGCCCCGGCTGGCTCCTTTGGCCTGCAGGATGGTGTTGGTCTCGTAGGCGTACACCAGATAGGTCAGAGCCTCGCAGTATCTTTAAGAGGGCAAGAAAAAAGGGTATGTGTGTGTGTGTGTGTCTCATATCCTGTAGGATGGAGGAATACATCCCTGGTATGTGTGCCACCGCTTCCCTTCCTGGCTGACAGGACGGGCTGCAACCTGGGGCTGAACCTGGCCTGGCCTGGCCAATATCCTCTCCTGGCCCACAGGGATCCTGATGGGGTTACTTTCTCCTCTGTTTCTGCCTGGAATGGTACAGGGTCTCCTGCTTGAGTAGGCAGGGAGGATGGACTAGAAGACCTCCAAGGTCCCTTCCAACTCTGTTCTTCTGATATCCAGTCTCAGGCAGCCCACAACTGCTCCACCTTCAGGCCATCCTTTTTATTTGGTTTATTCTGGAGGCAAAAGGCTTTATCAAGGGGAGATTAACTGCCATGGAGACATTTTAGGATTTCCTCCTGTGCTTAAGAATAACCAAAAATATATCATTGTTTTGATCCGGTTAGGAGTAGCGGAAACCTGAAGAGGGGCAACTTCAGGGAGCCCTTCCCAAAGCGTGGGAGGAATTTGAACAACCCGCCTCTGTTCCCTCCTGAGGATGATCAGAGTGTTTTTTGAATCGCCAGATTCAGCTTTCTGGACAAAACAACTTTATTATTGCTTATTAAAATCAAGTAGTTTTTCCTTGGATTGTACAAAATTGTATAATGATTTGGCAAAGTGCACAAAACAGAGGCAGGCTGGACCAAACCCAATACTGACCACTTGTAGACGACTCAAGATGTGTCACTGTGTGTGGAAACATCAACTCGAGGCCTGAAGCCTTTAGAGAAGGGCTCTCCAACCTTGGCCACTTTAAGCCTGGTGGACTTCAATTCCCAGAATTGAAGGCTTAAAGTTGCTGGCTGGGGAATTCTGGGAGTGGAAGTCCTCCAGGCTTAAAGTGGCCAAGGTTGGAGAGCCCTTCCTGAAATCACTGCGGGTGAACTCACTGGTTTTTCTGATAAAGCTCCAACCCCGTCAAGAGATAGATGGACACCTTGCGGAACAAGCTGTAGTCTTCATGCCATTTCTGTCCAGAAAAACAGAAAAATTCTTGGTAGTCGTTATGTTCCACTCCCCCCCCCTCCCTTTTTGATGCTACTGCCCTGCCCCAGGTATCCTCTGGCATGCCTGAGTCATGCCAAGCAAGAGAAGAGGTTGATTATTCATCTTAGATGTGCATTGTGGCTAAATGTAAGCTAGTGGATGTGCGTAATGAGCACCCCAAAGTGTTGTTTTTTTTCAACAGAGCAGGCTGGGACAGGGAATTAGGGTCTGGTCTGCTTTTCACAAAAGCTACGTGTGGGTCTGTGTGTGTGTGTGTGTGTGTGTGTTGAAAGTGAGGGCTTCTTACCTTGTACTCTTCCATGTCTACCTCGTCTGGGCCAATTCCTTTCAGCTTTTCTCGGGCCACCTTCATAATGCTAATTGACCTGTTGCCCAGAAGAGAGAGAAGGAACACTGTGAATTCCGGGGAGGGGGGGGTGACATCTAGTCCAACATTTTCAATTTCGTTTACTTCCATCAAAATGGAGGGCTGGTGGCTTCCCAATACCTGGAACCCGAAGGTGAGCCTCAGTGGCGCAGTGGTTAGAGTGCAGTAATTGCAGGCTACTTCTGCTGACTACCAGCTGCCTGCAATTTGGCAGTTCAAATCTCACCAGGGTCAAGGTTGACTCAGCCTTCCGTCCTTCCCAGGTGGGTAAAAGGAGGACCCAGATTGTTGGGGGCAAGAGGCTGACTCTGTAAACCACTTAGAGAGGGCTGGAAAGCACCATGAAGCGGTATATAAGTGCTAGTGCTCTTCCTTCCTTCCTTCCTTCCTTCCTTCCTTCCTTCCTTCCTTCCTTTTCTCCCCTCCCTGTTAGAATGCAATATTGCCAGTTAATTCTGCCAACTGCCAGGAGTTTGATCTTGACCAGCTCAAGGTTGACTCAGCCTCCCATCCTTCCAAGGTGGGTAAAATGAGGACCCAGATTGTTGGGGAGCAAGATGCTGATTCTGTAAACAGCTGAGAGTAATAGCACTGTGAAGCGGTATATAAGTCTAAGGGCTGTTGCCATGGTTCCTTTCGGTCTCTCATGCGTGTCCTAACCCTAATGAACCACCTGCAAGCCAACCACCAAAGCTCAGAGAGCATCCAGGGTGCCCCACTTCAACTAGGAGCTATGAATCATCTCCTGACCGTCCCTCACCACCTGCTTTCAACCAACCTCTCGTCGTAGCTGAGGTTCCTGTCTGCAAACTGCTCGAGGAGAGTCCTCTCCACCACCTGCTTGGGGGCGTTGTTTTGCAGCAAGTAAACTAGGACGTGTTGAAGGCGGGGGTCATTCTGGGGTGTTGGGGTCTCTCTGGACAAGGAGTACAGCCTGGAATATTCTTCACGGAATGCCTGGGGAAATTGGTGGTTGACATGGCTATCATTCCAGCTCGTTATGAATCCACCATACAGATTCTGCCCTTGTTTTGCAGCTGATTTCGAGGGAAGGGAGATTTCTTTTACCCTGACGTGCTAAGACCCTACAACAGAGGTCCCCAAACTTGGCAACTTTAAGACTGGTGGACTTCAACTCAGGCTCTGCTGGCTGGAAAATTGCTGAAGTCCACCAGCCTTAAAGTTGCCAAGTTTGGAGAACTCTACTCTACAGGCACCTGCTGGAGGTGCCAGAGATAGCAAAGGAATCTCTAAGATAGTAGAATGAACAAACATCCTAAACATTAATCAGTTCCAGTCATGAAGTGATTATCATTTAAGATTGTCTAGTTCGATCCGAGGCAGAGGCAGATATTTTTCTCTGGGCACAATGGGAATTTATCTGCTGAATAAAATTCCACAACGGTGACAGGAAGGGCATCCAGTCAGCAAACATTCTGCTCTATTCAGTTGCCCTGACTCCACCCCGCAAGGGATTATGGAGTCATTAAAAGGAGATGTTTGTCTACAATAGCTCTTTTTACCTCACTGTTTATTTTGGGGCGTTTTCCTATTTTATTGCTCTTCCATGTTGACCAGAGAAGGCTGCTTGTACAGCACAGACGGATTCTAAGTGTTCCACAATTCCTACCACTGTAAAACACAATGGTGCTAAGGGACACTTTAAGGTGTATGTGATCTGGGACAAAAGGAATAAACAAGGCATGAAATTTATCTTGAAGTTTTATCTTTTTTTTTTTTTTCTAAGTGTGGAAAGGATTTCCACAAAGGACTTGGATAGCTCCCACTTTCTGCTTTGAATCAGGAAGACTTCCAGATTTCTGGCATTTCAGCTGGGAAGATGAACCTTTCCTAGTTAGACTTTTCTATAAATATGAACATGGGCTCAGATACCAAGCAGATACACTACGTCCCCCTCCTCTACCTTGGATCAATGTTGTTGCTCTAAAACTCTCCCCCCAAAACAACGGCTCAGGTGGGGCAAAAGTCCCACTCCTGCCGATTCTGGCATCCAGCTGGACACCTGGACACCACCTGCTTCTGCACTCTACCCCATTCCAAGGCAAAAAAAGGGAAGGAGAAGACAGGCCCCTGACCCAGAGAAAAGGCCTCATCCCTTGGGGACAGAGAAAAAAACAAGGCACATGCGCTTAGGGGTAAAGTACTACCTTGACTAGCCCTGCTTCAGACCCATCGCGATCAAAGGTCTGGCGAGCTTTAGCAATGGCCAGGATCACCCCTTGCATGGCAGGGCTTAGCATCACCTGCCACAGAGAAGAGAGAAGAGGAGAGAAAGAGAGAAAGAGAGCGAGACGGGAGGGAGGGGGAAAGGCTGCATTGAAACAAGCTCTCCGTCATCCCACAGGCAAAAGAACCAAGGTCAGCTTAGGGAAGGTTTTGTTTGGGTGGCTCCCCCATTTCCAGATCCTTGGAAGGTAACTGAGAGAAGAGACTCGATAACTCAGGGTTCAAATGTGGGGTCCTTGATGCCCTCTGAGCTTGGTTGTGATCTTGCAGACATTTCATGGCTCAACTAGGTAGCATTGTCAGTGCTACAAGGGAGTGAGGGGTTGGACTTCTACTACTGATGATATCACCTAGTTGGGTCATGAAGCGTCTGCCAGAAGACAACCAAGCTCAGAGGACACCAGGGACCCTCACAGATAACCCAAAGTGACACATAAGGAGCCACGCAGCCTCTCCATACAGCACAACCACATTGTCAACCCTGAAGGGAACCTGGCTGAGGACATCTTGGAGGCTTCAGGGTTGCCACCAAGCTGAAGAAGGGGCAGGGAGGGGGGAGGGGGAAATAGCTAGATGGGGTTTTGTAACCCAAAACAAGAAAGCTTTCCTGTGGGAACCAAAGACATTTCGGCAGGCGGATGGCCAGGGGAGGAGTGAAGTAACCAAGCAACCAGCCAGCACCTGGATTGGACAGCAGGACCAGCGACTTGGGGAGAGGGGGGAAACTTTCACTTTTGAATCAGTCGGCCTTTCACCAGGTGTGCCAATACAATATATCCCATAGATTGCTCTTTGGGGAACATGCCTGCCTCCAGAGTTCTGCTTTCCATGGGTGCTGTACTTGGAGGGCTGACCCACATTGTATATCTGGGTCTGCCTGTTTGCTCAGTGGGATGTGGATGACCAGCCATCTGTAAGACCCACGGGAAAGGAGAGGGTGGTTTCAAAGTGGGGCTGGGGGTGTCCCACTTTGGGAAGGGGGCCCATCAGGAGTGGAACGGGCCTGGGGAGCAGCCCCTCCCCTCCCAGAGACGGTACCTCCTCGTTATAGCCATCTGCATCCGATCTAACTAGGATCTTCCCCACACTGGGAATCTCCACTTCTGAAACTTGAGAGCTGGGTGGGGCAGGAGGCTCCCTCTGCCCTGCTTCTTGGGGCTCTTCTGCCTGCGGCCTGGCTTCCTCGGAGGAGGCCTTCTCTGGACCTGCCTCCTTGGGCTGTGGCAGACCGAGGGGGGGGGGGAGGAGAGGGAGGAGGAAGAGGAGGAGGAGGAGAAGGGCGTGAGAGGAAGGCAAGAGGAGCAGCAACAGGGGCCCAAGGAGGGCAAGAAGCTCAGCAGGACAGGTGGAAAAGGGGCTGCCAACCATGACCCCCACCTGGTCAAGAGCAGCCGGGACACCAGCCTTCTTGTAGACATCGGCCGTCTTGGCGATGGCTTGGGCAGTCTGCTCCTTGGCCAACACGGCGTGCTCGGAGGAGTGCGAATGCGGCCCACACTCACAGGGGAAGGCGTGTTCTGGAAGGAGAAAGGGAACTTTCAAGGGTTTATGCTTTCTCAAAGGTATGATGGGAAGCCATTGAGGTTGGCAGGACCCACATCTGCAGCTAAAGGAAGCTGGCATTTCTAAAGGCTGACTGGGGTCGTCTCCAGAAGACGACCAGGGGGTTAAAAAGGAGCTCTTAAACAGCCCCCCCCCCCCTTTAGCCTTGGGAAGATTCAGGAGAAATCAGAGAGAAAAATCTAAATCTAGGAGCTAGGACCCACTACAAGGATCATTTGGGCTGCCTCCATTTTACCCAGGTAGAATCGATGAGGACCTTCTGATCTAAGGGGCTTTTTCTTCTGGAAACAGGGCCACAACCTCTTTGGACTTGAGGACCCTAAATTGCTTATTCTCTTGCTGCAACCCCAGACAGGAAGGCAGCTCTAGGACACTTGAAGAAACCACCACAGAGGACCCAAACCAGATGGAACGGGCCCACCAATGGTCAAGCCTCTTTACAACACTTTTTTTTTTGCGTGACAATCATTTCCTGCCCTGCAGTTTCAACTCCCTGTTTGCTGGTACCAGAAGGCGAAGGCAGAACTTTTCTCACCTTGACTGGAGTCCGAAGACAGGCCCTGGGACTCCAGAGGCTCAGAGGATTGCTCCATCTGGGCCATTTTGCAGGACTGTTCTTCCAGTTCAGCCATCTCCTGTTCTACCCTCCAGCTGTCTTCTTCGATGTAGCGTTGAAGCTCCAGAGGCAGCAGTTCTACTTCTCTCTCTGGTTGTCCATCATCATAAACTACCAAAGAAAGAGAAGCAGAGGGTCCTTCGTTGGCCTGTGTCTGAACACCTCTTGGACAACAAAAGCAAGACAGGTGACTGAGCTTGTTAGTTGCCCTTTTCCTCTTATTAGGATGCGGTGGCCACAAGTTGTTATTCGTGGCCAGGATGGTTATATATGGTCTCCAGCATCAAAGCCCAGTTGCTGAGAATGGATCTGCAGTGCCCTGTGTGCACAAACAGGACCAAAATATGAGGAGTTTTCCTGCCTTTGAGACCCAATAATTGCCTAGACAGGTTTGCCTAGTTTTCTTGGCAACATTTTCGGATGTGGTTTGCCCTTGCCATCTTCAACTGACCCGAGACTTTCTAAATTTATTCCTCTTGGAACTAAACTACTTCCACCCCAAATATATCAAACTAGGATGGGGGGACAGATTCTCCTTAACGTCATTTCAAATCCCCGCGAAGGTACAGAAAAAGAGACCGGGCTCCATTCTCAACCAGAGGACAGGAAAGCTCTTCTTAAGCAGCCCATCTTAACGGATCCAGAGCATCTGACCCCCAAGGCGGAAGAGGCATCACCAAGAACCGGGTTCAGATTCTCACCAGCTGCGAAGTGTGGTAGCTTCTTACTAACATAGATGAGGCAGTAGGCGCTGGCATTTTTCAAGCCGCCAAAGGAATCCCTTTCCAGCTCTTCCCAGGAGGATTCCGTCACGGCAATGTCATTGTACTTCAGCCAGGTCCTTTGAGGCAGGCTGTAGATGTAGGCCCAGTAATGGCCGGCGTTGGCCTGGCCTTCGTGGACCAACACAGCATGCAAGTGATAAGGGACCTGGAAAACACAGCCACAAACACAGATACCGTCGGTTCTCGGGTTTATTTTTAGAGAGGTTGAAGTAACATGACCACCATGGGGAGATTCGACGAGGCAAATTCTCAGCTGTCGCGCCTGGAAGAACAATCCATTCATATAATCAAAGCTTAGCCGAGATTCCTTTCCTGGGGGAACAACAAGGCTTTCTATGTTGGTAAGCAGGGCTGCAGAGACCATTGTGACCAGATCAGTCAGAGTCCAGAGCCAGCCACAAGTGACACATCCAACCAATTTGACATTCAATGGAAGCCATTCGCTGGGGGAACTCTTGCAACTAGCAAGGCCTTGATGGGTGATCCTGTCGGGGATGGAGCAGCTCAATGCTGTACAATCCAGAACGCGCCCAAGCTCTGGTTTGTGATCTACTAAACTAAGGGTTTCCAAACTTGGCATCTTTAAGACTTGTGGACTTCAGTTCCCAGAATTCCTCAGCCTGCCCAAACAAAAATGAGGAAGTTCCAGCTCTTCCATTAAAATACTCAGCCTCTGCAGTCTCTTTGGAGAGGCAGTACGGAACAAACCAGGGCAGTTGCCATACTCAGAAGTCCCATCAGGCTAATTTTACATGGAGGAACAAAAATGGAAAGTATTAACTAATTCAACCACGGAACTCTGCCTTATATTTTGGGGGAACTGGTGCCAATAGAAAGTCAGAAGTACCCGCACAACCAGGAAGAATGACAGACACCCCTACCTGGCAGAGCTGAGGGTCAGTATAGACATGATCCATGGACTCAGAAAGCATCAGCATGGAAGTCTTCAAGTCTGTTAATCAAAGCAAAATAGGAAGCGAGTGATCAACGGCCAAGTTTTGTTAAAGAAAAGGAAACATTTGCTTTACCAATCTTTAAAGCAGGGGGTCTCCAACGTTAAGACTTGTGGACTTCAACTCCCAGAATTCCTTAGCCAGCAAAGTCCACAAGTCTTAACATTGCCAAGGTTGGAGACCCCTGCTTTAAAGACGCTTCTCAACTAGTTGTGCAATCAGGCCTCATAGGAGATTTGTGATTGATTGCAAATGTCCCTCACAGTTGCATGTCAGGCCATTTTGTGCAAAGCAAGGTGAAGGAACCATTCTCCTCCCTGGAGACAACCTGGACCAATGCTCACATTCAGGGAAAGGCTGGCCCTGAAAGATGGCTGGATCTATGTGGATGACCTGGATGATTCAAAAATTTGAAGATGTCCTCTTTGGCCAGACAAAGAGTTGTCCTTCGCCAAGGAAGCTTCAGACCCTCGGCCCGCCATGAAAACTGCAAAAGGCTCCGAGAGAGATCAGTTAGGACTTCCTGATCACATCCCGCGAACAGAAAGAAGGGACTTAATACTGTGACAGGAAGATGGCATCTCACCTTGCCACCTTCTCCAGTTCAGGGAAGAAATGGAATGGAAACCAACCCGTATGCAAATGGGAAAATCTCAGTAGCAACTCTTGAAATGTGAAATGTGAGATTATCCAGGCACAGACCTTTGATGTCTTGCTCAACCTCTTCCCTCCACTTCTGCAGGCAGGAAATGACCAGGCTCATCTCATCTTCAGAGATGGCCCGAGGAGCCGCGGGCTCTTCTGACATCTCCCCTGGGCACCTGGGTGGAGGAAAAGATGTGCTCAACCAGCTGATGGGAACTGGGGCTCTTGGCTGGGGCTGACAGTGCTCCTCAAAAGCCAGAGAGGGCAACGAGATGGAAATCAGGAGGACTGCTTTAAAAGTGCAACTGACCAACAGGCATTTTCCTTTTGAATTTCTAAACTGGCATCATTTCTAGGGGGCAAAATAATCAGATTTATCATCTGATTGCTTCAGTCTGGATACAGCCACAATGGAAAGCTTGGGCCAGGTTTTACCTGCTTGGCTTGGTATGGGTTTCTGAGGGTTCTTTTTCTGCCTTAGTTTCTGCTGTTGTCGTCGTCGCTGCGCAGGACAGCTTGGTCCTTGCAAATTCAAGAACGGACTGCAGCATATCCGGCAAGGGGAAGCGGTCTGCGCCAGAACCGTACCTTAGGTACCTAATTAGGAGGAAAATATCATCAGCCCCACCTCAAAACCACCAGCCTTCCCAAAGTCAATTTAGCAAGGCCATCCCTTTCAATAGCAACAGCACTTAGACTTATATACCACTTTCACAGGGCTTTACATCCTTCTTTAAGCAGTTTACAGAGTCAGCCTCTTCCCAACAATCTAGGTCGTCATTTTATCCACCTCGGAAGGATGGGAGGCTGAGTCAACCTTGAGCCGGTCAGGATCGAACTCTGGGCAATATTGCATTCTAATCAGTGTGCCACCACGGCTCAAAAGTATCACATCAGTGATAAAAGGTTTCCTTTCCTTTACCCCTTGAACATGGGGGCACATATTAAATCATGGCTGACTACTGATATTTTTGGAGTGCAAGTCCCATTTTCCTGTCCTGCTCCTGGGCCTCTTTGAACAGATTCTTCAAATGGTACAAGGGGCACCCTCCTTTTGGGGCTGAATTACGGTGGTAGAATAGAGAATGAGCTGGCAGGTTGTCTGTCGTGTCTGAAGAGCAACCTTGTGCAGCTCTCCAGAAAACCTAAAATAAATCTACCTGGGTAGAGGCCTCTAAAAAGCTTCATCACGATACCCCTATCCAAGGACAAGCAGACAAGCTGAACTGGGCTTTTTTCTCAAGGCAAGAAAGTGGGAGAGAGATGCCAGCTGACTGAGCTTCTGCAAGGGAAAATTCAGAGTTTGAGAAGGACTGCCTACTTTTCCAACTGCTGCTGTAGGATGGTCATCTGGTCTTTCAGTTTCCTGATCTCTTCTCGTTTCGCTTGAGTAATTTCTTTATTACCATACATAAACCTAAAGGAAAGATAGTTTTGACAGCTGCATCCCACTTAACGCAACCCCACAATATCTTTTTTTGCAGATTTGGAAGTCTCAAGCCATAAAGCTTCCCCACCTTACCTATCCATGTAAATGACTGGCGGGAATTCCAGCTTGTTGTGAATCTTCTCTGGCTGCCCAAGGGATTGATTGAACTCAAACCGGGAAAGTTCAAAAGTCAGGACTGGGGGCAGCTTTGTAAACCAGCGCTGAAATAGACACACAACGGGTTAAGATGGCTGGATGCTAATTATAAGCTGCCCTTTTCCCATTCATAGTGTTCTCCATGTACAAGCAGGAAAAGCAATTACTTAGATCCCATTTCATGTCATGCCCAGAAAAAGAGAAATCACCATTTGAGTTCAGCAAATCTGATTGTATGATTTTGGTGGGGGGGGGAAAAAAAAATCAGTATTTTGAGGCAGGAAGGCTTCCCCTGAATCACTTGCTAAGTACCACAAAGCAGATGTATACAACTTCCATTGGTTTTGCAGCCCTGTTTCTCAATGCTGGCCACTTTAAGACACAGGAGACATCAACTCCCAGAATTCACCAGCCAGCACGGCATGTATGAGTTGAAGTCCACGCATCTTAAAGTGGCCTAGAATGAGAGACACTGAATTAGAACTGCATGCTGCAAATGGATGGGCGAAGACTATTGTTTTAGGAAGAGCAGGAGACTGGAAATTTTAAGGGCAAAATTGGTGCTTCCCATTCCCACTTTCTTTCCACACCCATCAGCATATTTTAAAAAGGTGGAATTCATTCTGGAGGGTTGCGAAAGGGGAGAGGCACTTTTGCAATCTGCTTACAGAGGCAACCCAGAGACAACTCCTGCCCCAAACGTGATTTTCTCATTTCTACAAAACCATTTCAAACTGAACATGGGATGAAAACAAGTTCACTGCAATTCTACAAGCCCTGCTGGAAGGATTTCTGTCAAGAACTCCGGCTTTTAATAGACTCCTCTCATTTCTTGCCAGACGGGCCCAAACGTCATGATCAAAACTGCTCCTCCTCTTGGAGGCTATTTGTGGCTAGTCTGTTCTACTGGGATCTATGAGAAGGTACTGTAATGTTTATTCTTTCCAATGTATTTGGGAGAAGCCCTTTAAAAAGAGGGTTTCACCTCCCCTGGTCCTTTGTTTGTATCACTGAAGAAGAAATGGAATGAATGTCTTTAACTAAACCAGTGAAAAAGTTACCCAACTGGACATTTTGTTCTGGGCCAAAGGCAGGGTGGCTGGAGCCATTCAGATCCCCCGGCTACAAATGTGAAAGCTGAATAGCCCAATTCTCCCAACAGGGAAGGGTTTCTTAGATGGATGACTATGGAGATTCTCAGTCATCCAGGTCATGGTTGCCTCAAAGGTGCTTTTAAAAACAAAACAAAACAAAGTGACTTCCTTGGTTTTTTTTTTCTTTGAAAACGTTTCCCTTCTCATCCCAAAAGCTTCATCAGTTCTGACTGGATGGTTAGTGGTGGGGAATAGGAGGATCCTGTCACAATTAATCCTTCCATTCCCCACTACCAGAACTCATGAAAAGTGAAACGCCCTTTTCTTCCTCAAGGGAACAAACCTAGTTCAGTTGCTTTTTGGAAAAGCACCTTTGAGGTTTCTTAGGTGCTTTAAGTGTTTTCCATATATTCGGTCTTCTGACCACAAACTGAACTTCAATGCTTTGGGTTAACACCTCCTAGATGTAGGAAGTGTGCAAATCCTGAATTTCTTTTCTTTTCTCAACCTTGGGGACCCAAAAAAGCCTGGACTTCAATTCCCAGGATTCCTCAGCTGGCCGTAGGAACCACAGGAAGCAAACTAGAATGCTCCTGAACAGATTTCCAGTATAGCGGATGGAAACAACATGATTACTTTAGGATTTATTAAGCTAAAATCAAGAGATGGTTTTTGCAGAGAGTGGGAAAAAGAGAGAGAGAGAGTGCAACGTATATTCAGATACAAAGACAAAGTTACAAGCAAGAAAAGCATACCATTAAATCAAAAACTGTACTTTTATCCCCCGAAAATACGGAGGCACGGGCTGTTTCCTATGGGCAGGCTTCAACAGAAAGAAAAATATTTTTATCACACTCGCACCCTGGACACAACATGTGAAATATAAAGGTCACGCACTGCATGCTGTTAAGTCATTCCACAGCATTCCCTTAACGCCAGCATGCTCTCAGGCATCATATTCTGTGTTGTCAAGTTGGTAACTGGCAGGTCTGTCCTGGCTCCGAGTTGTGTAAATGCCACAACACTCACCTCTTGTGTATAGGTCACCGCCTGCTTGGAAGGCTCCGACTCGCCCTCCTTCTCCACCATGGCTCCTTCCAAGCATTCGTGCAAGTTCCTGTAGCCGTTGACCTGCAGGGGGTACTGGCCGAAGGTCTCGATTTTGGAAAACCTCTTGCCTAAACAGGGGAGGGGGAAGACGCCCATCAAGAAGGAGCCTCTGTGGCGCAGTGCTTAGAGTGCGGTACTGCAAGCTACTTCTGCAGCAGCTGTTTCCAATTTGGCAATTTGGAACAAATCCCACCAGGCTCAAGGTTGACTCAGCCTTCCGAGGTGGGTAAAAGGAGGATCCAGATTGTTGGGGGCAAGAGGCTGACTCTGTAAACCGCTTAGAGAGGGCTGGAAAGCAGTGTATAAGTCTAAGTGCTGTTGCTATTTAAGGAGAAGAAAACCAAATCCCAAACAGATCGTCCTTCTAAGTGGGGTAGGAATAAAACCAGAGGAAGCTGCAACGGCGCTTCTCAGGTGTTCCAGCTTACCTTCGTGAACCCCTTCAGTTAGGAAAGTCCCATAAAAAAGCTGAACCATGGGGTTCTCTGATTTGTCCTGGGAATTCCTGTTGCAGAAGGAGAAAGCAAGGGGAATGTGAATTGGGGATGCCGAGTCGAATGAAAAGGACTAGGAATGACATAATAGCAGTTTTGCAATACTTGAGGGGCTGCCATGAGGAAGAGGGGGTCGATCTATTCTCTAAAGCACCAGAAGGCAGGATAAGAGTCAATGGATGGAAACTAATCCGGGAGAGCAGCAATCTAGAACTAAGGAGAAATTTCCTGACAGTGAGAACAATCAGTGGAACGATTTGCCTCCAGAAGTTGTAAATGCTCCAACACTGGAAGTTTTTAAGGAGAGATTGGACAGACCATTTTGTCTGAAATGGTATAATTTTTCCTGCCGGAGCAGCGGTCTGGACTGGAAGACCTCCAAGGTCCCTTCCAACTCTGCTATTCTGAAAGCAAAGTCACCATTTTTCTTAAAAAACAGGGTGGTAAGACAAACCACCAAGGCGACTTTTCCAGAAGCCAAGCAATGCACTTTTTCCATTTGGCCTTTCGGGGATTCATCCAGAGCAGGGGTCTCCAACCTCAGCAACTTTTAAGCCTGGAGGACTTCACCTCCCAGAGTTCCCCAGCCAGCTGGCTGGGGAATTCTGGGAGTTGAAGTCCTCCAGGCTCAAAGTGGCCAAGGTTGGAGACCCCTCATCTAGATCTCACCAAGCTCGGGTGGCAGATGGGAACTCAGGACCTGATGCCCCTCCCTTCAAGGGGCTCCCCATTTCTACGAGGAGCCCTCATATTGGAGCTGACTAGGACTCCTCACGCTTGGGCTTCCTACAGGCTGAGAGCTGCCAGCTACAGCCAGGAATTCAGCCCAGAACTCAACCATTCACGCAAAGCCATAGGTGACGGGATGTTGCATGTCGATTCCCTCCCATGTACAGTGCTTGGTCATAGGGAGTCCCAGTGTGAAATCTGAGCCCTGGGGAATGTTAAGAGTTCGCCTGGTTACAAGCCAACTGTATTGGATCTCATGATCATTTAACTCAGGTGCTCAGAACAGGTCAAGTTACTGAAAGTCAGAAATACACTTCTGCTTCATTCAGGATCGCCCACGTGCCCACTCTGCCCCCTGACTGTAGCACACAGAGAGAGAATCACACTATCCTAGAGAGTGGAAAACAACAGGCATTATTGTTGTTGGTTTTTAAAAAAACATTTTCACGGCAAACTCTGGCAACTGGGCAGCTTCACAAAAATAAATCACCAAAGCTTCTTGAGACTCACTCGGCCTCCACTGTCAGTTGGAAAGCATCTTCCAGCCAGTCCAGGAGCTTGTGGGTGAACTCGCTCACATCTTGCTAAAAAGGAGACAGAGGGAGCAGCAAAGGTTAGTTTCTGGAGACATTTACCCCGAACAGTTTTCTCTGCTGTTTTTACATAACCTTGGATGTCTTTCATTTTTAATTTTAAAATGACTTTACATTGTTAATGTTTCTGTACTTTAGAGTTGTGAACTGCCTTTAAGTTAAATCTCTCTGCTGGCTGGGGAATTTTGGGAAGAGTTGATGTCCACACATCTGAAAGTCAGCCAGGTTGAGAAACACTCCTATACAGCAGGGGCTGAGTTAGAGACCATCCTTGCCAGTGTGATCCTGGGCCAAATGCCAGCCGGGATGTGGGAAGAGCCCAAGGGTGCCTTCACCTGTTGCTCCTCCGGGGATCTGAATGCCCCTTTGAGAAGTTCGAGGGCGGTTGTCGGGTCTACAAATTTGCGTCGCGTTCCCAGCATCAAAGCAAAGAGATATTGGAGTTCCTGCATGAATGCAATGTTCCTCTTTTCCTGCAAAACAAGAAGAGGTGCAATAAAAAAGCAATTTAAACCACAGGTCAAGAAAGGGTCCTCGATCAGCAAAGTGTGCTTAGTTCACATTCAAAAGTTATATTTGCTGGAGTGATGCGTGGCACACAATTCACACAACCAGGACTCCATTTACAAACTATCCAAAGCCAAAACTAACTAGGGCACATTGTGGCTTGGAATGTTGTACTGATTCATTCCAGGCAGGATTCCCCCAATAAATGGCTGGCTTTGGAGAAGAGAAAGAGACTCTCATCACCAGGGGTGCTGCCTTCCAGACACAACCTAGGCTATTCAACAGAACGGTTTCCTTTCCTCCAAATTCACCAGCGACAACAATTCCAGAGAAAGTCTTTATGGGGTGGCCAGCAACTCCAGCATTGTCTCTCTAGATCAGAGTTCATGATCGCACATCATGTTGCCCCCTGTCTGGAAGTTTTTAGTTATATAGTTTTTAGCTATTTGGGGTCATTTAATCACTAGGTAAACTGTAGGGGAGAAAGTCCAAACAAATAGCATCAGTATTCTAACAGACGGGACCCCTAAGAGGCCCAGACTCTGAAATACTGAAAAGGTTCCAAAGTTGCTAGAGAAAACTAAAATTGGGGAAATTAATCACACCATCAAATCACAGCTTTGTGTTCTAGATTCTGAACATGGGAGAGTCCTTCCTATTTCTGGAGAAATCAGAGACCCTCTTTCATCTTTTAACTACCTCCCACCCTTGCAGGTTGTCAGTATTTGGCCAGCCCTGTTGTGCCAACATGGCTGCTCAGGAAGCCGAGTTCCCCTCCCGTCACCCAGGAGTCACTTACACTTCGGCTGCGGCAGGTGTCCAGGACGGCTTCGGGCAGGGAATAGTTCAGGACCAGGTGCCGGAATTCTGGCAGCTGGAAGAGAGACTGACAGCGCCCGTGAAATTAACCTCCCGCTCCATTGGTGATTGTATGTCAAGTCTCTAGAATACTCCTCAAAGAGGACTTCAGCCAAAGGAGAGGCTTGGGGTGGCCACACCCACCTGCCAACAGGTAAGTGCCTCCTTCTCCATCCTCTCACAGGCTCCGTTAGGAAAGTTAAAACCCAGCCCAGGAAAAGAAAGCAGGCAGGGAAGCCCGAACTCATTAGCTCTCACATCAACTGAAGAAAAATCGTGCTTCACTGGAGGAGTGGTGCTTGATCTCAAGACACTTTTACCAAGGGTGGATCTCAGCTCCCAGAATTCCCCAGCCAACTGAAGCCCACTCGTCTTAAAGTGGCTGAGCGAGAATTTGAGGGAGCCCTGTTGCCAGCGGAGAAGCCCCAGTGCCCCAAATTACCTGTATGACTGCACTGAACCAGCAGGTGTTCCCAATGTTCTTCATCCCAACCGGCCATCCACTGACCCTCCTCCAGTCCCGCTGAGTTGTGTTCTCTCCCCAAACTTCACAGCGTTTCCTTTTGGAGCGGTTTTTGTTTTCGGCTGCACTGGGTTCCTGGGCTCTGCCAGAAACACAAACAGCAGCAACTGCAATTAAATCCTTTTGGGGGGCTAGAAGCAACTAGCTCTCTTCACTACTCATCTCTTGGGCTCTTTGAGGAGGTACTACAGAACACCCCAAGAGCAGGGATCTCCAACCTTGGCAAGTTTAAGCTTGGCGGACTTCAACTCCCAGAAGTCCCCAGCCAGCAAAGCTTGAAGTCTGCCAGGCTTAAACTTGCCAAGGTTGGAGACCCGTGCCCAAGAGGATAACTGTCATCCCTCTTTCAGTAGACTTTGGCCCTCAAGAAAAGCCTATGCTGCTAGGAATGCAGACTGTGCTAGTCAACTGGACATTTCCTGAAAATGGAAAACCCCGATTTGGACACGTGTTTCTCCTGTGGGGATGGGGAGTGTTAGGAATCTGTCCAACAATTAGTTGGGTTGGCAATATATAAACCAACAATGTATGTCTGTAGCTTTAAGACAAAGTTACTGTATTGATTTGTACTATGTTCCGATTGGTTGGCTGTATTGTGAATTGCCATAAGAGGGAGCTGGAGATCATGGTTTGCTCTCTCTGACATTCTGTTGCTATAGAAGGTTCTCTGCTGTGCTTATACTTTGATATCTTTGTTTACTGTAAATGACAAAGGCAACCGATAAGATTTTGTAACTGGATAGTCTTTGGACTGTTAAATGTACATGATCTGGACTGTTTATTGGACTGTGCTATTTCTTAAAGTAAACTTTAACTCAATTTAGTGTATCTGAGTGTGGCTGAATAATTATTCATAACTATTCTCATAAACGTTTCCACATGCATATCCTTGTTACTCAAGGGTTATTCTGTACATATCATAACAGGGAGCATGCAAACACAGCAGGGACCTGGATGGGTGCAGGGTGGGGCATGGCTGCTTCTGGAGACAAAAGGGCCTGGGGGTGGTTTCCCCCACAGCAACAATGCAGAATAAATACAACAATGACATACGCGTTGGTGGCTGCAGCAAAATCCATCTTCCCGGCTGAGAAGTCTGGGTCTCCAGAAGGAAGGGGTTCCTGGAAATCGGCAGGGTTTGGGGGGGCTTCATTCTGAGCTGGGAATTTAGAGAGCAGCCAATGTTAGGTGTTGTTGGTGCAGTTAAACTGCTTCATCTCCCCACCCAGAGAAGCCCAAGGGCGCTTCCCACTTCACCACAATGTTCTCATCCAGAGAGTCACACAAAGATCAGGATGCCTCACAGGCCCTTTTGGGATCTCTGTTGACATCTTACCAGCTTGCTTGGCTCTTCACCTTCATCCTCTCTCCCCTCCCCACAAGAACAAAAGTGACTCAATGCAGCCTAGCTCTGATGACGGAGATTTCTGAGAACGGCTATATCCCAAAGGCCGCGAGCTGAGGCTTAGCAAGGGAGTGGAAGGGCCCTTGCTGGTCTCTGCTTCTATTTATAAAGGCTCCATCCCAGAGGGACAGAATTTGTTGGGGAGGTTTTCAGAGCCAGCATGCAGCCTTCCTGGGAAAACTTAAATGCTGGATGGATGGAGGAGAAAAGTCCACGAAGGAGAAAGCTGGGGCTTACGGGTGGCCGGTCTTTCTCTTCCCTCGGAGTGGGAAGCAGCGGGGTCTCCCTCGGTCTCTCGGTCACTGACTTCGGTGAGGAGGCCCACCGCCTGCATTAGGTTTCCATGGGAAGCCTGAGGAGAGACAAAGAGGGCAGGAGAGGATGGCATGCTGTTGCTGCTCCTTGACAGCAGGGTTTCTCAAATTTGCCAACTTTTAAGAAACTCCCAGAATTCCTCTTCCAGTCATGTTAGCTTAGGAATTCTGGAAGTTGAAATCCACAAGTTGTAAAGTTGCCAAGGTTGGAGGCCCTTGCTCTAGAGGATTTTTTTTGTTGTTAAACTTATTGTCCTGGTTAATGGTAGAGCAGGACATCTTTAAGGAAGAAAAAGCACATTTAAAATTGGATGCTCGACTTCATATCCCATGCTAGGACAGGCCATGCACCCCCTCGCCCCAAGACCAGAGGGCCCTGGCGGTGAGTCACAGGAGGAAGACCGGGAGCAGAGGACAGCTGCCCTTTGGCCAGGGAACGTGGACAGCTGTCCGAATGCCACACTTTGTCCAGGCTGGGAACAAGCCCTCCAGGAGAGCAGGGCTGCCCGTTTCGGATTTCAAGGGCCAAAACAAGCAGGAGAAGCAGCTGGGAGCAGAGTGAATGGCAACGCCGCCGTGGTGGCAGGGAGTCTGTGCCGCAGCCCTAATTTCAAGGCAGACACCCTCCTAACGAGGAGCAGATTAAGGGCCCCATTCCAGCCAAGGGGACAAACCTTCAGTGCCACCTGGAGGGACTGCGGATTGTGGATGCCCGTGATCTCTTTCAGTTGGCTTAGGAGCAAACTGCAGGCCTGGGTTAAAGTAGAACAGAGAGGGGGTTATCAGAAAGGGAGAAAGAGATGGAGCAGGTAGCAGGGCAAGGCCTGTAGGAAAGGCAAGAAAACATGAAAGCATTTTTTTAAAAAAAAAAAGGGGGGGGGGGGGGGGGGTAGACCATTCCAAATGCCAATGGGCCTTACAAAGGCTTTCATTTATTTAATTCCGGGCCACTCACAACAGCATCCGGTAAAAACAAATAAAACAGCCCCATATTATCCAGAAGACACCAGACTATCAATTCTTTGCATCAATACGACTTGTGTCATCAGGAATGGGATTACTTTCGATTAGCAGGTGTCCCTATTCTTGTGACACCACCAGCCCATAGCCGAAGTCCCTGCCCTATAAATTGGTGAAATAAATAAAATACTTTGAAGAAAGCCCTGTCTCTGTTTTAATGAGATCTTCCTAGCCTGACACACTTGGCTCGGCTAAAAATAATTGTACGTTGAATGTTTTGAGTCTCTTTTACAGGGAAATCCATACATGCCAGCTGAGATGGCTGCTTATCTTCAGAAAGCCAAAACAACCAACCTGCGCATCTTTTCAAGGCCAATATAAAACAATGGGCCACTTCTTCCATGTTCCTTTTCAAAGGCAAGTTAGAGCTTTATTATTTGGAAGGGAAAAGAATGTGAGGAACACCAGCCCAAAGGCCCCTTTCTCCCCAAATCGGGGAGCTGAGTATTTATTCTACCATGCAGCGCTGGCAGATGCTCCATACACAGACATACAAGGAGCCCAAAGAACACACAGAGCATTGGGGAGAAGCTATTTTAAGCCGGCTGTGCATGCCATCACGGCTGGTCACTTCTCATTTACAAGGAGGTGTCAGAGATATGGAGTCCACTGAAAATGGCATTCGCACAAACCAGTTTAAAAGAAAATGCGAAGAGGTCCGGGAAACAGATCAGGGTTTAGGGAGGAATGGCAGAGAAGCAGCTAAGTTAGCTTCAGATGGGCCAAATTCCAGATCACATTTCAAACAGGCCCCAAATTCCTGTTCAGTTTGTGCAGCTTTTCTTAAAAAAGAAATGAGCAACCAAATTCTGTTACTTTCCAAGGTATCATTAGAGAAAAACACAAAGAAAATCATTCTTATTGATGCTGGACCTGGCATCAATATTATGCCTACATATTTGCAAAAATGTGTCTTTAGAGAACACAGATATCTAAACAACAAAGTCTCAAAAGAAAAATCCTAACAAACACAAGTGAGGATCCTCTTATCTCAGCTACTAGCAATAATAGCTACTTGTGCTATTAAGAAATTTTGTAACTAAATATCTGAAGTGCAATTTTCATTTCCTCAATATCTGAAGAACTCTACCTTCAGAGTGTTGCCTAGTATTTTCAGAGTGTGATGATTAGCCCAAGAATTCCTTGGAAGTATATAATTAGAGGACTCAAAATCTACAAGCAAAAACAGCTAACTATACAGAGCAATTCTTTGTATGAAGACAATCAGATAGAGTGGGTAATGCAAGTTAAGCTAAATTGTACTTATCCTGGGAGCTTGAAGTGATACAAATTGCAATTTTTAGCAGGTCCTGGAATTCCAGGAAGAATCTGGCTAAGGACCCCCAAGCAAGATTATTTTGTTATCCTACCTTAATATTAACACCCCATCAGCTTTAATCATTTGAATGTTACAAAAGACAATAGAGTTGCAGTATAAATTACTGGCTTTGATTTTGTTTGGAGACCCATTTCTATAAGACTAGAAAGACCATCATCCTGCAGAGGCACCAGGGACACTCGACTTTGTCAAAAATGGGTGCAGGGTCTCCTGCTTGGCTGGGTGGGTGGGGGGGGGTTGGACTAGATGACCTACAAGACCCTTTCCAACTCCGTCAACCTGTTAAAATGTAGGGTTCAGTCCGGCCCTGTGGAAATAATCATTTATTATTATAGCACCTCCACTCAATGGGTATCTTGCTCCTTGCTTTGCCATCTTTGTGACTTTTAAGTCAATTTACATGTTAGAAGTTATTATTCCAGTATTTTTAAGGTTTCTTGCTGCTTTTTTTCTTGGTGTAAGAGTTATCTGTAGGCACGTTGAACGGCGTGCAAATTAAATACATTTTAATGAGACTGGAATAAATTTTGTATTGGGTCCCAGTCCGTACAAAAAGCGTCCAATCCCCCTTTGGACCCCTGCAATTAAGCCATCAACTAACAAAAACCGCACTCCCGCACAGGTCGCAGCGGCTCCCTGGTCACAACTGCAAAGGGGCGACTCTGTCACTGGGTCCATCAGGATGAGCCCGGAGGGTCTTTGTGCCTTCAGCGCCCCCAAGGCTGGAACTGAAAAGCCCTGCGGTTTCGCTCCAAAGGAAGAGCCGGCCCAGAGACTCATTTCCAGGCAGCAGGGAGGAAAAAGGGGGGGGGGGGGCTGGGGTGGGGTCACCAAAGGGGGCCAGACTGAAAGGATGCGGGAGGGGGCCGTATCTCAAGAGGAGGGGTCTCCACGTCTCCTGGAGCCCAGGAGGGAGGGGGCTTCCAAGTCCCTCGCGGGGTCCCATCTGAAGAGGAGGGGTCTTCCCAGGGGTCCGAAGGGAGACCCCCGGCGGGCGAGGGGGAGGGGAACGAGGCGCCTTGCCCCGCAGAGAGACCCCCTCCCCCCCGGGGGAAAGGCCCGTGGGGGGGGGGCGCTCTTCTGGCCTCGGGAGGGGGCAGCCGCGCTGCCGGCCCACCTCGCGGGGCTGTGGTGGCAACGGCCGGGCGGAGCGGGTGTCGGGGGGTCCTCACCTGCGTTGCCCCGCCGGCCGCGGCCCGCTCGTCCTGGCCCTGCTGCTGCAGCTCGGCCGTCATCCTCCTCCTCCTCCTCCTCCTCCTCCGGCCCTTCGCCCACCGGACAGCCCGCCGGAGCCGAGGGCGACCAAGAGGGGGAGGTGGGGGTGGGAGGGGCCGCGGCTCCGCCCCTTTAACGGACGCCCAGCGGCCTCGCCCACCCTCCCTCGAGAGGACCAGGCGCCCGCGCCGATTGGGCCGCGCTGGCCGCGCCCCCTCGGCGGCCACGCCCTGGCGGAGGCTCTTCGCGGCCCCCCCCCCCGGGTCTTTCCGGGCGGCTCCTTTCGCTGGAGGGCGTCGAAGGGAAGTCAGGTGGCCGCGGTGGGCGGGGCGCTCCGTCGCGCGGGAAAACGGGGGGCTCCAAGAGCCAATCAGGAGTCGGGGGCGTGTCCCTTGAGGGTCACGCGTGCGCACGCGCGCTCCTCCTCCTCCTCCTCCTCCTCCTTTGAACTGCGAAGCAGGCCGGAGTCCGACCGGTCGAGAGCTTTGATTTCCCCCCCCCTCTCTCTCTTTTTCAACTTTTATCCCCCTAAAGCGGCCCTGGCCTCCAGGTCCCGTCCTCCGCTTCCCAGCCTGTCCCGCCGGGCTCCGCGTTAGGAGGATGCAGGTGGAGGGAAAAGGCACCACGCGGTGATCCGACGTGTCCCTCGCACGCGGCCCCCTCTGACTCTGGTGGGCTGGAGCAGCCCCGAGGAGCGGGGCGCTTTTCGCCGGCCCTTTCGGCCTTATTTTTTTTTTCTTTGCAGGGGTGGGATGGATGACCTCCCTCTGCCCGTCAGCTTGGCCTCGGCCTCGGCCTCGTGCTTCTCGGAACGCTCCGGCTCCCCCGCCCTGCCCAGGGCACGGATAGACGCCCTCCGACCGGGCACAGCCGACCCTGCGGGGCGGAGGTGTCGAAAGCTACCCCGGGGCCGGGCAGAGCCGGAGTGGGGCCGCTGCGGTGCCCGCTGTCCCGCCGAAGAAGCGGCTCCGAGCGCTCCGGAGGAGATGCGCCACCCGGAACCCGAGGGGCCGCTGCTCCTGTTCGACGGGGACCTGCCTCTGCCCGCCTCCCCCCGGGCGCCCTCTTTTGCAGGCGGGTGGGAAGGGGCCCCCGAGGTCATCCAGTCCACCCTCTTGCCCCGGTAGACGGCCTCGGGCTCAAGGGTTTCGCCGAACAGGCACGGAGAGACCCCGTTTCGGACCCCCGTCTTGCGGCCCAGACTAATTGGTAATGGGGTCGCTCATCCAAGGAGCTTCCAGCCCAAAAAGCAATTGGGACACACACACACACACACACACACACACACACACACACACACACACA
>BLBF01000059.1:1406470-1457245 GCA_015471245.1 Laticauda colubrina | reverse complement strand
CACACACACACACACACACACACACACACACACACACACACACACACGATCTTTTAGAGTTTCTCCATTGGTCGAGAGCAGGACGCTGCAGCGAACCTTTATGCGGATCTTAGAATAGAATCGGGCTGGGAGGGACCTTAAAGGTCTTCTAGTCCAGCCCCTGCTGGAGCAGGAGAACCTCCACCATTTCAGACAAATTGTTGTCCAGTTTCTTCTTAAAAACTCCCAGGGATGGAGCACCCATAACCTTTAGTGGCAAGATGTTCCACTGGTGGACTGTCCTCACTATCTTGGTTCTAAGTTGCTTCTCTCCTTGGTTAGTTTCCAATCATGATAATTTCTTGTCCTTCCCTCTGGTGCTTTGGGAAATAAGTTGACCCCCTCTCCTTTGGGGCAGCCACTCAAATACTGGAACAGCGCTATCCTGTCACCCCAATTCTTCTTTTCTCTAGAGTAGCCAAACCGAATTCCTGCAGCCGTGCTTCATATGTTTTAGTCTCCAGGCCAAAATCGCGTAGAAATTTACTTCCGAATTAGAGAAGCCTGGCATAAGACCCCTGCCTCAATTCCCCAAAGGGCCTTCCCTCTCTCTTGAGTGGTGCGTCTTCAGCCACTGACTCAGGGAAATGTCCTGGCATTTTGCATTATTCCAGACCCCCAACCCATTTAACATCCAGGCCCTGCATTGGGACGAGGTTCAGAAGGAAATCCAGATCAATAGCTCAAGTTCAGGCTCTGAACACGCCCCAGTTTGTACTCCCAAGCAGAGGATGGCAGGCTGGAGCCCCTCGTTTCCCCTCTCCAAGTTTGCCAAAGAGTTAAAATATCTTTAGAACCCACTCCCCACTTCCCCCCAAAGGCAGCAGGCTTCCTGGTGGGGAAAGTTGGAGGGAGGATTCATTGCATATTCACACACACACACACATACACATGTGCAAAACAAGACAAGTAGGAGAATCAGTGCAGCAGCCTTCCATGTGTGCCCATTAAAAAGGAAAAAAATGCTAATGCACTGACTTTTGTGTGTTTACCTTGTTGGCTTCTAAGCTGGGGGGCAAACTACAAGCCATGTAAAAAAGCAAATACCTCCTGGAAACTCCAGCTCAGGGTGCTTGCGCTGCCCAACTTGGGGAGCTGTTGATGTCACTTTTGCTAGCAATAATCCAACCTAATCCTCCTCACTTGGGGAGGGGAGGCCTTGCCACCCACCTCTTCCTCTTCCTCTTCCCCTGCCCATTCCCCCTTCCCTCGCCTGTCCAGATGTGGCATGGAGAGAAAGGGGATGCTCGCTTGCCTTCCTCCCACCCCAAGAAAAATTGTACATCTGTCATAATTCCCATCATTTTCAGCTCCGCTGCCAGGGGAAGGAACAAAGCAAGCTGGTGATTAACTTCAAAGAACTTTGTTGGAGAGGAATAAAGATATTTAGGGCCTATTTTGCGAACTAATTGCATTTGCATATTTATGGGATTTACTGATATAGCAGTAATTAAAAACTATTTAGTAGTCTTAAAGGACACATAACTCAGTTGCTGTTTGCATAATAAACACATCCCTTATTATGTTTATTATGTTTGCATAATAAACCTTTCACATCTCGATAATTCAGAGGGCCATTCCAGAGAGGCCGCGCCTACATTGGCAGCTTTCCCAGCGAGCAGAACTGGGGCACGGTGAAAAGAGGGGAGAAAAAAACACCCAAGTTCACACTTGGTGCCACCACATCCTTAATAGGAGGGGGGAGATCATCAGCCCCCACCCCGTTCTTTGCAAGAAATGAGCCCAGAACTGAATCTCCCTGGAGTGTAGCTCCTGCCTTGCCCAGGTCAGCCAGCAACCCCTCGGGTGTCTCTGGAAGGTGGAGGCTGAGCTGCCCCCAAAACTTTTTCTGAACTTACTATTTATTTCCAACACATACAGGTGCGTGGGGGGGGGGGGTGTCTGTTACCTTTGCTAACTGTTAGTCTGGGCTTTGTGGACATTTTCACACCCAGAGTGGTCTGCTTCTGCCAAATGCAGGTCTCTGTCCATGCACTGGTGGACTCTTGAGCTCTATGGGCCCAACGGAGCAATGGCATGGGCTATCTGCACATGTGTATGGAGATGCTCAGTCATCCAGGCCACAGTGGCCCCAAAGGAGCTTTTTCAAAAGGCAACTGGACTTCCTTTGTTTGTTTCCTCTTGAGGATGTTACGCTTCTCATCTAAGAAGCCTCTTCAGGTTTATTTTATTTATTTATTTGATTTGATTTGTCAATTGCTTACAAGATAATAGGTATAAGTATAAACATAGTTATGAATACATGGATACATACAAGAAAAATAAACACGAGGACAAGAACGGTGGGCACGTTGGTGCACTTATGCACGGCCTCTACAGACCTCTTAGGAAAAGGGTGAGGTCAACAGTAGACAGTCTAAGGATAAAGTTTTTGGGGTTTGGGGCAGAAACCACAGAGTCAGGTAGAGGATTCCAGATATTGACCCCTCTGGTGCCGAAGTCGTATTTCCTGCCATCAAGTTTGGTGTGGTTTACCTTGAGTTTGTATCTATTGTGTGCTCATCAGTTCTGACTGAATGGTAGGAAATGCAAAAGATTTACGACCGAAGGAATAGAAATCCTTCCATCCCCCACCATGCAGTCAGAACTGAAGCTTCTTGGACGAGAAGCGAAGCATCTTCAAGAAGAAGAAAAAAAAACACCAGGAAATCCACTTGCCTTTTGAAAAAGTCCCTTTGGCGCTCTTTGGACATGCCCAGGAACCTCATGAATACAGCTGGAGGTGACATAACTCGCATGTGCTTCTACATTCCAGGCTTGGAATTGCACAATGGGAGATGCTTGGGCAGCGGGGCATCTCATACGCACATTCCTGGCCAACCAGTTCGTTGGCGCACTGCAAACCTACCCTCACCGCCTTCCTTCCATCATCAGGTCCTCGCCGGCAGGCCTGGAGCTGCTGGGATGGGCCTCATAAAGGCCTCTGGGCCCAGCCACTGAGACGGCATCCTTCATAAAAAAAAGTGGGGAGAGCCAGCCAGCCCAGCACGCGACGCGAGAGAACATCTCATTTACAGTTTCCTGCTGGGACTCTTGTGCTTCAGCAGCTCATCAAAAGAGCCATCAGAAGCCCGGCGAGCGAGCGAGCAAGAGGCAGCCTGGGCCCCCCCCCACCCCACCCCCCACCCATGAGATTTTGCTCGCACACATTGGCAATTTGCTGCGGCAATGCTGCCTCCTGGGGGCTTTGCCGGCACGGGCACCAAAAACAAAAGAGAATCTTTCTTTGCGTTCCGAGGGAAAGTGTCACTTATAATTTGGGGCCTGGGTGTCACCTTCTCCCTCTCCCGTGGCTCCTCACTCGGCTGTTTTTCTCCACCTGCAAAGAAACCCAATTTGGGGACCTGCAGTGGTAGCCGGCTTGCCTGGAAAAGGAGAAGGGAAGGGGTGGAAGTACCTGCCTGCCTGCAGGATTCAGACAAAAATCTCATTAGCTCTCAGCCCAGCGGGGTTTTCTGGGTTCACTAATTCCTGTTTCACATTCATTTCCGTGGCCGAGATTCTTGAGTCAGATCTGCAGAGTGAAAGCCCAATTAGCAGAAAGTCGAGTCTATTATCGCCACCAAGATCTTCCGAATTAAAATGTTTTGGGTGAGAGAGGCCGGTGGGGAACGAACGGATGAGAGCTGTCCGGGGAGGAGGAGGAGGCTCAGCCCAGGTTAAGTAGGACCACACCTGGCTCACCTGCCCACCAGGGCCATGAGCCAATGCCAATTCTGCCCCACTGCCCGCCAGAGCTCCCAGCGTCCCCCTCCATAAGAAAGTTGGATCATCCTGAACCCCCCCGAGTCCATGTGACTGTGGTTTGCTTCCCAGGAAGGGTGCACGAGATTGCAGCCTCCATCACCATATATCTGTTAAGATCTAGAGGGTCACTGAAGGGTCACCAGGATATCCTCTCCTTGGCTTAACAGAGCAGCTCCTCCATAAATGACAATCAGGATATTTTTCTCCAGAATGCTTCATTGTTGTGATGAAATGGGATGAAAAAGCTAGTTTTCTCTCCTATATATATAAAAGCAAAATACCACTCCTGCATCATCACAAAATCTTCAAGCATAGAAACTTGAAATTTGGCATGTATGTTCCTCTTGGCTTCTAAGGGTTGACTAAGAAAGGGTTTTTCCAAATGACCATCAGAGTATTTAGATTTCCTATATTATTATTATTAACATGCTCTGAGGCTAAGGAGTTCTACTCCCCCTCCCCACCTGAAAAGAAATCTGTTCCAGATGTAAAACACAAGCAGAGGAGAGGAGTTTCAGTTTCACAGCACCAAGCAGCTTTAGTACAGAACAGTTGAGCTAAGCCACGCCCAGGCTCCTTGCTGTCTCCTTGCTCGCACACCAAATACTGCTTCAGTTTCCAAACAGCCCTCAATTGTCTCACACACTGACAGGATGCTAGCCAGATGACTACGATTGGATGCTGGTAGGCAGAGGTGGAATTTTCCCCTCTTTCTTTTCCTCCCCAAAAACTAAGCCCGACCACATAGTTCCATAGCAAAGCATGGGTATCCAGCTGGTTTAAAATAAGAGTTTCAGGCTATTATTTCCCTGGACCCGGATCGCTTCTATGCTATTCTTGGGTTGGGCATGATACTGTGGGATCCTGCAATGTGGCCCAGTAAAGTTGCCATAAAAGACCTTCTGCAGGAACCTGTTGGAGGTCTTCCTAGATGGGAAAGATGGACCCGGGCTGGCTCCCAACAGAACAGCTCCCAATAATTTACGGGGGGACATGGAGAAAACTACAGTATCGTTTGTTGATATTGGACAAGAGCAGGCAGTGCTGGGGTCGGAGTTAAATGCACCATCAGCTTAGAATCATTACGTTCCCTCACACAGTTGAAATCCAACCCTGTTGATCCTTATCAGGCACAAATTTAATACTGAGCTTTACCCGACCAGATTCTTGCTGGCACAAAATATTTTCTCAACTGCAACTTATGGTCCTGATCCTTTGCCCCTGATCACTCATTGCTCAGGTGCAACGGCGGCAAGGTGGTAATACGGTGGGCAGGAGGGGGCGGCCTTTGCTCCCTTCTACTTCTTTGTAAGGGTTCTCCGTGTATCTCTGTGTGAAAAGCGGCAGCCTTTGAGGACACAGCAGGTGCTGCCACTAATCGAGGCAGCCTTGGGCAGGTATTGTCGATCCTGGAGCTCTCTCTCTCACTCCATCTCAGCAGCTTCCTTTGCTGATCTTTTGCCTCCTGTTTTGTACACATAAAAGCGGGGGATCCATCTGATGTGTCCCCCCCCCCATTCTTAGGAGGGCCTTGGGGAAATCTGATTAGGCAGACAATCTAGTCAACAAAGAAAAAGGCCCAATTTGTTTAGATTGAGTTTCGTCTTCAATGCCGAATTCCGCGTACCTTCCCATTCCACTCCAACGAGTAGAGGCTCCCTGACAGACGCCAAACATCTGTTCCAGCAGGATGGCAAACCGGCGGAAGACGAATCAGAAGATGGAGGAATTGCCAGGGATGTTTGCTAACCACCAATTTAAGGCTAAGTAAGCTCCCTACGATAGGAAGACTAATGAATTCTAATTCTCTCAAATATCTTTTGCTTTTAACAAGCAAGATGCAAAGGGAGCTGTGCAGGCGGTGAGAAGAGTTGGGAACAGTGCAACATGGGAAGCAATTACCTTGAGAGAACATCAGAAAAAAGCCAAGTTTCACTTCTGCCTCCCTGCTAACTTTCTCCCTCTTTGGGTATTGTAGGGCAAGGTCACAACAGGAGGGAGTTTCCTCAGAGGCAGCAAAAGCTAGGTGGCGAATTCTGGGAGTCAGAGTCCACAAGTCTTCAAAGTTGGAAAAGGTTGGGGATCCCTGCCCTGGAGCTTTATCAGGTTTTCCTGGAGATCTGCAGGAAGGGGGGAGCTCATTTCTTCATGTCATTCCCCGGAGCAGGGATGAGGGGGAAAGGAAATCTTCTCTTTGTTTAGATGAGCTTCTCAACTGGGAGCAAACACTTCATTAGTTTGAAAGGGAGCAGCCTGCAAATGTTATTAATGTGGGAGCGAATAAAGGAAAGTGTTCAAATAGAATCACGCCCAAAGTATCCTCCGTAGGAAGGGGGCAGAGGAAGCGGACGTATGCTCTCTCTGGAGAAAACATCCCCCAGATGTCCATGTGGCCGATTCTGAGCATTTCTGACTGGTCTTTGGGCAGCTGGACAAGGACAAGGCTTCCTGGAAGTTGCTTCCTTCCCTGTTTGCAAGGATGGGGTGGTCCTTCAGACAAGCTCAAGGAACCATCCTCCCAGGATTTCCAACTATACAAGGTGGAAGCATGGAAGGATGGTGAGTAGGTATCTAGAGGATCTCACCTCTGAGAACTCATGACTTGTGTTCCCCAGTGCCTTCATGTGCTGAGCAAATAGGTGGTGAATCCAGTGGGACAGCTCTCATTTCTCTCCAAAATTCCCTCCAAAAATGTAGGACAATTTCCCATAGAAAACTGCTCCAGAGACAGATGGATACAGATGGTCAAAAGGTATGAGTTTTTATTGGGGGGAAAAGGGGGAGGAAGGGTAAACTTCAGCCACCTTACACTAAAGACAACGTTTTTTGCATTTGTGCATATTCACATTGATCGAGGCTGCAGAAATATTGCTCACATATTCAAATAACTGGGAGCTCTTGAACTTTCTCCCTCTTCTTTCTGCACAGGCTCCACATTCTTTGATGCTTTTTTTGCAGAAGAAATTAGAAGGGTGAGACCAGATCCTTAGCACTGCCACCCCCTGCCGCCCCGATCTACAACCTTGTGGCCAAACATCGGCCTCTGATGGTGTCACAAGGCAGCTATGCAAGATTGAGTGCCAGTGGGAGCCTCTGCTGATGTGACAGTTGGCATCTTACCTTGGGTAATATTCTAGCTCAAGCATGGAAGTGTTGAATGGGCATGGAATGAGATTGAGTCCGTTCATTAGCGCCAATGGGCTGCAAATACCTTTTGTGTACTTATTATTACCTGGCGGTAATGGATAATGAAATGGCATAATATCACTAACACCTGAAGGGTGTCTAATGGTTCGATGTGGCTAAATCGAAACCACATCTTTCTCTTTTGCTTCCACTCCTTTGCTGGGGAATTTGAAGGCCATGAAATGGCTAACTTGGAAGGAAAGGGACAGGAAAGGCAGAACGGAGGAGCAGGCAGCTCAGGACCACAGATGGTTCCTGAGCCAGGAGGAGGGCCAACTGTCCGTCAAATCCATCAGGTCGACTCTTTGAACCAAATCCAACTTTCCTGTTGAATCAAAAACTCTAATCAAACTGGGGGATCAGAATGCCTCTGCATGGATTCAGAGGGTTGAGAAGGACTTCCCCATATTTGCTAAAAGGGCCTTTTTCCAACTCCATATTGAGAGCCATGGTTGCACAGCTCGATTCTGGCTGGCTGAAAGTTGACTCAGTCTTCCGTCCTTCCCAGGTGGGTAAAATGAGGACCCAGAGGGTTGGGGGCCATAGGCTGTAAACTGCTTAGAGAGGGCTGGAAAGCACTGTGAAGTGGTATGTAAGTCTAGATGCTATTGCTAGTTTTATTGGAGAATTAAATCTTAGTACTCAAGAATTCAGTCAATTCGACTTGATTTTCCAAATCGCTTTCAAAAATTCAAACCATATTAGTTGATCGGATTCGAACCAATGTTACAAATGCAACAGGGGCCGTTCTGCACACCTGGAATGGCATCTTTGAATTACCTGGAATAATTTCAATCGGCAGGCATGTCAATCTGTGTGAGTCTGGTTTCCCCAAACGGGTGGCCTTCGGGCTTCAAGGTCACCTCACATACAGTGTGGCCAGTCTCGGAACTGGGATGACCAACCAGTGGGCCTCGGATGGCCCATTGGTCTCTCCATAAACCCTCCCGGGAACTGGTCTGAGGCAGCACGGATGACGGCATCCAGTGAGGTCCCCTCTGGTCAGAGAATGAGTCACCCCATCTTTTTGGTACAGATAGTCCTTGAATTATGGCCACAATTGAGCCCAATGTTTCTGTTGCTAAGTGAGTTTTGTTAAGTTTCTGTTGCTAAGTGAGTTTTGTTAACAGAGTTTTGCCTCATTATATGACCTTTCTTGGCCCGGTTGTTAAGTATATCACTGCAGTTCTTAAGCTAGTAACTTGGTTGTTAAGTGAAACAGTCTTCCCCACTGACTTTGCTTGACAGAAGGTCAAAGAAGAGGATCAAGTGACCTCAGGATGCTGCGACCATCATAAATACGAGTCAGTGGCCAAGCATCTGAATTCTGACCACGTGGCCATGCGGAGGCTGCAACGGTCATAAGTGAGGAAAACAGTCACTTTTCTTTGTGCCACTGTAACTTCGAATGATCACTAAATCAACCATTGTAAGTCGAGGACTGTACTTGATAATTAGCAATCTTCTTTATGCACAATTCTTGTGCATGCACACACACACACACACACACACACAAAAGCCGCACCTTTTAGAGTTCCAGCATCCCCCTTCCAGATGCTTCAGAAGATTTCCTAAAATATCATCCTGATTGTCATAAAATTTAATAAAGGCTCATCCAGTTAAGATTGTATTACAGTTTGAGTATAGCAGCTGATGTATCAACAGCAATTAAGGGGAGCAGCAGCAATTAATAGATAGTGGAAAGAAATAAAAACGTTTTAAGTGGTTTCTGAAAATAGTCCCAGCCAAAGGCTCTAATTTCCTTCCTAACCTTCCCCCCCCCCCCTTCTCCTTTCCACACATCCTGCTCTCTCTCTCTTTCTCCCCTCCCCACCCCTGGCAACTAAGGGGGCCCTTTGACCAGCAACCAAACCCCATTGATTGGGACCCAGCCATTTCATCCCTGCCCAGTCATGAGACATCAACAGTTACCTGCCTGCTTCATGCGTGACTCCTGCTCTTCCGTGTCTGCCGGAAAATGCAAGCTGGGGAGTCCGTGGCTTAAAGAGCAGCCATGGAGGAGCAAACCTAAAAGAGCCAAGAGGTGTTGAGGAGGCCTTTCCATCGCCCCAAAAGCATCCCAAGGGCGATTCTAAGAGGCAGCAAAGGCACAGGCGAGATCAGGGCCCCCCACATTTGACGACCTTGAGACTTGGAAATATTCACTGGGCAGCTTTCCAAGATAGAGAAGGTCTGAGCTAATAATTATACCTTTGCAAGACTGTTTGCCAGGCCACTGGCTGAATGTAAATGCAATAAATTCAGAGGTGGGATTCGGCCGGTTCTGACCAGTTCTAGAGAACCGGTAGCATAAATTTTGAGTAGTTGGGAGAACCGGCCACCCCCATCTCTTCTCTGCCTCCCATTGAGCCCCTAATGATCGGTTGGGTCTCCTTTGGTTGCCCTGCCCAGGAGAATGGAACTGGAAAGCAGGTTAGTGGGCTGGGGAGGGAAGGGGGATTTTGCAGTATCCTTCCCCTGCCATGCTCACCATCACACCCACCAAGCCATGGCCACAGAACCGGTAGTAAAAATTTTTGAACCCCACCATTGAATAAATTCCCATTCATTTAATAAAAGAGGTTTTACCAGGACTCAGAGTTGGCTTAGTGCTTTGGGGGGAATCCTAGAACAGAACAAAATGTTAATGATGTATACTTTTTTAAAAAAAAAACCTTACCCCCCCCCAAAAAAAAAAAAAAAAAAAAGGTTCCATCCTTTAATGACCCTGTTGAATTTTGGAAGGAAATCTGAGGGATGCTACCAGAGTCCCACAGAGTATTTTGCTCCCAAACAGATCTGTGACTAGACAAATGGCCAGTGAGGATAAAGTTCTCCTCCTCCTTTAAACAAATCCACAGCCGACCCAACTCAGGCCTTTGCAACGCCTGCAAATTCTCAATAGGCCTCGGCCAACTTTGGGTCCCAGACCAGCTCCTTTTGGGCTGAGTTATTTGCCTAAAGAGACATTTACGGCTTTGTAATTAGCAAGAAAATGCAGCCCCCCATTCCTCCCAAATGCTGGTGATGAGCTGCCTCTTCGTATGGGAGCAAAACCCATCAGTGTCGGAAATGACCCATGACAGCCGATTAAATTAGCACGGGGCGCAGCACCTCCGCCTCAGTCTCTCCTCACAAAATACTCTGAGCTTTCCAATGGATGGGGGGATGCAGGGAAGGTCCCGTAGTATTTGCAATCCGGTTCTGTTTCGCTGAACTGAATTACAGCCACCTCCGACTTCCTTTCCGGGAATCTTGGCGGAATGGATGGCGGAACCTCCCCTTACAATGACAAGAGGGGGTTACTCGCCCCTCGTGGGGTCCCTGAGCTGCTAACCCAGTGTGGGGATCCCAGGCTGATAAGTCACCCCAGAGTTGTTTTATCAGGGCTGCAGAGGAAGAAAAATGATATGGCAGCAAACGATACAGAAGATGGCAACTCTTGGCTGCCATCTATGGTCCTTGGGTGTCCAGATACAGTGTGCCCACCTTGTGCAACACATTAGTTGGTGTGTTGGGGCAAAAAGATGGGCAGCAAACAGGACCCCAAGATGCTGCCTTCACTATATTGCCATCAATCAGAATAGAGCTGGAAGGGACTCTTAGAGGACTTCTATCTGGCCTCCTTCCTGCTCAAGGAAGAGGCCCAATGCCATTTCAGAGAGGCGGCTGTCCAGTCTTTTCTTAAAAACCTCCAGGGATGGAGCCCCTGCAGCTTCCAGAGGCAGCTTCTGTTCCACTGGTCAATTGTCCTCACTGTTAGGAAGTCCTAAAAGTGCTTTCCACCCCCCCCCCCAGGAGGCAACTGGACTTTCTGTTTTTTCTTTGAAGACATTTCACTTCTCATCCAAGAAGTTTCTTCAGCTCTTCACTGTTTGGAAGTTCCTTCTTGGATTATGGAGAATTTATGGCACTGCTCCTGGCCGTGGAAGCCCTGCAGGAGAAGGGGGGGACATTTGCATCTTGTGAGCTACCAGCAACAGAACGAGGAAGGAGCACACCTTAACCCAAGTTTACCTCTCTTTGGCCATTTGGGCTCCTCCACCTGCAAAGGCTGGCCTGCAGGCCTCTTGGGTAGTTAATGGCCTTCCATTCCTGCTTAGCTGGGTCTTTTTTTATTTGCAATGAGATGCCCAGCACCTCAGAGACCTTGGTCTGTTTCTCCATCTCAGAAGAAGGTGGTGGTGCACAGACCTGGCTGAATCGGTGTGACTGGTAGCATGCCACCCCAAGGCTGTGTCAATTTCCACAAAATGGAAGGCTGGCGCAGCCCAACATATTGTCCCCTGCCCGATATCCTTCAAAAACCCATTAGCTTTTATGGGGAGCTTGTCTCCATCAAGGAAAGGAATGGCTCACCGTGCAGCCCTTCTGAAAGCTGCTCTCCATCTCAAGGCAAGGGGGCAGGGACTCTGCCTTGGGGGGGGGGGGGGCTTTTTTCTGGGGGATTCTTTGCTAAATGTGGGAAATGGGGGCGGGGGGGGGGAGGAAACCAGGCTCCAGTCCTATTCCTCCCCCCCCCCACTTTCTCAGAAAGTAATTGGAAAGAAATTCAGTGAGTGGAATGGGATGAAGTCAGCAGAATGAGACAAGCATTTATGAAGACTGTCCTAGTCCAATCCCCTCTCCCTCCCTCTTTCTTTCTCTTTCTTTCTCTTTTCTTTCTCTCTTTCTGCTTCTCCCCCCCCCCCCCCCTTTCTCTCACGGTCTAATGAGAATGTGAATTTCAAAAATCAGGGAAAAATCGGAAAGGTTTTCTCGCAGGTCACAGGTCACCTTCTGTCCTTGACCAAGCTGCACCCAAGAACAGGGATCTCCAAGAGGTACCCAGGAAAGGAAGCCCCTGGCCAAGCACCTCCCCAAAATGCCTTTCTGGCTTGGAAACAAATGCCCATGCCCTTCTCTGAAAGGAGAAGCAGGAGGAAAACAGGGTATGCAATCCTTTACTTTCGTGCAATTCCAACCGTTACCTGCAAACCTGTAAATGCCAGGGGCCAGCACCCATTTCCTGTCTCATCTTGTGGCAAACAGCTGCCAGTCGGGCTCTGGCTGGTCTTCTTGGGTTGCACAGCAAGAGGACAGAGTTTGGGCGTTGTAGGATTTAGAAAGTTCCATTTTCTTTTTATCCTGCCTGGAACAAAAAAGCAGAAAAGGAGAAAATGCTCTGCACTCAAAAGTTGGAAAAATAGCAGGTCCGAAACCTGATTTGGTAGATGCTTCATTCCTACTCTATGAACAAGAAGATAAAGTTGCTATTTGTTTTGCCTAGATAGGAGCATCTCCCGGACGTGAGGGGTTCTCTGAAGAAGATTAAGTGTGAGTCTACTTTTAAGTGGAACCACATAGATGATCACAACTCCACTTTCCCCCAGTGTGTTAGCTTCAACTTAGCCTCCAAGGGATCCCCCAATACCAAACCAGCAGAAGACAATAGAGTCTAATTTGGAAGTTACTGGAATAGGAGGGATTGAAGCTGAATGGCCTGTCTTCTGTTGGCTCACCCTTCTAGGCTGGTAAATGGTGCCTCTTGAGACAAACATCTTCTTCCAACATCTTCTTGAATGTGACGAACACAAATAGCACACAAATCCCTTGGTTGAGTTGCTCCCGCTTTGTCTGGAGTGAGTGTCAGTTGCTGGGTCCTCTTCCAGATGGTTTAACCAGGCCCTGAAGTCACCTTGAATTGCTTCTCCTAGAAGTAACAAGAGAAAGAGGAGTTCACCACAACTGAGGAGAAGGATGCCATTGTGTCTTGACTACTTTCCTCCATAACTATCTCCCTGCCCACTTTTGATCCACTCTCCCTGGTTTGACGGCCAAAGGGAGGGAAGCAAAGTTGCTCCTCAGCTTACACAACTTGAGTCACTGAAGTGTGAAGGCCTCGGCTGGGCCATCCGGCTCAGCCACGGACTGATTTGTTTGGAGACAGCAAAGTTTGTTATGGCCCAAGGAGAGCTCCTTCCTCCTTTCCTCTACTTGGCAGTCTCTAGACGCCGAGAGAGTCTTTGATTTCCTGGAAAACCAATTACTGAACAGCAGATTAGAGCACGAATAAAGTCCCATTATACCATTTTCAGAAAATAAATCTGATTGGACGCTGCCAATTTATCTCTGATGGCTCACAATGCAGGCCTCTCTTCTGCCAGGCATCCTGTGAGCTGTTGCAGATGGATGGGGCAAAGGCAGGGAGATGGGGAGGAATAACAAATGCCAGGCTAGCAAGCTAATTAGGTGGGGCATGGAAACTCAGTCTTGAAAGTTTCTCTGTGTCCCATCTTAAAATGAATAATTTGAAGAGCAGTGTTGTGGTTCGCCGGCAGCCTGTGCAGACAGCAGCAGAATCGGACAGTGGGGAAGAACGGGGACCAGTCCAGGAGTCTGGAGTCAGATGAGAGTCCTGCATCTGATGCAGGGATGGCGCCAGGACCGTCTGGGAGTGGGATGCTGCCTCTGGCACCTTTGGAGTCTGGCAGCAGTGAGGCTGAGGACCCAGGGGAGCCTGTTCCCAGTGTGCGTGTGCACAGAGCTGCTAGAAGGCAAAAGCAGCTGAAGCAGAAGGGGCGACTGGGAGGTGATTGCCCATAGGGTATAAAGGACAGGCAAAGGTAGAGAAACCTTTGCAGGAAGCAATGTCATTTGTTCGGTTCAGATTCATTCTTGAAGCTCTTTGTACTTTGGTTGGTTTTTTTTTGGTTGGTACTTTGGTGGGTTTTTCTTGTTCATTTGATACTTCTGCTATTGGCAGCACTTCACAGGAAAGAAAGGTGGATGCTTATCTCGAGGGACTGTTTGAGATTCATTACCGGCTGGGAATGAAAATAATTCCCAGTGTTGCAATAAAACAAGACTCGTTTTTAAAATAAGCATGTGCATAATTACAGTCTCAGAAGCCTTGGTCAGAACCCCTGTCCCCTTTATTTGTTATATTAAATTTATTAGCACCTCCCACTCCAAGAAGGTAAGAAGGTCAGCCCAGCTCTGAGGCAGGATCTGACCAAGGGCTCCTTTCCAACTTTTTCTCACTTGGAGGTCAACAAGAGGCATTCAGAGATTTCCAAGCAAGGGTCAAAAGCCCCAGCCACAAGAGATTGCCTTCCGATGGGCACGAAGCCCCATAAAATCTCCCCACATCCAGTTGCCTTGATCAGTCAAGTCCTCCATGAATTTTCCCAGGCTCCTTTTCAATTTTCAACTCGTGGGTGGGTGACTGTCCCCCCAACCAATGACTTCAAGGGCTTCATCACAGCTGTCCAGCTGCGATCCAACTGCTCTCTGCATTTTCTTTTATTATCAACGTTCAATAACAGCGTTGACCCTCCTGCCCAGCCGTGTCCACTTTGCCGGGAGGAGGCTTTCTATCTGCTAACAGAGTCAGGTAATCAAATTAGCACTGCTTTTACACTCACTTTCTCTGCAACATGACAACTGGCAGTCAAGGGCCAAGTCCATCAGTAGCACACACTAATTTCTTAACTCCCTTAGGTGACTCTGGGCTGCTTGGGATGCAGCTGGACCTGGAGGGAGACAGAGGAGGCAAGCTGAGCACCCTCCTGTGGCCTCTCCCTTCCGGCCCGCTGGTGGTGGAAGATGGGCACTCTCTCCCTCCCTGTACCAACAACCTCTGCCCCTCTCTCTCTATATGCATAGTATCCGTCTCTCTATAGGAGTCTTGGTGGCTCATGAAGTTAGAATGCTGGACTGATGATCGGCAGCCTCATGTTCAAGACCTGTTGCTGTCGCGGGGCTGGGTGAGCTCCCGACAAACGCTCCAGTTCCCACTGACCCAGTGGCTCAAAAGCAGGTGACCACAAGTGCATAAATGGGTTCCATTGCACAGGGACATGAAAGGAGCCCCAACTGGATGGTCCCCCAGGCAATGGTGATGTCACCAGCAAATCCTTTCATCATGGGAGCACTTCAGTGCTTCGGACCCTGAAGTATTAGTATTACCTGTCTATCTGTATCTGTCTTTCTCTGTAGCTCTATCTCTGTCATCTGTCTGTCTGTCTGTCTATCCATCCATCCATCTTCTTTCTATCTGTCTGTCTGTCTTTTATCTATCATCTATCTTCTATCTATCTATCTATCTATCTATCTATCATATATCTGTCATCTACCTACTTACCTGCCTACCAAGGATTAACAAGAGGACAAACCTCACCTTGGGTGCTGGTGCTTCCTTCCCTCAGCTACTTTCCAAGATTGTCATGCTAAAGCTTGGGATTTCTGACCAACCCTTGTCTCTTGCCTAGATTTTCACACTGGAGGCAGGAATTGGACACTGCAGGGGGTGGTGGACATGGTGACTCACATCCAAAGGGCAGAGCCTGAGTCACAGAATTATAGTTGAGTCCACAGTCTTAGCTTTTTTGGCTCCTCCCTAAGGGTACCGCTGTGGGCTGCCATGAAGAGCTAAGACCCAAACTAGAAAGGCTAGCATGGTAATCATGGGGAGGTCCAGATTCAAGTCTACTCTCAGTGACAGACGTTCACGCTGAACTAGGGCCAACCTTCCCTCTCTGACCCACCTGCCTCTCAGATCTTTTCTTGACTGGATATAATCAGAAGGGACGTTCCTGGGCAGAAAAAACTCCCCAGAGCCATTGAGGGAAGGAGACAGACGACCTGTTGATAGAACAGCATTAATGTTGCTCTCCTCCTCATACAAAAGATCAGAGGGTCAAGAGGAACCTGGTTGGGAGGGTACCAGATCCCTTCTCTTGAGCCCCTCTTCATGGCTTCCAAATCACAGACCCATGGAGTGTGAATTAGCCCAGCCAGAGGCCCCCAATGCCAGTTGCTGGAGGCAGAGGGGGTCTCTTTCAGGCTGGCAGCCACTTCCCTCACCCATCATGGGCCCACCAGAGATCTCAGCTCTTCCCTCATTAGAACCCTTGTGGTGTGGAGCTGAGGGCAGCCCCACCAGGGATGGCACCAATATAACCTGCACCATCCTTGAGAGGTTCATGAGAGACACCGGCTGAAACCTCCCCAGCAATTTGTCAAGGCAGCTTCAAGCAGGGCTTGTGCAAGACATCTCCCTCTTGGTTGTCGCATGGCGTGGATCTGCCCCTGGGGGCCGTCTCCACAAGAGGCAGCAGCCAAGAGGATCCCTCCATCCGTGGATCAGCTTGCATGACATCAGCCGGGGGAGGGCAGGCAGGGAGTGAATCTCTTTGAATCTTCTCTGCCTGAAACTTGAGGCAGTGGAGAAGGACTGATGGCCACATCAATTATGCATTTTTTAAAAATCTGATGGATGGGTGAAAACGAGAAAGGAGGAGAGCCAAGCACTCCCAGCTTCCTTAATGAGATTTAATTTCTCTGCTGAGAGGCAAAGGCAGAGGAAGGGGTGGGAGCAAATTGCAAGGCTTGCTCTGCTGTCCACCAGCTGATCCGAAGAAGGAAGGCGAATCGAGCTCTTTCCACCCTCTCGGAAGCATTCATGGCTTGTTCTGCCCTGAGGGTTTCCTTGCTCCTGCTTGCCGTGGCTTCCACGGTGCACAGCAAAGGTAAGAAACTCGAGCAAAAGTTGAGAGGGATGGGATGCCTGCCTCGTGCCCATCTAGTCTAATGAAAAGAAGGACTAGGGGTGACATGCTAGCAGTCTTCCAATATCTCAGGAGTTGCCCCAAAGAAGAGGGAGTCAAACTATTCTCCAAAGCATTTAAAGGCAGGACAAGAAACAATGGGTGGAAAATAAGCAAGGAGAGAAGCAACCTAGAACTAAGGAGAAATTTCCTGAGAGTTAGAGCAATTAATCAGCGGAACAACTTGCCTCCAGAAGTTGTAAATGCTCCAACACTGGAAGTTTTTAAAAAAATGTTGGAGAACCATTTGTCTGAAGTGGTGTAGGGTTCCTGCCTAGGCAAGGGGTTAGACTAGAAAACCTCAAAGGTCCCTTCCAACTCTGCTATTCTATTCCAAAGTGTGGAGGGATTTGTACAAGCGGGGTCTGCGTAGAGAGACGGCAACAACCTGTGCATCAGAAGTTGAGGGACGTTGGCAAGCGTTGAAAAAAGAATGAGGGTGAACAGCCCTTGATGCTGGTGTGAAAATGACTTGGTTGAGGGTTTTGGAGCTTGTGCTAAATATCCTTCATCGGGGGAAAAAATAAGGAAAATAAGTAAAGCTCTTGTTATCCAGGATGGGTGTGGAAATGCTCATTCCCAAATGCAGAGATGGATTCTATCTAAAGAATGAGGAAGGAGGATTAGACTTATTAATGAAGGATGGTCTGGAACAGACACTCACCATGCTGTAGAGTGCCATGTTCAGAGAAGTTCTACTTCCCAAAAAAAGATGCCAGGGAGAAGTGAAGAGATGGGACTTGCTCTCCTGCCCAGGGATAGGAAGCCACTTGCTAGCCAGGCTTGGTCTGTAGTCTAAAGGTCGATAGGCTTTTGGTTCAAACACTCTTGTAGATTCCTCAGAACCAAGACTCTTTCACTGAAGGTCCTGGTGGATGTGAAGAACATTCCCAACCATAGTTCTTTAGTGGTTGCAAAAGTTAAGCCTAAATTCATTATTGCTGCAAGAGGAACTCACTGTGGAGTCCTTGGTGCTCTCTGTGCTTGGCTGTTTCCTTGCAGACCTTTCATTACCCAATTAAGTAACATCATCAGTGCTACAGAACTCACATTTAGCATCCCCATTAATTGTCTTCTCCATTGTAAGCATACTTTTGCACCTTTGGGAAGTTATGAAAAATTGTACAACATGCACCAACAATTTGTGAATCTAAAGTATGAGACCAGTGGACTCAGGAAAACAATCCTAAATTCCTTGTTGCTTGGCATGAATCACTGGTGATACCAAGAGCCCAGAGAAACAGATGACTGCGTAGCTGTTCAAACTTCCTGTTTCCGTAGGCACCATGTGCTGATGCTCCTAATGTTATTTAGGAGCTTTTCATCTTGCTAAGCCACAAGAACAGAATCATGAGGAGCTGGAAAATACTAACAATTGGTGGACAATTGGGCTTATTTAGTTCCATCCTAAGACACATTTTGAGACACACAAATTACACACAAATTACATACATGCTTCTTGGGAACAGAGTGAAATGGAAAACAGTGTCTTCACATTTGTCGCATTCCTCACAACGTGACCTCATCCTGTTGCATATGAACACAGTGCTGTACCGGAGGGAGGAATCAAGATGGCGACACATAAGCAGCTTCAGGGACAGCAGATCTTGCCGCTTCTTGGCTTAACCCAATATCCCCCAAATGCCGCTCAAGGGCAAGAAAAGCACCCGGGCCAGCCCCAGAAGCCGTACATCTCATCTTGTGGTCCAGCTTCTGCCAACAATCTGCCTCTTTGCCTTTTTCAGGGGGCAAAGGACTTGGTTTCCCAGGCATTATAAAGATCTAACTAAGGCTGGGGGTTCTTTAGGGATCCCACTTCAGCTCTTGATGCAAAAATATGGGAGCAGAAGAGATGGCAACCCTCATCTTCAAAAGGTGCTGAGCAAGGGAGGCAGAGACCCCACCCCCAAATCCTTCCAGAGATCAACGTCTTCTTCCTGAGAAGGGTGTCAGCTAGTTTTGGCACTCTACTTGTCGGCTTCGAGGGAAGGTCAAACGTGTTGACTCAAGACCTTCCTGAATTGATGAAATATATTTATCTGAGACGTCTAGTGTAGCCCATAAAGCGATCCCTTTTCCTTTATAATAATGGGGGTGGGGTGGGAGTGGTTGAAGGCATCTAAGAGCTGATCTTGGAGCCTGACCAGCTGTCGAATTGGCCACCCAGCATATGTGTTTTCAAGGGTCACCGAGACATTAACAAAGGCAGGTCCTGCTGCACCATTTAGGCAGCCCGTCTGCTGTCTGCCGAATCCCCCCTAATTTGTTTTGCTGCTTCCCTTCTGCCCTCTCCGCCGTCTCGCCGTCCAGCTGGCCGGATGTGCTCGTGCACAAAACGAACTCCCAGGTATTAGGGATTGTGTGAAAAGGCAGAGGGGCCTGCTTGAAAAGCCGCCTCTGAGCCTGTTTCCCCCAAGCCCTGGCAGATCTATTCCAATTAGGAGCTGCTCAGAAGGTGCGAATTGTGCCTGGGTAGTGGAAAGTCATGTACGAGAAGAGGCCTTGCAAAGAGCAGCTCCCGTGTTTGTCTTGCTTTGTCTCGTTGTGAGTTGCCTTGGTGCGGGGGGGGGGGATGTTGGCCTCCAAAGCCACTGTTTTGCTATTAAAGCTGGAAAAAAAATGATTTCTGGAAACTTGGAGGGCATCACAAGATTAGCCAAATATGGCATTCAACAGGTTGCCCGCTCAGCTGGCCGCAAAATTGAATCCCTCTGGGTCGAACACATTGTCTTGAGATAAATTGTGCAGAGTTAGTGGTTATTTATGATTGTTTATCCCCACCTTCATCAAATCATATAAGAGAGTCTGCAGAAATGCCCTGGACTTTGGCAGAAAATAATCAGTCTAAATGCCAATAAATGAGCACACTGGCTCCTGGTGGCTTTGGTTAAAGGATACTGTTGGTGTCATAACTTGAGTTAAACTGTAGCATGGATGGAAAGCAAAGCAGGGCGGACTGAGAATGTGTTGGTGTGGCAGGGGGAATATGGGACATGGCCTTGGGAAAGGGGAAGACATGAGTCAGCAGAAAAGATAACTTGGCTCTGAAAAAGGGGTGAGTATCAGAAAGAAACTCAAAATAACTCCACCTGATTTTTGTGGTGTGAGATGGGGCAGAGAGGTCAAGATTTCTGGAAAGTCAACCATGTCTGACTCTCAATGGGGCCGCCTACCTCAGAGGGTTGATGGGAACCAGCGAAAGGGTCCTAGTTCAGGTAGCAGCCAAACAGGAACTGAGACCGTGAAGAAGGACCTGCCAAACACACCTAGGAAGGTTGTGGTGCAACACAACAGAGCATGATGTTTACAGAAAAGATCCAGAATTAAATGCTGGAGGTCAAGGAGAGAAGGAGACCAAAAGCACAGAAGGTTTGGAAGGATAGAAGGAGGCTCCCATCCTTATTAAGTAAAAAAAAGATTAAAATATGCAAATATACAAGAGTAAAAAATAATAAGTCATACAAATAAACATCACCACACATTCAATCATAACACATTCCATAGCTTAACATTCTATAATAAGACAAATCATATTTCTCTCTAATAAATTTGATAGTGATTTAAGTATCTCATAAAAGGTTTTAAATGGCAGTTACTTCCTATCCCTTGTTAACTGTTATCTATACTATATAATACATAATAGTCTATTATTATTATTATAACTATGTGCTTTTATAGATAAGTCCTTTATATAACTTGATCAAAGAGAAAGAGGAATAAAACTAGTATTTTATCTATCTATCTATCTATCTATCTATCTATCTATCTATCTATCTATCTATCTATATCTATATCTATATCTATATATGTTTTTTTTGAAACGTTGCTACAACTTTGAAAGCACTACAATGATGTGGGATAATACCCGAAGGAAGCTGAACAGCACACACACACACACACACACACACACACACACACACACACACACACACACACACACACATATATATATATATATATATATATATATATATATATATATATATATATATATATATATGATAATATGTTTCATAGGTTCATTGTTTCCCCTTATTTTTTGCATTCTTTTTCTACAGTCTATATATTTTAATATTTTGTACTTAATAAAGTATTTTTAAAAAATTTAAAAAAAGGAGGAGGAGGAGGCTCCCATCCTATGAATAAGAGCTAGAAGGCCACAGAGGGAGTGCTAAAGATGGAAAAAGAACTCGAATAAAAACAAATCAGGAGCCCTTACAACGTCACGCCTTGGTTTGTTTTGCAGTTTCTCAGAAAACCCCCAACAAAGCATCCAGCTCAAGCAAGGCTGCCCTGCGCCAGCTCTCCGATTATTTATTTGCCAGTTACAAGAAGGACGTCAGGCCGGTCTGGAACTGGAGAAAGACAACCAATGTGGCCTTGGACGTCATGATTTATGCCATTCTGAGCGTGGTAGGACCCGTCTCCTTCCTTGGGAAATCCCTCCCCCTTTTTTTGCTTCCTCTGATACATGGGTGGGGAGTAGGTCACACACCCCATCAGGGCCCCTCCGAAAACTTCCTCACCTTTTCTTTATTACAATGCACCTAAGATCTTTTTTTTTTTTTTTAATGGACAATGCAAATATAACATGTTTGGAATTGTAGGCATTTCAACACCGAAAGCATCTAAAGATGTTGCCTCTGCTTCATGTAGATTTCCAGCTGCTGCAAAACTGGCCTCATAAACAGAATCATTGTTTAGGCTCAGGGCTGCTTCCTCCGACTGGCAGCTGCTCCAAGGGCCCTTCCGTTGAGGTTTTCCTTCTACCGAAGACCCTGCTGGTTAGAAATGCCAAGGACAGGCTTGAAGATGGCCTTTCATAGACTTCTACTTTTTATAATTTTGTTAATCTGGTTGTGCAGCATCCAGTAAAACTGCACAATCAGGATTAGTAGAGAGGTGGCAGATGGAGGGATGGATGGATGGATGGATGGATAGATAGATAAATAGATAGATAGATAGGAAGGCAGGCCAGCCGCCTTTAGATAAAGCCAACTCTCCAGCCTTGAATCATGGGGAAAGCGGTAAACCTCCCTCCTTCCCAATCTTGGCTAGTTTTGCAGCCAGATCTTCCAGTGGAACTGCTTGCCTTCAGAAGTTGTGGAGGTTTTTGAGAAGAGACTGGACAGCCGCCAGTCTGAAATGGTATAGGGTCGCCTGCTTATCAGGGGGCTGGACTAGAAGACCTCCAAGGTCCCTTCCATCTCTATTTTAATTGATTGATAGATTGAGATCGATCCACTGGCCAAGCAAGATATTTTGCAAAAGGCTGGTCCTTGGTTTTAAAAACCCACAAACCCTCTTTCCTCTGGAACGGACCCTATGGCATTCACACCCGCTGAGGAGCTGTTGTCCACTTCCAATATCTTCCTTTCCAGTCCTTCAGCCTCATCTTTGTTTTTCTGCTTTCCATAGGATGAAAAAAACCAAGTTCTGACCACCTACATTTGGTACAGGCAGGTAAGGAGGCCGATGTCTCTCTTGATAGCATCCTGGGTTTGACTTTATCTCCTTCCTTGTTGATTCTCCTTCCCTCCTTGTGCTAAGCGTGGTTTGTTTAATTGTGGATTGTAACCTGAGCATTGTCCGAACGGCTCAGCATCTAGGTGTGGGGGGGTAAACAAGATACCTGCCATTGTTTCTCATCCACCCTGCAGCACTGGGTCGATGAATTCTTGAAATGGAATCCCCAGGACTTCGACAACATCACCCAGATGTCCGTCCCCACCGAAGCCATCTGGGTCCCAGATATCCTGATCAACGAGTTGTAAGTCTGCAAAAACCCTTCTGGGGCTCCCTTCCCCTGCCGACAGACGGAGTGGGTCAGGGCAGGTTGGAGGGCGAACCAGGTGGTTTGGTGGGCCCTCCCTTCCTCCCTCCCCCTCCCTGGCCTTAGTATTCTCAGCTATGCTTTTCCCTTGGCTCCATCTTCTGTGTGCCGTTCATTGCAGATGGAGAGAAGGCTGAGGAATTGGGATGGTTCCAGGACTGGAAAACTATAAACAGCCATAATTACCCATTCTTGGGCTGGGCGTTCTGAGGAAGTCTTTGTGGAGACAATGGAGGGGCAGCTGCAGAGCTGCCAAACTCCTCTGGAAAGAGTCCGAGAAGGCATCTCTGGTGCCAACGGGCCTTCAATTCCTGCTATTGCCAGGCCTTTGCAAGGGAGGGGGGGGGGGCTGGAAGGGTCCTTTGGGGAGGAGGGCTCCTTCCCCCCTCCCTTTTCCAGAGCAATTTACTAATGTCAAGCGACTTCACTGGCCAACCCCCAGTTTTCTTAGAGCAACATGGTGTACAGAAGCCACCAGGCACCCCAAATGTTCCTTGTTTGTTCTCGCTTCCTCTTCCTCCCGATCTGAATTTTTTTCAAACAGGCTCTTTTGTAGGAATTAATTCACGGGAAGCAGGCAGGTTGCAAGACAGAGTTGTTTTGTTTGAGGTCCTGTTTCTCAAGAGAATCCATTCTCCACCTTGGAAAAGTGGTCTGGGGATGTTCCAGGGCCCCTCTGCACTTAGGAATTTGCCTATAAATTAGACCGTCAGGGTAGCATTTTTCTTGTGTTCCTGTTTCTCCTCTTCTGTTTCTCTCAGTGTGGATGTGGGCAAATCCCCTGAAATCCCTTATGTCTACATCCTCTACAATGGGGAAGTGAGGAACCTCAAGCCTGTCCAAGTAGTGACCGCCTGCAGCCTGGACATCTACAACTTTCCCTTCGATGTACAGAACTGTTCTCTGACCTTCACCAGTTGGTTGCATAATAGTAGGTCACCAGCTGTATTGCTGGGTTCTTGGGGACCTCCTGCATGCCGGGGGAACAAACCGTCTCGACAGTCCAACTGGAGAGGGTCAAACTGGTATCCACCACCTCTGGCAGCTGCCAATATCTTCTTTCCAACCTAAACAATCCTTTTGACTACAGAGAACCAGCAGGGGTGGGATTCAAATTTCTTAACAATTGGTTCTGTGGGTGTGGCCTGATTTGTGGGTGTGTCTTGATGGTCATGTGACTGGCTGGGCGTGGCTTGTATGTAAATATTATAAATATTTATGTAAATATTATTTTTTTTATAAAAAAGAGCAACTTTTCCCCAAAATCAGGCAAAGCAGGCAGGCAGATTGAGTTGCTCACAGAATCACAGAGTCACTTAGAGATCTACCATTCTGCAATCTGCTACTTGAGTCTGCACTGAAAAATAGAAGCTTCGGTCGGAAGGAAGGTCCAACTCTGCTTTTAGATTAGCTAGAAAGCAAGAAATCCAACAATTTCCTGCTTTCTAGCTAATCTAAATCTCCCGGCACAGCAGAACAGCTGATGATTGGGGTGGGGGGAATGGCAACTTACCAAATGCTGGCAAATGTGATGGCGCTCATGCCAGGTAAGGAGTGAGTGGGTGGGGAGAGGCGGGGAGAGGCCAGCCAGTGTCGCGATTTGCTGGTTCTCCAAACTGGGCAGAATCATAACAACCAGGTAGAATCCCAGCCCTGAGAACCAGTCTAGCAATGGCTGTTCTCCACCGTAGCTTGGCGGGATTCCACAATGAGAAGCCACCTGCCCTTTTGCTCCGGGAGAAAGTGTGTGTTGTTGTTGAGGGCAGTCTCCTGCACGAAGGAGGATCCAATGCAGAAAAGATTCTGTTTTCAAGACTCAAATTGTCACCATAGAACCATTAGAAAAAGAACCATGTGTGATCACAGACTGAACTGACTTAAGATTGGGTGAGCTGCAGCCCGTGTGTCTTTTTTGTTTTTCAGGAATTTCATGACTATTTTAACAAAACTTTGCGATGTTGCCAGGGAACTAAAACAAGGTGACCTGAGTAAGGAGTCCAGTCAGGCTCTCTGTGAGTTTTCCATCACATGGCACCTGGATTCACACAACATCCTAAAGCATTAAATCTGGGTTACATGTTGGCTACCTTCTGAAGTGGTGCAGTGGCCTAGAGGTGGAACTCTCACCTCACAATCAGGAAGCTGTCAGTTCAATCCTGGGTAGAGGCAGATATTTCTCTTCGCTGGGCATAATGAGAATGTATCTGCTGAACAAAACTCAGCCCTGGCAACAGGAAAGGCACCTGGCCAGCAAACACTCAGCTCGATTCAGTTGGCCAGACTCCATCCCACAAGGAATTATGAGGTTGTTAAAAGAAGATGATGTTTGGCTACCTTCTCATCACTTGCTATGAGGCTGTGGTTCCCACCCTGTTTAAGTCAACAGTTGGCTTTTGATCCTCCAGTCCGGTGCTTGGTGCAAACCACTCTTCTTTGGCATCCTTTTCCATTTCTTTATCCTCAGTACGAGACATCAACCTTTCCTTGTGGAGGACCCCAGAGGAGGTGAAAAATGACAGGAGTGTCTTCATGAACCAGGGCGAGTGGGAACTTCTTCACGTGCTCAGCCAGTTTCGAGAGTTCAGTGTTGGGGACAATGACTACTACGCAGAGATGAAGTTCTTTGTAAGTTGCCAGGGTGGGCATTGGAGGGGAAGCTGTACTGGGTGCCAGGAGCACCACTGGCACAGGAAATGTCCCAAAGGCTGGAGGCAGGAGGATAAGATGGGGTGATTAATAAGAATTAATAACCACCTGACCAGATATGGTAATTATAGCACAGTTTATGGGCAGCCGTCCTTCTCATGGCTTAGAAGCTGCAGCTGGGGTGGTGGGTGAATAAAATAGCTGCTGGTCTTTTATCTCCTGAGCTAGTCTGAAAGTTTTGCTTTGGGTCTTCCCTTCTCCGGAGAACATCCAAAGCTTCCAGATCTCTCTTTCTGTCCTAACAGGTGGTCATCCGGAGGCGCCCCCTTTTCTATGCTGTCAGCCTACTGCTCCCCAGTATTTTTCTCATGGTCATGGATATCGTGGGCTTCTACCTGCCCCCTGATAGTGGGGAAAGGGTCTCATTCAAGATCACTCTGCTTCTTGGCTACTCCGTTTTCCTAATCATTGTGTCCGACACGCTACCTGCAACTGCTATTGGGACTCCCCTTATAGGTGCGAGAGTAACAGCACTTAGACTTACATGCTACCCCATAGTGCTTTACAGAAGCGGTCACCTGGCTGAGCCCTCTGAGCCTCCAGGCCTTCCCTCTGATTGGAAAGCCCATGCTCGTAGTCCTCAGTGAGGTGCTTCTGCTGAGCCTCCTTCTTGGTCAGATCCAATTTGAACTGAGCCAGCTGTTTTGCCAACTCTTTCTCTCTCGTGGGGCTGCTTAGCTCCAGCAACTGCTTCCTGCGAGGGCCCCTTAGGAACCTGGCTGGGCAGGCGAGGAGTGGCTGGGAGGGGAGTGTCAGCTTTGGAAGTCATTTTGAGAGTTGATGCTTCCACGCTGCCACAAGCCTTGGAAAGTGGGAGAAGGGGGTTTTCAATTGAGTAGCTCTATGTAGACAAAATAAAATTCTTTTGTTAGTTCAAGGTCATTGAGTATGGCGCAGAATGAAATAATAATCTGACTTTAGGATGGATCATGACTGGGCCATGTGATGTGATGATGGCCAAGTGGGGGGGTGGGGTGGATATGTAGTTTGAATATTGCAAGGAAGCCCAAAAACTTTCAGATTCGGGATTCCACAGGTGTGCCTGTTTACTATCCAAATAAAGGTGCCTTTGAGATATGTCTGTCTTGGAATTATTGATTGGAATGGAGGTTTGCTGGAATCCTGATAGGGAGGGGCGACAAGAGGCCAGCAAGGTGCCCCTTGACATGCATGACCATCAAGTTGGCCATGCCTACCCAATCACAAGATTACCTGGCCACACCCACCCAGCCGGTCATTAGGCAGATCATATTGGTGGTCTGAGGGATTTAAAATTAGGAATTTAATGATCCCTGAGGTCCAAAAGGTTGGAGACCCCTGCTTTACAGAACTCTCTGGGTGAGTCAGCCTCTTGCCCCCAACAATCTGGGTCCTCGTCTTACCAATCTCGGAAGGATGGAAGGCTGAGTCAATCTTAAGTGCCGTCAGGATTGAACTCCCGACTGTAGACAAGAGTTAGCCTGCAGTCCTGCATTCCACGAGAGCTCCTAATACCTTTATAGTCTTTGCTGGGATATGATAACTTAGTGGCAACACTCAGTGAAGTTGAGGAAAAGAAGAAATCCTTCCAAGACCTGCAGTGGTCAGAGGCAACCCAAGAGGACCATCCAACTGGCTTGAGGAAAATGTCTTCTGGCTTGCTTTAGGAAGCAGTGCTGGGAATGATGGGTAAGATCCGGGGAATTCACATGTAATGCATATCTGGGGCTCAACCTGTTGCCTAAGTTGAAATCCAAGATCAACCGAGGAGGAGGCTGGAATAGAGGAGAATCAGGAGGAGGTAGGGTCTTTGATATGAGCAGCAGAAGAGAACTTTGAGGTAGAAAGGAGAGCTTGCTGAAGTCTCTGCTTTGCTCCTGCAGGTATCTATTTTGTGGTCTGCATGGCCTTGCTGGTCATCAGCTTGACAGAGACCATCCTCATCGTGCGCCTGGTGCACAAACAGGACCTTCAGCCCCATGTTCCTGACTGGGTGAAGCGCTGGGTTCTAGAACGGGCCACCGTCCTGCTCTGCATCCAAGACAGGAAAGCGTTCCGCCCCACCTGCACTCAGAGTGCCGACATCTCCAGGGACATGGAGAATAATGACAGCACAGGTGAGAAGTCCCCAATCAGATTGCATTAAGCCATGATTTGTCAAAAACAGCACGACTGGCTGGGTTCACACACAGGATAGTTTTGTGTAAGGTGTGTAAACCTAGCTACAGGTAGCCCTTGACTTACAACCATTCATAGAGTGACCGAAGATTCAGTGGCACTGGAAAAAGGGACTTCTGACTGTTGCTGCATCCCCATGGTCACATGATTGACAGTTGACCCACATTTATGATGGTTGCCGTGTCCCAGGGCTGTGTGGTCCCCTTTTGAAACCTTCTAATAAGCAAAAGTCAGTGGGAAAGCAGATTCACATAACAACCATGTTACTGATTTAAGAACTGCAGTGATTCACTTAACAAATGGGGCCAAACTCACTCAACACATTTTGTAGTTAGCAACATAAATTTTGGACAGTTGTGGCCATAAGTTGAGGACTATCTGTATTTTGGGATGAATATTTCTCTTCAGTGGAGAGAGAGATCTTACTTTATGAGCCTCAATGGCGCAGAGGTCAGAGTGCAGCACTGCAGGTCTACTTCTGCTGACTGATGGCTGCCTGCAATTTGGCCATTCGAATCCCACCAGGCTCAAGACTGACCCAGCCTTCCATCCTTCTGAGGTGGGTAAAACAAGGACCCAGATTGTTGGGAGGCAACAGGCTGACTCTATATAAGTCTAAGGGCTATTGCTAATCTTGAGGGCTTTACTACCCTTCGTTAACCTTCTGGTGTCTCTGAGGATGTAGACCAGGGGTCCCCAAACTTGGCAACTTTAAGACTTGTGGACTTCAACTCCCAGAATTCTCCAGCCAGCTATGCTGAAGTTGAAGTCCACAAGTCCACAAGTTGCCAAGTTTGGGGACCCCTGTTGTAGACTTTGGTTCAGTTCTTATCAGATGCAACCAATTTGAGGGACCATCTCTCCCCCTATTCCATCCTCTATTCCATAGAGAAGGGGCCACCCCTGAGAAGGCCTATTCTCGTGATCCCACACCCCTAATAGAAGGGACCATGAAGTTTGGGTTGGACGTCCAAATAAATGTGTCCAATAAATTAAATAAATACCAGGCCAGCTTTGATTGCAGAGCTGCAGCTGCCTCCTTGCCATTTTTTGATCACACCTTGAGAAATCTCAGTGCCTCGGTGGCACAGTGGTTAGAATGCAGTACTGTAAACTACTTCTGCTGCCTGCCGGATGCCTGCAATTTGTCAGTTCGAATCCCACCACGCTCAAAGTTGACTCAGCCTTCCGTCCTTCCGAGGTGGGTAAAATGAGGGTCCAGACTGTTGGGAGCAAGAGGCTGACTCTGTACACCACTTAGAAAGGGCTGTGAAGCTCTGTAAAGTGGTATATAAATCTAAGGGCTATTGCTATTTATGAGGCATGAAAGTTTGTGATCGGCTAAGTCAGCAAAGAACTGAGCCTTCTTTTCAGCGTGCAGGGAGGGTCTTGTCTGCATCCTCTGGGTCTGATTCAGCCGTATCAATTTCTGCCTCCATCCTCTTCCTCCAGCCAAGCTGAACCACTACAGCTGTGATGCCACCCGTGACTACGAAGGCAGAACGGGGGGTGCCACATCCCCACTGCAGGGCCAGAGCCCAGAGTCCGTAGCGCACATCCTGCAAGAGATCGCAGCCATCCGCCAGTTCCTGGAGAAGCGAGATGAATTCCGGGATATCGCCTGCGAATGGCTGCAGGTGGGCTACGTTTTGGATGTCCTCCTCTTCCGTGCCTACTTAGTGGCGGTGTTGGCCTACAGCATCACTCTTGGCATACTGTGGTCCATCTGGCAGGATGCCTGACGCACCCGTCTTACCAGGGAGACCACGCGCCACGAGCCTTTTGCAGATCTTTGGAGCCCCTGCTTCTCAATTTAGGAAGGAATATTGGTTCAACTTTCAGGTTCTCCATAAAGTGCCAAACCCCAATCTATCTTGCTGAGGGGGAAGTACCAGTTATCACAAATCACTTTATCCCAGGTTTTTACATTTTTTTTAAGCTAGGTTTTTCTAAGGACTTCATGTCCCTTGCATCTTCTTGTCTTTATTTGGGTAATCTCTTTAAGAAGGGAAATTTTGGTCCCTGGGAACTATTTATTTTTCAGTGAATTTCAATCCCCAAGATGGGTAATAGAAAGTTGAAGTGTGTTTTGAAGTAGTGTTCAACGGCATTTATATTCTGTGTGGCTATTTGCACTCATATTGTCAATCGGCTCGTCTGTAAAATGGGCAGCTGCTTTTCTTGCTGTGCTCCTATCTGTTCTACAATAAACAAAATTAAACCGAACATATCCAAGAACTGTGGACCGGATTGCTTAGCTTATAAATGAAGAATCAGAGACGACTTCTCTGTTGAGTATCTAGCAGAGGTAAATTGTTGCAGCTGTTCTTAAAGGGAGCATTGATTGGAGTGGAAATAAAATGCTTATTTAAATGGCTAATTCAAGGAATTACCTTCAGAATTGTAAACCTTCCAGAGTTATTTGGCTGAGACAGGCATCTATAGAAATTGTACAAATAAATAAGTAAAGAAATGAATAAATAGTCTTGAACAGGCTGCATATTTTGAAAGCAATGATATTTCATCATAAGGGAGAGAGAGAAAAAAAATATCTCAAAAAGGAAGAAGGCCTGAAGCTGCTTTGGGGTGAGGGAGGTGGAAGATGTCTGCTTTGTGCCAGAGCAGATTCTGTTGAAATCAATACAGAAAATTTGATAATTTCCTGGAATGTAAATGATTTGAGATTATGCTTGACCACTATTTCTCCTCCTTGTTCCGAAAGACCATCAGCACCTCCACTGCCAACCTTAACAGAACAACAGAGTTGGAAGGGACCTTGGAGGTCTGCTAGTCTAACCCCCTGCTCAGCCAGGAAGCCCTATATACCATCCCAGACAAGTGGCTGCCCGATCTCTTCTTAAAAGCACCCGCAACTTCTGTTCCACTGGATAATTGTTCTCACTGTTAGGAAGTTTCTCCTTAGTTCCGTGTTGCTTCTCTCCTTGATTGAATTGCCTCCACAGCTCCTTGTCCATTGTTGATTCGTTCCCATCCGTTGCTTCTTTCTTCCTTACAAGATGCAGCAGTGAAAGATTTCGGGATGACCTGGCCACTTTGATATTAAAACACTTGTGTAAGCTGAAACGTCCCACATGCAAGAGCAAGGAAGGACATCGATCCCATATCACCGGATCCCCCTCCCCTCCCGCTTGACATACATTTCCTCAGATCGGAAGTGAATGGCTAGGTGGGGATCCTTTCAGCACCATGGACAGAGCAAGTGGATTTCCATGGCAGGGACCGGCTGGTGATCCGCCAAAGAAAACAGAAAAACCTTCCAGAAACTAAAGCTAATCGGCACCAGAGCATCTCTCCCTCCACGTCTTGCTATTAAGGCCCGGTCCCACTGGCCGACGGACGCAAAACGTATGCATAAAGGACACAGCGGACGAGCAAAATTTTTGGGGTGGCTCCATCCGTTGTCATCCACTCCAAAAAGTGGTGAAAATTTGCATAAACAGAATGGAAAAGAATGGAAAAGAACGGAGGTGGGTAGGATGTAGCGGGGATGTTAAACGGATGTTCACAGGAAGCCTAGCGGATGGAAGCGGATGACACCTCCGAGGGGGCTCCGCGGGAGAATTTTGAAGCGGACGCATAGCGGATGAAGCGGATGCATCACGTACGCCTAAAGGAAAGAAAGGGGATGCTGCACGGATGTATATCGGATGCAAACCGTTCACTGCGCATCCTTTCTATTTCCGTGCTACTAACGCTGCGTAGACGTTCCGTGTACCTTTTGTTTCCTCCCTCTTTCCGTTTTCAGCTGCAGCGGATGTGAGTTGCGAGGATGCCCAGAGGATGCAGGCAGGATACAGTGGATGTTTAACGGATGATAACGGACATAGAATGTTTGTTGCTCGTATGTCACAGATTTACATCGTACACGGTGGAAAGTTCATCCGTTCACAAAGTTTTGTGCAGCTCAAAACTTCTTGCGCGGATGAAATCGCAGTGGACGGATGCTCGACGGATAGAACATATGAAACACGTATGCAGTGAGTACACAACGGATGCATCGCGTTTTCCAATGGATGGCAAGCTTTTTTTTAACGTTTTACATCCTCTTTGCATCCGTAAGTGCAGTGGGACAGGGCCTTAAGCAGGGGTGTAAAAGCCACATGTGAACTTTATTTTTTTTTTTAAAATACATTTTGCTGATTTTACAATTAAAACAGACCAACAACACATACATAAATGTAAGAGAGAAAAAGAAAATATGAAAAGAAAAAAAATAGAAAGAAAAAGATAGAAAACAATTAAAAACATTTTCATCTTCAACAGATTGTGAGACCTCCTTTTTGTCCTTATTTTATGCTATATACATACTTAATCCTTACATATATCTGTATTACAATTCTATCCTATCTTCTGTTGCCTTTTAGTGTGAAATCTGTCTTTGGTCTATCCATTTGTACCAGCAGTTCCAGCTGTCGTAGTATATTGAAGTGTCTTTATCTTTTAATGCCAAGGTTAATTTGTCCATTTCTGCACAATTTGAAATTTTTTGAATAATCATCTCCTCTGATGGAACACACGCGAACTTTAGACCACACAAAGCTCAAGAGAAGGAAAATTCGAGAGAAATAGATGCCTCCTTCTTCGTGGAAGGACCTGAGACAGGAGCTGAGCTCTGTTAGGACTCCGCACCCACCCTTCTGCCTCTCTGCCACTTGGCAAATATTAGAGTAAGCATCTATGGAAGTTCTCAGTCATCCAGGTCAGTCTTGTCCCAAAGATGCTTTTTCAAGACCCGACCAGGACTTTATGGACCAAAAAGTCCAGTTGCCTCTTGAAAAAGCACCTTTGAGGTATTAGAGAGTAGGGGGTCTTCAAACTGGACAGCTTTAAGACTTGTGGACTTCCAATTCCCAGAATTCCTCCTCCAGTCATGTTAGCTCAGGAATTCTGGGAGTTGAAGTCTACAAGTCTTAAACTTGCCAAATTTGGAGACCCTTGTATTAGAGCAAGCCTTATTGTCTCCCAGACAATGGCCACTTGATGCCAAAATACACTTCTATTTGGCAAAACAGAAGAAACAGGCAGACTATTCACTCAGCTCCTGCCCATCTCTTGGATGGCAAACATTTTCTCAGATTCACCCGATAGGATGGCAATTTCTGATCAATGAGGGCTTTGCATTTTGTCTAACTTAGAAAAGCCTTTCCTCTGCCTTGGACATTAACTCCAGAACCCCTAACTCTCATATGTGACTAGAGTTTCTGGTTCAGGGCTTTGGAGAGAGGTTGGCATTGCAAGTCTTTGAGCATTTCTCCTGGGATAAGTGGCAAACAAGCCTCTGAAGAACAACTGCTTACAAACCGTCATCCAAGCAACCATCTGTTTGGAAAGCGAATGCTAGTCACATCCAACTGTTTCTCACAATCAGTTATTCAAAGAAGCTGATCTTTCAGTCCCTCTCCATCTTGTGTTCACCCAGAAGGTCAGGGCTCCAGCTGAGGCATGCATCAACTGGAAAATGAAGGAGGAGGAGTTTGCCAGGACCTGTCAGGAGGAAAGCTCTCGAAATGCACCACCAACAGATGCTGAGGAAGGGAAATTTGTCACAAGCTGCATGTATCATAATCCGCCTTGCCAGGGAATGCAGATTTAGCCACCTATTAATACCAGCCAATATTTTCATAGGTACCAGGTGAGTGCATGGAAGTCCTGGCAGGGTGAGCTTCTGCTAAAATATCTCCTGGCAGCTATCATTTTGAGTGTGCAACATTTTTAGGCTGAAGGCCAGGGATTGCATTCCAATACAGGCCTGGCATTAAGTCTGACACAGAATTGGATTCATTTTAATTGAAATTGAATTAAAACAGAATCACATTTCAGTTAATACAATTACCTGCCATGTATTGTGTATCATGTTCCTTTTCTGTTGCCTTACAAATCAGAGCTTCAGACAGAATTGCTGGGCTGCTTCCAAGTCCTCGTGCTACCCTGGAACCAAAGTTGTGCCTTCCAAAACAGTGCCTACCCTCCCCTGTGAAATGTATGGACTTGCTGTCATCCCTATGACAAGCATTGAGTCTCTGGCAGGTATGCTAAGATCGAGGTTCTCAAACCCATAATCAATGTAGTGATATACTTCTGACACACTTGTATGCACACCAAAATAGTGCAATCTTCTCCAAAGCTACAGCTCAACATCAACTGATCTTTGTGTCATTGATAGTTCATCTTGTGGGCTTCATACATTGGACATCAAGAAGAGTCTGTTTCCCTGAAGGGATTCTGTATTCCAAAGTCAACCCTCCATGAACAAACTAAATTTTCAACAGGAAGGGGGAATGAGTAATAAGAAATGTGAAGTGGATATGGAATTGACCTGAAATGAATTGGAAATCATTGAATCAAAAAGTATAAATGTGCCTTCTGCAGAGTTGGAACAGAGTTGGTCTTGTTGTCCAATTTTGATTAACACTGGCTTCATGTCCTTCCAGAAGGTGGCAGAGCTTTGGAACAGTCTGCATGGAAAAAGTAAGTACTTCTAATACTCAGCAATGACTCTTCCACGCAGTCTTTTTTAAAAAAAAACACACTCTTATGGATAACTTCAGAAGGCTTTTCAGATGGTTGAGTTTTCCTGGTCCTATCAAATATCTGACTTACAGGAACCCTTCAGGGGGACAGGCAAGTGGGAAGTGGGTTAGTGCCAGTGTGGGGTCTCGGCCGTGGGGTCCTGCAGTAATGTACTGATGATCTGTAAGTAGCTGGCTATTGATGAGGTGTCCTGTTAAAGAGTTAGTAAGACACTAAATCAGCCCCATTGATCCTAGCGAGATCGATGTTGCTACAGACCTGATCACTACAATGGGCAATTAACAACCACTGGAATGAGCTGCCTTCATGTAACATCAAATGCTTCAACAGACAAATCCAATTGACACATCGACTGGGTACTTCCTGCTGCTGTGACGAGGGGTGTGTGAGTGTACATATATACCATAAACAGTTGCAAGAAATGGGATGCATTGGCACTCCAGTGTCTGAGACGCTCTCATGCCTGTAGGCTGGGCTGCCCTAATGTCTAAATCCATTGAACAAAACACAACAGTCTATTCGCATAACATGCTATGCCCATACTTTACTCAATAGTAGTAACTGTGAGAGGGATCTTGGAGTCTTGGTGGACAATCCCTTAAATACGAGCCAGTCATCTGCGGCAGCTACAAAAAAAAAAAAAAAAAAAAAAAAAACAGTTCTAGACTTTATAAACAGAGGGATAGAATCAAGATCATGTGAAGTGTTAATACCACTTTATAAGGCCTTGGTAAGGCCATACCTAGAATACTGCATCTAGTTATGGTTGCCATGATGTAAAAAAAGATGTTGAGACTCTAGAAAGAATGCAGAGAAGAGCATATAAACATATAAAGAACAGTTGCTGGAATTGAGTATGGCTGGTTTAATGAAAAGGACTCGGGGTGACACGATAGCAATCTTCCAATATCTCAGGGGCTGCCCCAAAGAAGAGGGAGTCAAGCTATTCTCCAAAGCACCAGAGGGCAGGACAAGAAGCAACAGAGGGAAACTAATCAAGGAGAGAAGCAATTTAGAACGAAAGAGAAATTTCCTGACAGTGAGGACAATTAACCAGTGGAACAACTGGCCTCCAGAAGTTGTGAATGCTCCAACACTGGAAGTTTTCAAGAAGAGATTGGACAACTATTTTTCTGAAATGGTATAGGGCTTCCTGCCCAATCAGGGAGTTGGGCTAGAAGATCTCCAAGGTCTCTAGCAACTCTTCTCTTCTATTCTATTCTATTCCATTCTATTCCATTCCATACCATTCCATTCTATATCATATGGCTGGTTCATGGGCCAGAGGTGGGTCAGTGGAGAGTGAAGATCAGCATTGTCTCTCCTCCCTCTTCTCTTCCTTTCCCCACCAGGACTTTTCTTCTGCAAGTTGTCTCATAGGTTACACATCCCAAGAGAACCTCTCTGTTCTGTGTTGGTCAAACTGTGTGCAATTCTCAGCACCTGCATTTAGAATGGAGTATCTCCAAAGGACAGACAGTAAGGGGTTGCCAAGAAAAACTGGAAAGGACCGGTTGGAAGTGTTTGTTGTGTTTGGTCTGGAGAAACCTGACCCAAAACCTTCACCTGCCAAGGACCATAGCCCAGCCAGAGGCCATTGCGGCAAATGGAGGGAATCCTCCAGCTCAGTAGCAGAGTGACTCTTGTAGGCCTCATCTCTCCATTGCCCTCTCTGACAGTGGGGATTCATGGTTGGACATCAGAAAAGAAGGTCCACATGGAATAGAATTCTTTGTTGGCCAAGTGTGATTGGGCACAGAAGGAATTTGTCTTTGGTGCAGAAGCTCTCAGTGTACATAAAAGATGTAAGTGATAAATCAAGGAGAAAGAGATGCATAGCAATAGTTGGATTCCCCTCTTGGCACATTGGAAACAGAGGCTGTTGTGTGGATTCCTGAACTGGACAAGTGTTGGCTGAGGGCAGGGGTGGGGAACTCTGGCCCTTTTTGGACTTGTGGCCTTCAACTCCCAGAATTCCTGAGCCAGCAGGGCAGTTGAAGTCCACAAGTCCTAACAGGGCCAGAGTTCCCCACCTCTGGATTAGGGCATCGCTCTGTCTTCCCCCAGCCTTGCATTGAACGATTCCGTGAACTGGTGAACACACAGAACAATTTTCCTTCCTGGCTTTGGGATTCTCCCCACAGGCAGCAGCACAACTTGAACTGGGGAAAAGATGGGAAACACAGCTGCCCCTGAAAGACAAAGGGACGAGTTCTCTCTACGGCCAGAAAAACACTGTCCTTTCCAGTTACCCTGAGTGGACACATTGCCCTGTCCAGCAAGGTGTGTTTGAGCCGCCCACACGATGGCGGCAAAGCCCAGAGATTCTGCAGCTTACAAACTTCTGAAGACAAGGAAGGATCCAAGCCTTCCACAGTCCCGCTGGCATCCACGGCTTGCAAGAAGATTTATGTTATACAGTAGATATATTTGGCTCACCAGGTCTTGAAACGGAGTGCAGGATTGTCATGCAAAATTGAGAAGTGGGCTTTGCTGGGGAAACAAGCCCTTGGTTTCCCACCAGGATAGGGATGGTAGCAGCAGCATCGATCAAGATAGGGTGGTGGCTTGCAACCTTGCAGCCTCCAAGTCTACGGAATTCTCTGGCCCATAAGCTTGCAGTCAGCCTCATCTTTGTGTGGTGAACTGAAATTAATTTTTTTAAAAAAGGTCTGGTTGACTAGAAGTGTTTAAGTGGAAGCCCGATAGGCAATGACTGACAGGTTGAGTGAATGGTTTGCAGCCCATGGGAATTGATGGGAATTGATCTCGAGTGGATGAGACAGAAAATCAGGAAAAGCCTTCCAAAGATATAGCGCCAAGTAGGGATACTCTAACCTGGTTTCAGAGCTTTGGCAATTAAAGTAGAGACAAAGGCTTTGTGGGGACAAATATGCCAGGATTCATCCACTATTAAAGAGAATTTCTGCTCCAGTCACACACATCTTCCAGCCATCATGAAATTCTAAATAAATTCTGCCCAGGAGTCCCAGCATGCCAGCATAGTGGGGGGGAAAATCAACCATATTGTCAGCTACAATAAACAAGAAATAAATCATGTAGCACCAGAAGGTAAGAGGACTAGAAGCTTGAAAGGGAGTTGAAGCAGAATTGTCTCCGAAGCAACAGAGGAAAGTAAAATTTGGTCCTGAGAAGTTGCAGTGGGATTACAGGCAGATCTTCCAAAATGGGGCACTTTTCAAAAGCTTTATTGTCTGCTGGAGTTCAGAGTGTTTAGTCTCCATGTGCCAACTGGCTCAAAAGTTTCTTTTGAGTTTCTTCAGCTCTTCCCATCTCCCATGTTCCACTGCTCCTCTTCCCATGGGGGTGGAGGCCCTCCATCATCCTTCCAAGGGTCTCTATGGGTGGCTCCCCCCAAAACTCAGGAATGTGGGAGGAACAGGCTGTTCTCTGCCATGGAGCCTTTCTGAACGGATGACCTCACCGGAGGTCAGTAAATGCAGCCGCCTGACATGAGCCATCCAAAATAGCACACAGGCTAAATAAAAGCCTGGTGAAGAGCCGGAGCAAGTGAGGATAGTATTTCGAATGAAATGCCTAAAATCATCCAGCCAAAGAAACAGGGTGGGAGGGTGGAGAAGAGGTATTATTCTAAAATACGACATTCTTTATGTCTTGCTTATGATGTTCTGACATTTATTTCAGGACAGGAGTGCATAAATTCAGCATTGCTAGAGAAGTCACTGGCTTGCCAATGTTTGCGGAAAGATACAGTATATTTGGCACAGGCTTAATTTACCCTGTGCTTTTTCATGCTGAAGTTATTTAACCACAATTTGGTTGATAAACCATAAGGGCTGAGTCAACGCCACACACCCAGTGGAAAAGACGCTGGAGACGTTGCAAGGGAGGGTTTATTGGAGATGTCAACCTGGTTACTTTGACTGGGGAACTGGAGGCTAAAACATAGGAAGGACGGTTGCAGGAATAGGATAGGGCTAGTCTAGAGAAAAGAAGGAGTAGGCATGATAGGGGTGTTCCAGTATTTGAGGGGCTTCCAGAGAGAGAAGGGGTTCATCTTATTTTCCAAATAAGCCCCCAAGGGCAGAAGAAGAAACACTGGATGGAAACTAACCAAGCAACCTGGAATTAAGGAGAATGCCCTCGGGGGCGAACAGTGAGGACGCTTAACCAGTAGAACAGAAGTTGCCTTCAGAAGTTGTGGGTGCTTCATCACTGGAGGCTTTTGGGCAAAGACTGCACACCGCCATTTGTCTGAAATGCCATAGGATCTCCTGCTTGAGCAGGGGTTGGACTAGAAGACCTCCAAGGTCCCTCACAGCTATTTTGTTAGGCTGACTGGCATGCCCAACCTGCTAAACCATTCCTCATCATTGACCAACCAAACCAAGCCACGAAAAAGGAAAAAAAAAAAAAAAAAAGGGGGGGGGGGCTTTCTTGCCTTGTTCTATTAGCCCAGCTCCTTTCCTTCCATGGTTGGGAAAAGGTGAGGAGGCCAACCAGCCATGTTTTTCTGGATGGGGCAGCTGAAAAAGATCTATATATGCTCATAAATAATTTGAATATAAACAGCACACTATATTTAAGTAGCACTAATTACCCCGTTGATTCCATGTAATTAACATTTAACTGCATTTTAATTTTCATGGGATTACACAGCTTGGCAGGGCAAAGTCCCCTCCCCCCCCCCCCCCCCCCGGGAAAGGGTTCACATCATAAAAATCCCATCGGATGTCTGTGTTTTCGATTTTGAAGCTGAGAGCTGAGAAGGGGCAACCCTGGCAGGGCTTGGCTAAGTTGGCATGGATGGCATCTCAGGGCACGTTTTAAATTTGGTTTGGGGTGCTGGGCCACTGTGGGATCCCCAGAAGGTCCCCCATCCAAGAGGCACCCTTCCTTCCCATCTGCCAAAGCAGGGAGGGGCAGCGCCTGCCCACCGGGTCCTCCCCTTCCTGGGCATGTGTGGTGCCTCCCCTCCCCTCTGAGCAAGTGGGGGCCCGAGAACGTTGGGCAAAGGGCTGTACAGTTTGCATCTCCATAAAAAAAGAGGGCTGGTGCCGCAGTTAATGTAATCAGTAAATAAATAAAGGAGGGCTTAAGCGTAGTGTACAGCAATCAGTTTAGAACTACAGGATAATTAACCCAGCAGGAGGCTGGAGCAGCCTATAGTCAGGTTTAAATGAGCGAGTTCACTTTCATTGAGGCAAACTTGCTCGGCTCCCTGGGGAGCATCAGATACACCCAGAACAGTCTTGGCAAAAGGCCCCGAGAGGAACAACAGCGTGGGCCTCCAGCAAGCCCCCCCATCCCAACACTCGCACCCAGACCAACCCTCGTCCTAGAATGCCACTGAGTCAGGGTGGCTTGTTTTGTGAAATGACCACCGTTTCAGGACTCCGTTTCTCCACCACTCAAATGCCCCCCCTCCTAGACAGAGTCTGCTTCTCCCTCCCCAAAGCCAAAGGTCCACACCAGTGGTGAGATTCAATTTTTTTTACGACTGGTTCTGTGGGCATGGCTTGGTGGGCGCGGCAGGGAAAGGACACTGTAACATCTCCAGTCAGAGGTGGGATTGGCCGGTTCTCCGAACGACTCAACATTTCTGTTACCGGTTCTCCAGAACTGGTCAGAACCTGCTGAATGCCACCTCTCATCCACACCATTCGAGAAAGCACCATGTAAGATTCACCGAGGCTAAAATGTAGGAAGAATGGGCATGGCTGGTCTAGTGGAAGACTGCTATTGTGTCATCCCTGGTTTAGGGGAGAGAAGGACCAGGGGAGACAGGAGAGCAGCCTTCCAGTATTTGAGGGGCTGCCCCAGAGAGGAGGTAGGGGGGGGGGGTCAAGTTATTCTCCAAGATACCCGAAGGCCAGAGAAGGAACAATGGATGGAAACTGATCAAGGAGAGATTCAACCTGGAAATAAGGAGGAATTTTTCTGATATGAGAACAATCAACCCAGAAGTTGCCTTCAGAAGTTGTGGGAGCTTCACCAATGAAGGCTTTTCAAGAAGAGACTGGACTGCCATCTGTCAGAAATGGTGTAGGGTCTGCTTGGGTGGGGGGCTGGACAAGATGTCCTACAAGGTCCCTTCCAGCTCTGTTATTCTTTTTAGAATTCTGAGCTAGTTTACTCCATTCTCCATCCCCAAATGTCCAAATATCTAGGTCATTGGCACAAAGCCAGCAAGGTTCTCCTTTGGATAATAAATCCATGATTCATGAGACAGACGTAGAAGTAATCATGGGTGTTTTGACTTCTAGATTTCTTTGGATGGAGACTGTGGGCTTCAGAACTGACAGCCCTCCAGAGCAGGGGTCTCCAACCTTGGCAACTTTAAGACTTGTGGACTTCAATTCCTAGAATTGGTCCACAAGTTTTAAAGTTGCCAAGGTTGGAGACCTCTGATTTAGAGAATGATTGGAACCTTCCAGCATTTCACCACCGGCCTCTAGTAATCCAGACCCTATGGAAAGATGGCCACGGATGAGTATTGACGTTCCTTTCCAGCTGCAATAGGGGGATAGCATCTAACCATGTTTGGAATGGCCTAGGGCAGCCTTTCTCAACTTTGGTCACTTGAAGATGGGTGGACTGCAACTCCTAGAACAACACTGGCTGGGGCATTCTGGGAGTTGAGGTCCACCAATCTTCAAGTGGCCAAGGTAGGCCTTTCATTCCTGGAAACACAGCCATGCTCCAAGCTTCGGGTGCAACAACATTTGTGTCTTGCCTAGTGAAAATCTGGGGTGTTGGAGTAAAGGGTTTCATTCATCACACAAAGCCTTTGTTGCACTTGGCTTTGTTTTTAGGACCTGGTCTGGATCAGCCCCGTTTCTGGTTTGGTGGACAGATTTATGCCTTAGATTAGAAGACCTGAACTAGGTTACCATGAACTAGGGTCAACTAACCACAGTTGTGGCTTGGTGTGGTGTATGAAGCCGGTCAGGGGTGGGATTCAAAAATCCCAGTAGCTGGTTTGCTGCCCAGTTGCTGGGTGGCCATGGCCATGGTGGGTGTGGCTGACAGGAACTTCTAGTTTGTCCGTTTTTTGCCCTTCCCCAGAGTCCCCAGACTCTCGGACCTCTGGGAGGGCAAAAATGGCCTCTCCTGGGCTCTGAAGTCCCTCTGGAAGCCAGAAACAGACCCATTTCCAGACTTCCGGAAGGCCAATTTGCCCCTCTCCCAGAGCCTCTGCGTGGACCCTGCACTTACCTCCATCGAAAGTGGGAAAATGGGCCACGTGGAGATTCCTGGTAGGGGGGGGGGGGGGTGGGATAGGGTGGGCAGGGTCAGCCGGTTGGTTCAAATACCCATTTGGCGAACCAGATGCAAATTTAACAACCGGTTCGCCCGAACCAGTCCAAACCGGTAGAATCCCACCCTTGAAGCCAATCTCTCTCTCTTTCTCTCCTCCAGCAGACAATCCTGGGCTGAGTTTTTTGTTTGGCAAGGGGAAGTGAGTAGTAGATAAATTCAGCTCAAAGACATCATAAACTGACTGCCAGATTACTCCTCTATCCCAGCGATGAAAGTGCAAAGAATAAAAGAAAACAACCAGCCACCAGATCAACGACTGAATTAACTTTATTGTATTTTTTTTCCTAACTGCAGATTCAAGATATACAACTGAACATTGCTATTTTCCTTATGAGACTTATAAATAAAAATACAAAAAATGTCCACTACAAAAAAATCTACTGTTAGTAGGATGTAAAAAATATTCTCTTTGCTATAGAAGGCACAAACTTCACTTAGTGACAAATGGAGAGAAAAAAAACCTGCAGCAATACATCATTTTTTTTGAGGGGGGGAAACTCCTTTTGTTGTGTTTTTCCCCCCTCACCAGAAAACACGGAAGGTTTACAGAGAACGCTCCTGTGCCTTACAGAATAGATGCAGGAGGAGAGAATGGCAACTAGAAAAGGGACATCACAACTTTCTTTGGGGATGGGGATGGAGGGAGAACTGATTTATTGTGTGTGTGTGTGTGTCTGTGTGTGTGTGTATTTTTAAATGCGTCTAAGACTCTAGAGAAAGCTTATAACAAGACGCACAAGCTGCACTGCAAAGGAACTAACAGAAAAGCACTTTGTACAGGAAAAAAATATATACATAACACAGTATTTGAAAAATCAACTAAATAATGACAACGACAACAACAAAAAAATAACTGGCACCTTCTTAAGTCAGGCTAGCAGGAGGTGCTGAGGTAGACCGAGCCAGGACAGCAATTTTTATAAAAAACAGGATTTCTCTTTTAACATGAAGCGATCAAACTGGCACTTTTAACCGTGACGACATGAAGAGATAAGAGAGAAAACACAACAAGTGAAGAATAAGCTTTAAATTTGCTTGGTCCAGAAGGACAAAATTGGTCTTCAGTGCTAATATATATAGAGCTAGAGATAGACATATCTGAAATCTATGAACATCCATGGAGATTTGGCATGGCTTCTGAGCCCCCCCCCCCCCAAAAAAAAAAAAAAGCCATGACTCTTCTAAACACGATGCCCAACAAAATACTGAGACACGTGTCAAGAAAATGACAGCCCTGGGCTGAGGGAGGTCATGGTAAGGGGAGAGTGAAAGCTTGCACAGATATCCAGCCCTTGGACCTCTTTTGCCCCCTGCCCAGTTCTGCCCCCCCCAACCAACCCCCAGCCTTCTCTGCCAAAAACCCTTGGCATCCATCAAGGGAGAGCAGCCTTTAGAGACCGGAGGGTGGAGTCAGGATGAAGTGGGCGGGGCAAGGAGAAGAATTCCACTGGATTATCTGGAATTGAAGTGAGACCCGCTTAAAGCGTTGAAGTTGCCCATTGACTGGGCTTTGTACTAATTCTCTGCCGCTGCCAAGGAGGAAGACTTGACAGCTTTGGCATGGGCTCCACGTTGTGCAAGTCGGTGTTGCTGTGAAGCAGAACACAGCCCTATGGGGTGGAAGGGGGGCAGAAGTGCAACATGGCCCGGGCACCCCATGGTCTTGCACCAACAGAGCCCCTTCCACCAGTGCCAGGGAAACGTGAGCTGAGAATTGCAAGGGTGGAGGGAGGCACAATTTTGTCATCCAAGAATAAAGATGGGGCACTAATACCATGACATTCCTTAGCTAGCAAGTCCCCCCCTCAACCTCCCCCAAGGTACCAAATCATTAATTAAGAAAGCACTGCAGCATTTTATTCCTCTTTTCTTTTTCCTCCCCAAAATGTGCAGAAATCAACACACAAACATACAAACACACTCCTTTTCAGGCACAAAGCTTGACAAAAAGAAAAAGCCATTTTTTTTTCCAAAGTTGTGCTGAGGATCGTACTATGAAAGCCGCCCCGGTCTTGTTTCCCACCACAAAGAAGCCACAAAGTTATATTTCTCCATCGGACAGACACGCACAAAACACACACACACACACACACACACACACACACACATACGCACACACCGGCAAGGGTTTGTACACAATAACCGTACTGCTTTCAGTTTCTGAAATATAATCCCAAAGCAACAATCACAGACAGCCAGGAATATATACTTGCAAAGGGAAGCCAAATCAAACCCACAAGGGAAGGGGTCGGCGGGAGGGAATGGCCGCACACTGTAAGGCGGTCAGATTGGGGTGCCAGAATGGCAGCCGGTGAAGGTGCCAAAGGAAGAGAGGAGGGTATCCCACACCACCCCTGGGGCTCTGGCCCTCGGAAGCCCCCCCAAATCCCACCTGGTTTGTGACTCCCCCTCTTGTGGCACCAACCCTGTCACTGGCCAAGCCAGCTTGGATGAAGCCAAGCAATGGCAGAAAGCCAACCATCATTAAAGGAGGGAGGGAGGGAGGGAGGGAGGGAGGGAAGTGCCAAGAGGCCGGCCACCCTCTGCTCCCCAAAACCAGTGGAGTATCCTTCCCATCCACCCCTTCCAACCCATCCTCTCCAAGGGTCCCACCGAGAAACCCTGGATCCCAAGCCTGCTTTCCCCGCCCCGAGTGGATCACCATCTGATCTGGCAAACTCTTTACAACAATACTGCATGAATTTATTATTTAATACTAGGTTTCCAACGCATACCTGCAGACGCAAACGTATTCCTGTTCACATTTACAAAGGGAAGGAGGGGGACGACATCCCGCTTGACACAGAGACTAACAAAGGTTACAAAAATATTACACTTTTGAAATAATTTATCAGCCCAACACTTTTAGCTTGGGGAGGGGCGGGGAAGAGAGGAAGGCTCCTCAAACACCTCCCTGCTCCCCGTTTTAAAAAGACAACACCCAACGAAGTTGGGGCCACATCAGAAGAGCCGGTTGCAGGGGCTGCTTCCGACGAATGTCACACTTGGTACATTTACTGCATATTGTTCATGAAAAGATCTGCTTTGAATGTTGTCATTTCTCTCTCTTTTTTCACATTATAAACAAAACTCTACTTAACTATTCACATATTCAAGTTTAACTGGTTTATTTTTCTTTTCTCTTTATCAAATTGCTAAAGGTTTCACTAAATTTTCCACTCTCTGGACTTACAAGGACATAGAGCAGGAGTCCCCAAACTTGACGACTTTAAGACTTGTGGACTTCAACTCAAGTTGACTTCAAGTTGAAGTCCACAAGTGTTAAAGTTTCTAAGTTTGGAGACCTCTGACATAGAGACTCTTTTATCACTCTTTCTTTCTCCGCTCACCCCGTTTTTAAGGCCTTCAGTATTTTCCACCATGGAGGAAGGATCAGGGTCAGATTTTAGGAGGGAAAGTGTGTGGAGCAACAGGACAGAGATAGATCGCTTAAAATTCTTCCATCTACACCAGCGAGTCTCAATCATGACCACTTTAAACTTTATGGACTTCAGTTCCCAGAATTCCCTAGCTAGTATGGGGAATTCTGGGAGTTGGGAGTCCACACCATTTAAAATGGTCAAGGTTGAGCCACATGGATCTGCACTTCCTTTGCTAAACATTTCCCCCCCATGTATAAAAGCAGCTAAATGACAAAATAAAATGTACAATTTGCAAATATAAAGCATGAGATGAGAACTGAAGTGAAATTTACAAAGCCACCTGCCCCACAAATATTGCAAAAACTGTGCTTCTTGTAACTGCCAAATTACAAAATAATAATAATAACAATAATAATAATAATAGGAACAAGAAACTTAACAATAACCACAACTTAAAAAGAGGTAGCTTTTCAAGATCATCTCTGAACCAGGTCAGGCTGGATCATAAAAACAAACACCAATTTTGGTAGTAACAACAACAATAATAATGCACAATCAATACGAAACAAGGAGGCTGGCATGGAGAGCAACGTCCATGGGGTTTCGGCGGCTGTGTTTGGACACGGGTGCAAACTCTCCTTTCCAGCCCTGCCTGGCAGCCTTTTCAGCAATGAACTCCCAACTCACCCCACCTCCCCTCCCCCAGAAAGCCAACTCAAAGAAGCTCATGAGGTCACAAGAAACCGAGGTCATTTCAAGTACAATGTGCGAAAATGAGGGGGGCAAAAATCATCAAAATGAAAGCAAAGAAACAACGAGAAGACGGAAGGCAGCTGCATTCCCCTCTCAGTTGCGATGGTGACAGAAGTCCAGGCAGGAAGAGCCTCCAGAGAAGTCTTGATGGGATGGTGTTCAGTGGGGCGGGGGTGGGGGGGGGGCAAGAGAGAAGAGAAAGAACCTCTCCCTGTGGCTGAAGGCACCAAGGGTCTAGATGGAGAAGCAAGGAAGCCTCAAGCCACTTGCCAGTTCTTCAAGTGGGCGGAGGCATGCCTTTTCAAGCTAAGGTGGCCCTCCAAAAGGGGCATCCCAGGAGAAGGACATTGAGGGAGGGGGACAAGTGAAAATCTCAACTGGATTGAGTTTTGATTGCACTTAAACCAAGGACATGAAGTCCACTCAACAGTCGTTCTTCCAGACCTGTATTCCTGCCTTCCTTCCTTCCTTCCACCACATTGCAATTTGGTGGCTATTTTGGGAAACATTCTGGAAGCTGCCCCTAACCTAAGGTTTTGGAGGGGAAGGGGAGAAGTCCCAGGTTGCCCAACTTCCCTGGAGCAGAAAGAAGGGTGAGCTGGAAGAGAGTCCTGGAGGTGACCCCACAACCAAGAGATAGGCCTATATAAGAACTGTTCCTCCTCTTGGCAATGTTACTATGTGCAAAGCAGAAACAGAAGATCCTCCCTAGAAGAAAATATTGGGGACATGAAAGATGGTTACAAGGTGGACACTTTCTTCTTGCTGATGGTCATAAGGTGGACACTCAGGACAAATGGCTCTCTAGCCTCTCTAATAAGCCCAAGTGGCTTTGCCAGGAGACACACCTGTACAGAGACAGCATTAGCTCCTACATCTCTGGGATTTGGTCTTCCACCTTTCTGAGAAGAGGAAGTGGCGCTTCAATGGGACTCCCAACTTTGGATCAGACCTGCCCAGCCAATTTATCTGGCCGCCAATGATGCACAATGTGCAGAAAAGGCACAATGCTGAACCTCTCCTGCCTCTTCAGCCTGCCCATCCCCACATTTGCTAGGCAGAGATCAGGACATCAGTCCTGGGCAGAAGGAAGATCCAAGTTGAACCTTGGATGGCTCCATGGACCCAGAAGGCTGCTCCATGCGCAGAAGTCAAGATTGCAAGGAGTTCTCCACACTGCACACCTCAAACCCAGGTACCAGGATCATCTCCAGGTGGTCAGAGTCTTCAGACAGCCCATCCCCATGAGCAATGGAAGTTGTGTCTGGGCTGGTTTCCATCCACTGATGGCCAGGTTCTCTCCAGCTTCATGTGAATGGAGCTGAGACTTCCATGGACTTTGTCTTGTGGTTATGACGAGAGGAAGGAGTGGGACTGAGGCTGTTGACCAGGAGAAAGCACAGCTCATGTGCTTCCCCCATGGAAGTCAGTGGGGAAGGGCTGGAGAACAGGGGCTCTGCAGTGCTCCCCAAAGCCTCAGAGGGTAGGATCGGGGGCCTCTCTAGCAGCTGCTGGGTTTCCCCTAAGCCTTGTCATTTGGATTTCTCCTCTGCTCGGACATGGCCAACTGTCCAAGCTGGCCAATGTGCAAACTGATGCTGCCTCTCTCATCCTTCTCCTCTTCCTCCCTCTTTCCCTTCTCCCTTCAGAAATAAATAAATAAAAAATAAATGCATAGAATGGTCTTTGGTCAGAAGAAAAGGGAGCAGCTCCCAGGGAATAACTGGAGATCAATTCTGAGCACATTTGGGGGGGGGGGTGTCTCCTTCTTTGAGGCAACAAGCCCCCAACATTTCAGCCACCAAGGCTACAACACGACCGGTTGAATCGATGAGAAAAGGGTTGGCACTGAGGGCTCTGATGCTCCCCCGTAGCAGACACCCCCCCAGGACACCCCCTGCTCTTCCTCGCTCTTCTCAAGCAGCTGCCAGGAGGGGCCTGGGGTGCCCCAAGGTTGCTGGTACCTTCCGCACAGCTGTGGCGCCACAGACCTCCCTGGCTGTTCTGCTCTCTAACAGTTTGTGTCTATGTCTGTGTGTGTGTGTGTGTATAAATTTGGGGAAATGGCTGGATGCGTGTGCAGAAAACTGCATCCTGCTGTGGATGTGACTTCCAGGAGGGCCCCGGGTGCAAAACAAAGGGAACCCAGGAGAGACTCCTCATGGCGCGACAACTCCAAGGGTTCTTGGGAAACCAAGGCAGCAGCTCAGGGGCTTGACTGGATCTCAGCTTACACCCCGACAGAGAGAAATTAGCCGTCCCCCCCCCAGGAGCCCCTGGAGCCACGAGGCTCCCCCGGGGACACGGCCACCCCGTGAGACAACTTCACAGCCGGCCAGGGCTGGAGATGGGTTGAGGGGGATGCTCCCTTGGGGGGATTCTTTGAGGGGCCCCAACGGGGTCTCCTCCCTCTCCCTTGCCTCTCCCTGACCCACCCGCTCCTTGCAGCCTTAAGGATAATGAAGCCGAGGAAGCAAAATGAGAAAGAAAATGGGGAGGGGGTAAAAAAGGGAAAAGGGAAGGGAGCCATGGGGGGGGGTGGGTTTGGTTCTGTCCAGTCCTTTCCAGCTTCTCTCCTCCTCCTCCTCCTCCCCCCGTCAGACGTAGCACAGGTAGAGATAGGTCTTCTCTATCCTCCAGTCGGCCGGGATCTCCTCTGGCTTGTGGCTCTTCATGTGCTTCTGCATGGCGGAAAGGCTGGGGCAGTACTCCAGGCAGATGGTGCACTGGTAAGGGGAGGCTCCGTTGTGGGTCCTGAGGTGCTTGATCATGGCGGAGTAATCTCGGGACCGCTGGTGGCAGAGTTTGCACTCAAAGGGCTTCTCGCCTGTGGAGGGGGAGAAGGAGGACGGGGGACAGGAGGAGGGGGAAGAGAAGAAGGAGGAGGAGGGAAAGCAGAAAGGAGGGAGGAAAGGAGAAAAGAGGGGAGAGGAAGGAGGAGGAGGAAGAGGAAGAGGGAGGAGAAAGGAGAGGGGAAAGAGGAAGAGAAGGAAAAGGAGGGGAAAGGGGAGAAGGGGAAGGAGAAATAAGAGAGGAAAGAGGAGGAGGTGGGGAAGGAGGAAAAAGGGAAGGATAAACAAGAAAGAGAAAGAGGAGGAGGAAGGGGAATCATGGGTGGGGGCGGGATGTTTCAAGTTATTGCCACAGTGCAGAGGGAACCCTTTTCCTGGAAACCCCCCCCCCTGAGCTAGGGGGGGGTCAGAGTGAGAATGGCCACCTGGTCTCGGGCCTTACGTGGACTAGTGGGGGGCTACTCCTTGCCTTCCCAGGCCGGAGCCAGCTGGGCTGGGGGTCTCCAGATCCCGAAAGGCTGCAGCCGGGGGCCTGGGCTTCTCCTCGGTATCGATGCCCCTTCCGTGCCCAGGCAGAGCAGATCATGAAGTGATGAACAGAAAAAGCAACCTGAATATCGATCTGCTGTTTACAAAAGCTGCCGGCTGCCTGCGCCCGACGCCACCATGCACAAGCCGCCCCGGGGGTGGTGGTGGTGGTGGAGGGGAGTGGGGGGGGGGCAGGGCTGGAGGTCCCCTTACCCGTGTGGACCCTGTAATGGGTCTCCAGCTGATGCTTCAGGCTGAACTTCTTCCCGCAGCCATTGCATTCGTAGGGCTTCTCCCCGGTGTGGATACGCTTGTGTCCTTTCAGAGTGCTCTCGTCTCGGAAGCAGCTCCCACAGAATTCGCACTCGTACGGATGGTCGCCTGCAGCCAAGATGGGAGGGGTCAGAGGGAGGCCCATCTGCGGCCAAGGGACCAAGCCCACCCGGGCCCAGGGGTCACTTGTAGCTCAGGGTTGTTTTGAGGGGGGTCTCTGAGCTTGGTTGTTTTCTTGCAGACCTTTCATGACCCAGCTAGGTAACATCATCAGAGCTAGTCACTATGTTACAGATGATGTTACCTAGTTTGGGTAATGAAATGTCTGTGAGAAAACAACCAAGCTCAGAGGGCACCAAAGACCCCTTAGTGCTCCTCCTCCTCTTCCTCTTCCCCATCTTTCTCCCGCTCCTCCTCTCCACAAATCCCACACTTCCTTCTAGCACTGATGATGTTACCTAGTTTGGCTAATGAAACGTCTGCGAGAAAACAACCAAGCTCAGAGAGCACCGAGGGTCCCTCAGACTTTTAATACCAAGTAATCAGCTTAAAATTGAAACCTTTCTTGTGCAACAAATACTTAGAAGCAATTTGCAGCGGTTCTTTATTCAACGCTATTATACTCAACTTGGGATAGAAAAGACAAACCATTTTATGCTTGCAATGCTGATGTCCCAAATTGTAACTAGTAGGGATGGCCGTACTTCCCCCCCCCCCCCCCTTCTTCTTTACCTGCAACAATCTAAGTTATCTAAGTGGTAGAATGCCAATAATTTTCAATTAATGTTGTAAAAACATCACTGTGGTCAAAATAATACACCTCAGTATTTATAAAAACGTCATTAAAAGGGGAGTGAAAAATTAGGCCCACCCTGAAGATCCAGAAGCCAAGGTGGCTTACTGGGGTCAGAAGCTGCTCAGAGGATCTCCAAGAGGGGAGGGAGATGTGTTCCAGGAGGCCTTTGAGGAGAAGGTGGTGGGCAAACAGTTGTAAGATGGAGACGTGAGAGGGAGGAAATAAAGGTCCCTGGCCACCTTTCAGGATGATTGTCTTCTTCTGGACATTGACCTCCTTTCTGGAGCAGCCAATCAACAGGTTGTGGAGTGGGGAAAGTTTTTTCCACCCAGGGATGCTGGTTCTTTTGGTGTCTTCTGCTGCTCTCCATCCAGGCAGCTGCCCAGGAGAGGATCTCAAGGGATTGCGGAGAAGATCCAGACTGTGGCCACCAATCTCCCCCCCCCCCTTTCCAAATCTCAGGATTCCTTCTTCAAGGAATGGGGTGGGGGGAGGCGAAGGAGGAAGTGAGCAGCTTCAGCTCCTTCTCCCTCTTTTTTTAAAAAAAATATTTATTGCAGAAGCTGAATGGAAGGACAATAAAGATAGATGGATCACCCCAGACTTCGTTCATGAATATTTAAATATTGCTGATTTGTCTTGTCAGTGTAATTACAACCTTCTCCAGGCTCGGCAAATCCGACGGCCCCAAGTTTATGGTAAAGAATGGCCCCACTGTATTTCACTTGTCCCGCTGCAGATGTGCAGAGCCGCCAAGCGTGTAATGCTGCTCCCATTTCATACATTTTCCTCCGTTGCTGAAAGCTTAAGTCATCCACAATGACCTACGCTTTTTCATTATCCCCATGTCAAACCCAACTCGTGCCTGAGCATAAATTCTCCGCCTTGTTATAGACTCGCAGGCGGCTGCCTCCACTTCCTCGGGCCCAGGAAATTCTGCCCTCCCTCCAGCTGCTTCACAACCACACCCCACACAACATACACACGCACACAGGTCCTTAGGCACAAATTCTCCTGAATTAGGATCCTCTAGGCATCCATTGTTGTTGTTTGTTTCCTCCTCCTCCTCTTCTTCTTCTTCTTCTTCTTCTTCTTCTTCTTCTTCTTCTTCTTC